>KE504702.1:337072-401135 GCA_000441515.1 Elaeis oleifera
ATCAAATTTTATATCTTCTAAGTAGGCATGATATATTGCTAGATGTCAATCTTGACTTGTAGGTTTAATCAAATTAAAGAGTTTAATTCGATCACCAATTAGAAAGGATTCTAATTGTTGAACTCGGGTTAGCTCGATTGGATCTTAATCAATTAGATTGGAATCTAATCAAATTAGATCAACTTGCATCCAAACCTACTGCTGGCTAAATGTGAAACCCAATAGGTCATACACATATAAAATTGGCCAAAGACCCTTTAAAAAAATTGATTGGAATTTTGGATTCAATCAGGATTCCAGTAAGCATGCTAGCACATGTGAAAACCCTTACTCCTTGAGAGATCAATTTGGTCTCATCCTTTGCTAATTAGCTAGTCTAATTTGGTGGATATTTGGGTCAAGTCATACCACCTAGAAGCAGTCCAAATAGGGGCATCAAATCCCAAGTTAACACCAATTATGAAGAGTCCAAGTTGTGGTGGACTCTTAGCATAAAACAAGTTTTGCATGTGCATGTTGGCGTGAGCAAAAGAAAAGAGTCCTTTTGGCATGGCATTAAGATACGTGTGGTAGCCCATATCACCCTCCATTCTCTGATGCATATCTCAAAGTATGAGATGGATTTTTTTGAAATTTTGGGTGGAGAAAATTAAAATGAGAAAGGTCTCTCGTGTGTGCATGCAGAAGCATCACATCTCTCCATATTTTGGAGAGTCCTTCTCCTAATTAAATATTTTAAATTAAAACTATTTTTTGTGATAATGTTCCACATTTGATAATCTATTTTTGATAATTTTTTTGAAATTTTTTCAAACTTATCAGATGGCCAAACGGATGTTGGAAACTTTCTCACGTGCACGCACGTGCGGTGATCAGCACTCGCATGAAGAGGTGCGAGGATCACTTCTTTTTATGGATTTTTTTATCTCTTTTTTAGGTGATCTGAGATCAAAATTGAATCCCCTATCCATGTGGATTTTTGTGAATTTTTTTGATTTGATAAGGGATGTTTTCACATCTCTTCTCTGCACGCACGTGCAGATGAGGGTGCTGATCAATGTATCATTGATAAAAGTCCTTCTGCTTAAAGGAACTCTTATCTCTGATAATCAAATCAAATAAGATTTTTTTATGGGCATGTCCCTCTCTTTTAGCATCCCTCTGATGGCTATATAAAGGCCTGAACACTGGATGTCTGAGGTATTCAGATCGAGTTTTCAATTTCTCTCCGTTGCTCTCCTTTCTTTCTTATAACCCATCCTAGTTTAGGATAAAGCTTTGGGATTTAAGATAAAGTCTTATTGATCTAAAAAAAGTTGTGAGGGTCCTAAAGAAAGAGAATTAGAAATCCAAAAGAGGTTCTGAGAGGGTGAGGTCAGATTCTTGAAGAACATGTTCGGTATGAGGCTAGTCGAGTTCTAGGAGCTAGAACTCCTGAAGCAAGGAGAAGGAGCGCTGTCTTTGGTTCAATTTTCGTGTGGATCACTGTTGGAGGACGGATACTTAGATGTCTTATGAAAATTTGGATTAGCGGTACAAGTATACTTCTTATCCAAGTTTAATTTATAGTACTTTGATTGATATAATCAAGGATTTTCGGGCATTAGGGTTTTCGATGCATCGGATATTTAAATGAAATTTTAAACACCTAACCCTTCTGCTGCTCCATCGAAATCCAACACTGTTCACAGATCCATCCATCATTTCTTAAACATCCACTTGCATTTAAGAGGTTTGCTTCCAAAAGGTAAATCAATAAAAATCTATGTATTATTCTAATGATTGATTCTATCTTACTATTTATAATCTCCTTCCAGAAGAGAATTTCAGGAGAGCTCATAGCATCTTAATAAGTTATCGATATTTCTTCAATCATGAATGTGATGAATTTTTTATTGAAACTCTTTACAATTTTAGCTCTCTTGGTACTCCTAAGTTCAAGTTGAAGATTAGGTTCTATAAGATTATGATTAAGCTGAGAAGTAGAAAGATAAACGAAGAGATAGAAGAGAATGATGAATAGTCAGATGTTTGACTAGAAATATGAGTTTGGAAAGATATTTTCAAAGAAAGTTGCGTGTCTAGATTCAATAATAGTATCATTAAACATTCCAATGATTTCAAAATTGACTACTAAAAATCTATAAGTGTTGCTATTAAGGGAATATTACACAAAGACAATATCTATAGCTTTAGGTCCAATCTGTTTTTTTTGGGTTCAAGGATTCTGATCTTTGCTAAAGACCCCCACACTCACAAGTAACTTAGTCTAGGTTTGTGCCCCTTCCAAAGTGCATAAAGAGTTTTCTCATTATCCTCAAGTGGAATTCTATTTAGGATCTGAGGTATAGTAGAATTTATAATCATGGTATTAACTATGTCTAGTAGGGTTCGATTTTTTTGTTTAGCCACACCATTAGATTGAGGTGAGTACGAGACTGTGACTTCATGAATTATTAAATGTTCCTCACAGAATAAAATAATTCATTTAAAGTATACTCACCTCTTTTATCAAACCTTATTATCTTAATCTTTTTCCCTTGTTGGTTTTTAGACTCAATTTTATAAATCTTGAATTTATTAAGAACTTCATCATTGATTTTTAAAGATAGGTATAATAGTATTTAGAAAAGTAATCTATGAAGGTTATAAAATATTGACTTCCTTCTCTTGGGTCCTGATGGAATAAAACCAAGTCCTATCAATACAGATATGTACATTGGCACCAGAATCTAACCATCAATCTAAATTTGAGAAGGTAAGACTAATAGTAGATACAAAGGCTACTAACTTAAAGGTGATGTTTGAAGGTCGAATCTCTATCATGTTGATTTAAAACTTGGGCTGGTTCAGATGACCCTTCCTGAAAGTGATGATCTTTTCTTCTTCTGATAATAACAATTAGTAAAAGATGGTTGTCCTGACCATAGACATAGCAGAACCTTTCATCATTATTCTTCTTATTCTTTTTTAACTGATTGAGTTTAGGTTTGCCTTTAGGACCTTTATCTTGGGGCTTAAAGTTCTTTTCCTTAGGTTTATAGTTGCGGTTTTGAAATTGCCTAGGTTGATAGCTCTTAAAGTTATGATTCTTATCTTGAGAATCAACCTCAGTTAAAGTCATCTTGATTTGCATCTGACTCTTTTTAGCCTCTTTAAGTCGGATTGATCTTCTATTCTGATGGATTGGATGACTGATCTAAGACTAAATGTTCCTTGGATGTTTAAGTTCTTGAGCAAACTTAGACTAGGAAGGTGGTAACTTATCAGTTGGCAAGATATTTAATAATTTTCATCTAACACAAAATCACTCCTATGGATCTTTTGGATATAGTTTTGAAATTGATGGATTTGGTCATTGATAGGGATATTATCTATCATCTTATAATTATTAAAGTCTGTAATAGTAAACCTTTGAGCACCTTCATTATTTCTAATATAGATATCTTCTAAGGTATACTAAAGATTTTTAGCAATTTTATATTTTCTGTAGGTTTCATAAAATTCATCTAAGAGATAATTAAGATTCCTAAAGCTATAATGGAACTAAATTTTCTTAGAGATTTATCTACTACAGATTTAGTCTCTGAGGATTCAAAAGACGATCCTTTTGAAGGATAAGAAAGATTTTTCTCTATAGAAAATTTAAAGCCCAAAGTTATGAGCCAAGCTTGCAGATGTTCTTGCCATCTAGCAAATTTCGAGCCATAAAATTTTGAGGTTTGAGACTAGAGGCATCATCACTATCCATTCTAAGAGATTTAGTGGAGAAAATTAAAGAAGAAAAAATGAAATAAACAAGCTACAAAACAAATTTGAAAATTCTACTCAATATCTCTATGATTCTGAATAATTTTTTACAATTATTTCAGCCTTTAAAATTTTGGATTAAATCCAACAAAATGAACTAGAAATGATAACTATTATATCTAAAAAATATAGTAAATAAAATTTCAAGAATAGCACAAGGCTATTATAACTAAAGAATGCTAACCTAGTTTTAATTCCAATAGACAAACAAAATGTTCTATTATATTAGCACTCTATTAGCTTCTTAAATATGATCCAGAGAAATACACCTTATATTGTTGGAGTACAATTTTTGAATAAATTGGATGTAGTCTAAGAACGCTAACAAATTATTTTTTATTTTTTATTATAAAAATTAAAATTAATAATTTATGGATGATAGCAAACCAAATTGAAAGAACTGGAAGCATGTGCAGTACTATCGTAAAGGTATTTTCGTCGCTCGTATAAAAAATATCTGAAAATACCATCTCAATATATGACTGGTATCTTCTGCCTATGAGCATGACCGTAGAAAGAATGATGAAGACTCTTTCAGTATCCAAAAAGATGAAGAAAAAAATTAGCAATAGAAAAAAAAACTATTGGAGAATGGAGAAAAAGATTAGAAGGCTTTAGATAGCTGGCTTATAGGATTAAGTTCCAATGGAACCCAACATTTTGAAATTAAAGAGCCAAAATTTAAAAATTAAAATGATAATTAAAATTTAAATGGTTAGATAAAGATTAAAAATAAATATTTGGATTGGCAGGATGCTAAGCCCGCATCCATCCGATTCGGTTGAATTCGCACACACACGTATTAAAAATTTCCTTCAAATCCCTTTCCTTAAGAGTTTGATCAAACTATTTCTTATATAAAGTGCTCAAACACTCTTTCTATCCTCGATGTAAGAGTAAAAGATATCAATTAAAGTGGTCAAAAAAAAAACATTTGGAGAGAAATTTATTTGAAAAATTTTGAATTTTCAAATTTAAATATCTCTCCAACAGATTCTTGTTCATAGAAAAGACTGATGGAAGTTTGCAGTCGTATATACATGGGAAAAAGTTATGTAATACTGTAACATAAATAATTGAAAGTTCAACCAGAATACCATGTAATAATTAAATTAATAAGGACATAATTATACAAAAATCTAAACAAGCCATATAAAATATTAATAGGAATTATTATTTTAGGAGCTATTTGGATTTTTTTGGACTGAAAATACTATAGAATTTGTGGATCAAGCTAGTACAAGCAAAACCAAATCTCGAGGTAAAAAAAAACAATAAGATTTTTTCTCCTAATGGACTTTGGATCGGCCTACTTCATGCAGTATGTTATGAATACAGACCTAACGCAATATGTAGCTTATGATCTTGTGGATTGTATTATCTCAATTTATGAATGCCACAGAATTTACACTCTAATCCTATTGAAAAATACAAATAGACCTTTACTTTTATGCTAGGCCAGATCGGAATCAAGTTGGGTTAGAGCCAATTTTCGATTAGGTTACCCTACTTTAGGTCGGGTGAGGATGTTCTAGCTCATGCCCAACCTAGGTTTCCAAAGTCCGATTTTGGATCGATGGATGGTGTATAAACTAGGTCAGGTGGCTTAGCCGCTCGATCAATCCAATTTCTCTTTTGTTTATATTTCACTTCAACTAGAGGTGTCAAAATAGGCCGGCCAATCAAGCCTGGCCTAGCCCACAAGAGCATAAAATTTGATGGGTTGGGCCGTGCTAGGCCCAATCAAAAATAGGACCAACCCACCAAAATCTAAAAATATATATATAACTTTGTGATCGAACTCAGAGGTGGCGGCGCCGACAATGAGGAGGAGGAGGGAGAGGAGGTGAGGTGGAGATCAAGCATGGGAGGGCGTCGCTGTGGTTGGATTTGAGAGCCCAAAGCTTGGAGGGGCGTGAGACGAGATCGAGAGCTAGAGAGAAAGAGATCCTAAGGGATTAAGGCGGCATCGACGATGAGGAGGAGGGGGGCCGGAGGGGAGGCAGAGATCGGGAATGGAAGGGCGCCACCGCGGTCGGATCTGAGAGCTTAGAGCTTGGAAGGGTGTGAGACGAGATCAAGAGCTCGAGAGAGAGACCCCAAAGGATTAAGGCGGCGCCGGCGACGAGGAGGAGGAGGAGGAGGCAAGAGGAGGAGGAGGGGAGGTGGAGATCGGGCGTGGGAGGCGTCGCCACAGACGGATCTGAGAGCCCGAAGCTTGGAGGGGCGTGAGATGAGACTGAGAGCGAGAGAGACCTCAAGGGATTAAGGGATCGTGGATTCGTGGTGGACCTAGTGGTTTGTTTCATTGGCCCAACCGAGCTAGTCCAGCCAACCATCTCAGTCCTTGGGTTGAGATGGGGCTGGCTAACAAGCCAATTGTTATTTGGGTTAGTAATATAGCATCCCAACCCATCCCATTTCAGGGTTGGGCTGGACCGACCCTGTGGACCAAGCCCATTTTGACACCTCTATCTTCAATTTTGAGGTGAGCATGGTCTGATTTGGATCGATTTCATGCTCAAAGTTAAGCCGATCCAATTCTAAACGGTTTAATGTTTCTAGAAATCAAACCGGACCAATAGAAGATTGAAACCAAACCAAACCAATATGATTTAAATGGTATAGTTTGGTTTTATTTACTGGTTTATATTATTATTATTATTATTTTGTGATTCATGAAGATTTATTTTTTTCATATAAGAATACCATCAAGAAAATTTATCAAGTAAAATGATTTAAATTAATATAAAATATTTTCACTTAACAAAATAAAATTTTTAAACAAACACCATCATTAATGTTTAAGATAAAGATCTCCAACACATTACAAAAAAATAACAATCCAGTAAATCAATACAAAATTAAATTGATAAATAATATCATAAATTCAGAATTATTTTCTAATACATTAATACTCCAACATAAACAACGTTCTAATCAAAATGATATTATTTTATTAAAATCGATCTGATTTATTTCGAGAATAATTTATTTATCGATAAATCAGAATCAATCTAAATTATTTTTATATATCAAAAATCAATCAAATCAAATTGAATAAAATTTTAAATCGAATCAAATCTGTGGTTTGGTTCGGCTTCAGATTTGGTTCGGTTTCATTAGTTCAGATTCGTTTTTTGCTCACCCACTGCTTCAATTCATAAACCCTAACTGGCTAAAACCCTAGCCCCCTTCAATCATCTTGCTCGTAACCAATAATTTTTCCTTTCGTTTCGAGTGTCTGAGGCTTCCAATAGTCCGCAACCGGAGTAGGATAAGAAGGAATACGAATTTCGCTCAATTATTTATTTCTATTTGTTTCGGATTCTGTGAGCTTTGTTCCTTGTTTTTCTGATTCTTTTCTTGATAAAATTTGAGAGTTTCTTCAATATCCATGTCAAAAATTCAAAACTGAACGTGAAAACATGGATTTCTAGGGTTTGGAAGGAGGATATGGAGGAGAATTTGATCGAAGAAGGAGAAAGCAGCAGGGAAGGAGAGGTCGCCCCAGCCCTCATTGCGATCCATCCTCGCGATAAATCTGCTGTTGTTGCAGTTGGACCCGAACTTCGTGTGTATGATATAGCGTAAGTTTTCCATATCTAATGATTTCTATATGAAAAAAAATTATGTTGAGCTGTAGCATGAGTTATTTTTTTTTTTTGAAAAGAGTCAATTCCAGACGTATTAACTGCATTTGATTATTATTTGTTTACATTAATGTAACTTAAAAATTCGAAAGAATTTTTATGAAATTTCTTATGTGATTTTGGTTGTCTTTATTATTTGAAAACAGAGGGAATTGCCCAATTTCTTTGTCAGATGATTCTGGTGGGCCTTCTCATTCAGAGTCCATAAGGGCCATCGGCTTTGGTGCAAATGGAAGTGTTTTTGCATCTGCTGGAGATGACAAGCTTGTCAAGATATGGATGACTGATTCCTGGCATTGCACTAAGACTGTGTGAGTTGTGATTTTGTTATCGCTATTTTTTGTTAGATAGGAGCATTTTGATCCATCTCTCCCCTATTTCTTACTCAGAATAGATAGCCATAACAAAAAATCTGATTAGATGCATGTGATGAGATCCTATGAATTACCATGCAGTGATTTAAGCTTCATTTATTGATCCAGGGAGTTTGTTTATCATGCAATGTAAATTTATCACCTTTTCCCTCCAAACATTGGATTGGACATTTATATCGGACACATCATGTTGACTTGTTAAAGTGAAAATCCTTATGGTTAATTAATGCATTTTATTTGATAGACTTTTGATGCATACAGGTTGCTTTATAGACTATTGATGGGTATGGTTTTCGATTTAACACAGAGGTTGTCAGATTTAAGCTAAAATATGATGCATTTAGGCTTATCTAAAGTGTGAATTCACACAATAGATAATGTTGTATGACATCAAAAATGTCTAAAATAAGAAAATGAAAATTGTTTTGAGGTTCTTACATGAGCTCCATATGTTTACCAAATGGAACACATACAAATTTCAATGGGAACATATATTGATGGACTTAGTTCATTGTTCAAGAGCATTTAAACCTGTCAATCTTGTTCCCTTGTGTGATGTTCCAGTCATGATCAATGGTGTGAAAATTTTGTTCTACAATATTTTTCTTGTGTTATGCACATGTCTACTATGAAAGGAAGGGGAATAGGGTTTTGGCAGTTGTTTCTCTGAGAAGAAAGAAAAGGCATGCAGACTTAACTTCTATTGTGTTACTTTGCATGCTTTAGGTACTTGGTTTTGCATGTCTTGGAGTATTTAGAACAGGAGATCCCATAGGTGGGATATTATCAAGCTTTCTTCACACTTTCCACTGAATTAATCATCTCAGGAAAGGAAAAGAACTATAGAGGCATCGCATCTGGAGTCTGGCTTTGCATGCCCAACTCGGGGAGTTTCTTTTGTAATATAGTAGATATAGTAGATAATAGATATTGCCCAACCATGCAATTTGGTTGCCTAGCTCTGTTGGTATTCTCCATCATGTCCTCTCGGATAAATAGTTATAAAATCTGAACTTTTGATTTTGCTGATTTTTAGACAATTAATGTTGTTTGCAATCATGGAGATCGGTGTAAATTCCTAAACTAATATGTTATGCTGTATATGTTTTGTAGAATTTCTGCTTAGATTTTACTTATATGATTGTAGTTAAACATATTTTGTAAACATTAGAGTTAATATCCTCTCCAATTTGAATGTGAATTCAAGAGGTTCTGGTCTTCTAACTACAGCCATCAGCCTTTCATGTATTGTGCAATGGCCTTGGTTCAATCATGGATGTTTATGTACTATCAACAACTATGATTCTAATCATATTATCATACAGTTTGTATATTTGCACAATGGCTGTGATTGGATGGGTCCCATCCCATGTGGTATGAAGTAGTGTGAATTGGAGAGGATCCAAATCATAAACATGTATAAGTAATACTTTCTTGTATTCTAGAATGCTATGCATTAAATACGTAATATATATATATATATATATATATATATAAGGGGATCTTACTGTTAGGTGAAATCTTCTCATTACATGGATGTTGTTTCTTTTCCATATATTTCAGTGTATTGAAATATCATATTTTGTTACTCTTAATTCTGCAAGGACACCTTTCCAGGTATGCAGAGAAACGAGTGAGCGCAGTTGCAGTAAGCCACAATGGCCAACATGTTGTATTTGCTGATAAATTTGGACTTGTTTGGGCAATTGCTTTGGGTGAAGGTGATGAGGGGCAAGCTCCAATTGATAATAAAGCTGTGCCGATTCTAGGTCATTATTGTAGCATTATTACTAGCCTGGTATGTTTTAAACCATAACATCTTTTTCTATTCTTTTTGTATAATTTTTTAAGTTGACCTTTCCTTTTTAAAAAAATTTAAATGCATTTCTGTTTTAATCACACCTAGAATTTTGGATTTATCCATATGCTAAACAATCTATTTGTAGATGTTGGTACAGCAACTGTAATGGTTTATCTTCTATGGACATGAATATAAGAACTATTATATTCTGTGCTCCACACAAGCAGGTAGGCTTATTTTCTGCTCCATATTTATACATTGAGTACGTCTCAATGTGTTAAGAACAACTAATAAATTGACTTCAGCATTATCTAGATGCAAGAGTAACCCCAAATTGGAGCTTAAATGGATATGAGATATTTTGGCTTATTTAGGACTTTCTGACTCTCTCTTTCTCTCTTGTGTCAATCTGAAATTTTTTGAAGGGTACTGGAAAATTTACTATGGGAATCAAGGTCTTGTTTTAGATTTTATTTCAGTTATATTGGTAAAGTTAGGTTATATCTTCCTAAATTGCTTAATGGGGGAGTAATACACCAACACAATGCTAGGTTTATCAAAATTTGATTTATACGGATTTGAACCTGTTGTTGAATTTGTTTCAAAAGTTAAGATCTATTTTATTTGAATTATTATGGCTTATATTGTTTAAGTCGTCTGAAAATATGTAAAAATAAAGTTTGTGCCTTGAATAATTAATTCTGGCTAAGTGATATCTAGTTCTCAAGAATTTGTTAGGCCAAATGAAATCTAATGATCCTTGTGAAAGTTTTATTCTTTTATGTGGGGTTCTATCAATGTTATTGGTGTGACACTAGTTTTTCCTTTCTATAGATTGGTTGTTCAACTTTATGAGGTGATTTTCATTAAACATCAACATGCTTCATCGATGAAGCAAGTGGCAAAAGCATATTATAACTGATTTAGGTGGAGTTTGGATGAACATTGGATCAAGCATTTGCTAATAAACTCAGTAAGGATATGTGCCCTCTCTGCACTGGCCAGTGGTTGGCATAATGAATAGACTACTATACAAAAATCTGGTAAAAGAACATGGGTAATAAGCTTCAATATGCTGCTTTAGTCAATTTTTTTAGCTTAAACTAATTTTAACATATTTAGAAATGTACAAAAAATAAATTTAAATTATCTAATGCAACTTATACATTTATGTTCATGTATATATGTATATGTGTATGTGTAATGGTAAAGCCTAAGGCTGGCTTCACACCTCCATCTTTAGAGCTAAGGCCACGCACCTCTCAATTCCATGGGTCCTTAGGACTCCAATCCCCCCATAAAATATCGCAGCCATCCAGGTGCAACAGACATACACATGCTGGACTTTGGTATGTATACAGATGTAGACTAGTAGCTGGTCGACTAGATTTGAAGTCTGATCTGGTTCGGTGAAATTGGGAGAGGGATTCAAAATCAACGATCCAAGCTTCTTTGGTGAATATGGTCTATTACCAAGTAAGTTTTATCAGGTTTTTACCAAATATATTTGGTACTTGACAAGAGTTTTGGTTGAAGTGTAAGTGTCATCCCAATAAGAATAATTCTTGGTCATGAATTAACCAAGAATTCATAGCTTATTCAATTTCTGTATTCCAGTTCAAATTAATAAACATGATTTCAATTGATTCTCCTATGAAAACAAAAAAATGGGACATGGAATTTAATTCTTTATCTGATCAGGAACAGTAATGCAGATTATTAAATTCTCAGAAAGTGCAAAATTACCTTAAGGTAAAAGGTTTAACTTAAAAAGCGGCCAAATGGAATTCTTATGGTACAGATAGTATAAAAGGTTAGTTCTAAGATATAAACTTTGGCAATAACATGAATGGTAAACCAGCATATACTGATATGCATGGTGTGATTGTTCATGGAATTGTACTTTACTCATATCTGTTTTAGTAATGCTATCACATCATCAAGACCACTACATAATGGAATGAATACATTAGACTTCACCTACATATAATTGTAATACCTTTTTTTTTCTTCATGCTGTGGTCTTTCTTTTTGGATTATCATCTTGTTTAGGTGTTTAACAGATACTCCATATTTTTGGCTTCTTTCATTTAATCAATCTACTTTGTTGATGATTTACTTTTCCTTGGAATATTACGAGTGTTGTTTTTGGTGCCACTGTGGAAGCTTACATTGAAGGCAAGCTCATGTAGTACCATTGGAAAGTCCATTTTCTAAATGAGAATTCATAATTTTGTATCATTTTGGTCAAAACCATTTAGGACATGCACAACTCTTTATAGAAAGTTAACCTTTGCAAAGTGGGAATCAGAGAATATAAAGTTATCTTTAGGATCAAATTGCTTATAGAGCAAAAGTAGCTAAAAGGTGGCTTCAATTACACTTGTTTCCAAATAATTTGTTAATATTAAAATATCAGAAGATTTAAGGAGTGCTCGAATCCTGTACACGCTCTGCACCTGAGGGAGAAAGCTGTGCACTGTGCATTTTTTTTCTTTATTTCCTTCTTTGAGAATTTTAAGTACTTTATGATGAAAATTTCAGACTTTGCTAATCCTTGGAATTTCCATCTTATAGCTTCATGATATGTTGTTCAGTAATGGTTCTATCAAATTGATTCTTTGGATTTATTTTGTTTACTTCTACCATATAGTTCTAACTTTTACCATTCAATGCACAGAAATTTTCTCCGGATGGACAGTTCATTGCTAGTGCTGATCGAGACTTCAAAATTCGCGTATGTTAGCTTCCTTTACAATATAGACAAAGTAAAAAAAATTGCTTGCTGTTTTCAAATTATATGTCTGCTGATGACTTGGCATTTCACTATTCTCTAACATGTAGATTACTGTCTTTCCAAAAAGACCCCTAAAGGGAGCACATGAAATACAAAGTTTCTGCCTTGGTCATACAGAGTAAGTTGTAACATGCATACTTATATTTTATTTTTATTCTACTTATGCTCTGAAAATTGCTACCAACAAATTTACTTAAATATTTTATAAAGGTTTGAATCATGTGGAATTCAAGATCACTATTAACAAACTAATGCAAATCTTACAATATATTATTTTCTCACTGGAGTGCTCAATGTTATTTTTAGGAACCATACTCTTCCCTGATTTAAGAAGAAAAGAATACTTAAGATTTCATTGTTGTGGAATTTTTAATAGAATGATGGTGTAGGCCACTCAACAAACAATATTTACAGAGAGCATTTTACAGCATGAAATTGAAATAGCATCGCACTAGTTTGATATAATATATGATATATAAATTTTCACAAATAGTATTACTTCTTTTTCTGGTAACAAGGGCCTGGCCCTCTAGTTCTGCTACAGAAACCTAAAGCATGCATGCAGGCAACTTGGGCAACATGCGTTAGACGATCTCGGCCTAGGTAGTTAAACTGAGTGAATGAAATATCCAGCCAGCCATCTGGTGGCCACCAATCCACTTGCAAGTTAGCATCTGGTGGTTATATCTAGCAGAGGGTAATAGGGATTCCATTCTGCAAATCTCTAAAATTTCAAGAGACTGTCATCTGGGGGTCTCCTTTGATTCAAAGAGCTAAGTATGATGATGTTGAAGAGCAAAAGAATGCTCTCTCATGCTGAAGCTAGCTTTGCTAGGGGAATTGATGTAGTATACTGGTCCCTAACCTGCTAGCAATGATTGCTCCTTTTGGATGATGAAACTAGCTCCAATAGCATTGGATCTGCTTGAACTGCCCTTTGGAATTTTTCACCTTGAACATGTCATGAGTTGGGAGCACCAGATGGAAGAGAGGGTCAGGAGGAGGGAGTGGGAGGTAAATAAAGTATTGCAAGAGTGCTTAAGTGGAGCAATCGAGCATGCTGATTTAATCATATTCAATAGCTGGTGAGATAGGTTGTTTAGCGATCATAGTTGTCTAGTTCCTTTTCTACTTGAGGAGGAACTTTTTTGGAGCCATTTATATCTTGAAACGAAAGTGATAAATGACTAACTTTATCATTACATATGTTTGATGATCTGTATGAGCTGTAATGACCCACTAGAGTCCTAAGTAGCATTCAATTTTCCACTACTAACCTGATCACTCTTGCTGGGGCAAGAGAAAAGCATGTTGGCACATGATACAATACCCCTTTAAGGATATTGGTATTGTTAGAGCCTAATGCATTATTGCTTGCTAATAATCTGATGAGATTCTCAATCTCTAGCATGGGCGATATTTGCCATTAGATTGATTTCTTAGCTTTTGTCAATCGGCATGACACAAATTGTAGGGAAATTCTAACTAAATTCAAGATTGGCAGCCACCTTTAGGTTAAGATAAATAGGAAGGTTTCCCTTATAATATTGTGCCTTAATGAGTTTATCCTCTTGGTTATTTGAGCTTTTGATGTGATTTCTTTGTTAGCGTATCAAGATGCTTCTACAGAAGAACCTTGTAATTTTGTCCCCAATTTTAGCCAGGTAGATTGAGACTTTTGTCTTTGGATCAGATCATGTTATCGAGTCATTGATGCCAAGTGGGAGGCTTCTTAAGGTGGCCATCTACTTCAATTATAATGCCTCCTCAGTCATTTCCCTAACCTTATAAATCTAGGTTCATCTTTCAATCCCTAGTGTCCGTTTGAATATGTTACCAGTGACATACAAATTCAACTCCATAAGGGCAATTCTTGTTGATCTAAGTAGTTATAAACATTGACAATAAGTGATATGGCATGGAGTTGTTCATGCTCGGCTAACCATGTTGTAGGACTTTGGGTGCTCCAATAAAAGATTCTTAAAGAAATAGGTTAATTGGAGAGAAAGGCAAGTAAATAGGATGATGATTCCAAGTAGTCCTTGGTAAAAGCTTGGCTTGGTTGTTGGTGAATTTCTCCACCTAACCTTTGATTGCAAACACCTTGTCAATTCTCTCCCACACTATGGCCTAACCATCTAGGTTATTATGCTAGGCTAGTTGAAAGCTAGAATACCTGAGGTTGATGAGACCGTTATTATCTAGGAACAAGGCTTTAGGGACAGCTCCATGTGCATGTTTGGGATGCATTTGTAATCATCAAAAAATGATTTCAGATCTAAAAGCAAAATTTTGAGTGTTTAGCTACAACCCAAAGGTAATTCTGGATCGTATTTAAGATCTCTCAAAATGTGGTTTATCTAAAGTTGACTTCCTCCCATTTTCGTGGAGACAGCACCGCAAGCTAAATATCGTATTTATGGAAAGTTAGTTTTTTAAGAAAAATACATATTATCCTCTCAATACCCCTCGTGGTCCCTTTTTTTCACTTTCTAACATAACTTTTCTTCTTTAGATTAATCTCATCCCCATCCACATTCCTGATTAATCTACTCTCATCTCCGTCTACATCATCTATTTTTAATTTTAGGATTATTGATCTCTTCTCATCTCCATCTACATCTCTTTCAGGATTATTAATCTCTTCTTCTCTCCATCTACCTCTCTTTTCTCTGACTTTTTTGTTTATCAGGACTCTTCTTTTTTAGATTAATCTCATCTCATCTCTATCTACATCCCCAATTAATCTCCTCTCATCTCTATTTACGTCTCTTTTTTCCGACTTTCAGGATTATTAATCTTCTCTCATCTTAGGACTTTTCTATCTTCACATTAATCTCCTCTCATCTCCATCCACGTCACATCCTTTTTGCTGACTTTCTTGTTTACCAAGATTCTTTCTTTGATCAATCTCCTCCCATCTCCACCCACCTAATGACATTAAGGCAATTTTAAATGAAATAAAAAGTTAATGGATGACTTAAAAAAAATGTACAAAAAGAAAGATGAGAAAAAAAATAGCGAATTTTATATCCAAACAATTTTAGAATTATTTTTGATATTTGTTGTTTTTGATCATTTTGTCATTCAAAAGCAACTTTTGGGTCTGTTAACCAAACATACAGTAAGTTATTTCTATGTCTTCAGAACAGTTTTAGGATATTGACAACCAAACAAAAAACTGCTTTGTTCAAAGTAACTTTTGACATCAAAATGCAGCTTTTATCAAAAATTGCTTTTTGGCTAAAAACTACAGTATCCCCAAACAGACCCTATATTGATTGTGCTTAATTAGCTAACACTTGAAACATCCTTTTATTAATACAAAGAAATGATGCTAGTTGTTGTGATGCACCAACAACCATGTTATATATTGATACAATAAGATAGGTATGTTGTTGTATTGGACCAACAACCATATCGTGTATTGATACAATAATTTATGAACATCGCTATATGGGACCCATCCAATAGCAGCCTCTCTAGTTATTTGACTAGAGTTTTGCTAAGGTGCCTAATCCCCATTTTGACACTCGAGGGTGCTAAACTTGTTTGATTTGGTCTCGTTTGTTGGGATTATCATCATTTCCGGATTATGTTTTTTTTTCCAGGGGAAAGGGTGATCTAATGTTGTTCCTATTATGTTTGGTGAGGTGTTGGCATTTGACATTTCCCAAAACTATAGTTATAAGGGGCACCACTAATGGACAAGCCTGCCTTGCTTGAACTATTATCTTTACCATTGCAAGGGGATTTCTCGAGCTCTTGAAGTAGGGAAAGAGAACATGATTCCATGGGCGATTAAGATTTGTCCATCTTTTGAATAGAGGCAGCAATGCGATTGTTGCATCCATCTTCGTGTAGGCTTTAGCTCCACCTTTATAATACCCCTTTTTGTCCTTGCCATTTGAATTTGACGGGCCATGAGCTGAGCTATTGACCTTGATATTCTTGGTCCTAGTATCTTTTGTCCATTTTTGAGGGGAGAGAATTTTGTTGTTTACTCATTTTGACCTTTCTAGAATATGGCTAGAGTCTACTTGTCCTTAGAGAGATGACATAGGTGCCCTCACTACCTTCAGTCATGATTACAATCATTCACTAAAGTGTTGTACAAGTGATCTTGTCTCACCAAGTTGTCTAGCTAGACTTGTACACTCTTGCTTATGGCTGTTCTTCTTTGCCCTTGTTGACTATCATTATGCAGCCAACTACTCGCCCTTGTTGACTCTCCCTTTTTTGCACCTTTCGGTAATGGTTGGCTTGGACCACCTGTCATGACCAAGGTTACATTTGGCTAATTCAACAGCCCTTGGTTTCATTCCCTAGAAGACCTGTTGAGTTGACTCCCTAGAGGACCTGTTGAATTGACTAGGAAGACTTCTCTCTTTTCCGTATTTTTGCATTCAGATTTTAGGGTTGTTTGGAGCCTTGTAGATGAAGTTGCCATGCAAATTAAGTTGCATTGTAACTAAGGTTGTAGGAGTTAGTTTACATGGAAGCTTGCTTCTTGTGTTTGGAGGAGAGTTTGGAGAAAAGAGGGACAGACACTCATGAGAAGGGCCGGGTGACAGTGCAGCCTCGAGGAGGGTGGAGGGGTGAAGGAGAGAGACAAGGCAGGGGGCTAGAGGTGGCACATGGCAGTGTAGACGTGGAGGGGTGTGGCGACAAAGGAGGAGAAGGCAGAGTGGAGAGGGAAAGGAAAGAGAGAAAATCCTCCTTTTGTTTCACATGCTTACGCAGCTGCAACTTGTCCCATGGCCATTTTGACTGTCAACTGACCACAAGATGGTCTTGAGTTGTAGGCTAACAAGCAATACAATTTACTGTCCAATTTGAGTTGTAGGCATCCAAACAAGCAAGCTGGCTTGTATCTGTAATTTGAACTGCATGTAGAGCAGCAAATTGATTGTGTTGGACTGGGGCTGCTTGGCCTAAGCTGCCTCAATTTCATATACAAGTCTTGATATTGAACCTGAGCTCAATCCAGTAGATGACTGAATCAGTCACGTATGACCAAGAGTCACCAGTGACACTCACCAATTGGTCTCATCTCATCCAAGTAAACCATAAATTATAAGAATGACAATGCAAATCTTGCAAAAAATTCTTCATGAGTTGAAGGATGACAAATGCTTTTCCTCATTTTTACAAACTTCAGAATATCTAGAAGACACACGTTCTGTCATGTTTGAGCTGAGTCTTCATATTATTGAAGTAGTCTCAACTATGAGTCATGTTTGAGCTGAGTCTTCATATTATTGAAGTAGTCTCAACTATGATAGTTGGAAGAACCATGCAAAGTTTGGTACAAAGAGTGTCATACATATGATCATCATGAAGTCTCTATGCATATCGCAGAATGTTGGAGGGAAAGCAGGAATCACCTAGAATATTATTATTCTACATTGTATGAAGGAGTGTGATCAAGTAATTTTTGCAAACTAATTGTTGATCCTTAATTGATCTTCGGTTTATGCCATGGTGTAATTGTTCTCCCAAGGACGATACATTTCACCTAGAATTGTGGAAAGCTAGCATTTGTCCCCATGTAAAATATATTTACATATATGATCAGGAGGATCTTCAGACTCAATGTGGGCCACTTTGGCTACTACGAGTAAGAGCTGGATATGATCTAGGAGTAAGATCCACCATATCAGGAAGCTGAATTACATGCCAAACTTTAGAAGGTCATAACTTAGTTATACAATATTTGATTGAGCTGATCTTTATTTAAAATTGGATATCTTTTTGAGACCTACTACTTTGGACTAGCCCATGATGAGGGCTAAATCGTGCCAAAATTCTATTACTTCGGCTTCAAAATAGGTTGGTCAAACCAAAACTTTCCTTTTCGAGAAAGATTGATCGGAGATTATCTTCCAATTCATAAAGAATTTGGCGAATCAATAAAAGAGGAAGTTGATGTAGAAGTTAAATATATCTCCTATAAAATTTTAGTATTTTCATGATTTTTTTATATTAATCATTTTTTAAAAGAGTCTTATTTTAACTAGGAAGAGGAGTCCAATCCAAATTGTTCAATCGTAGACATCCTTTTAGAAGAAAAAAGAGGAATCTGATCCAACTTTTGTATGAGCAAATCTCAGTATTATAAATAAGATTTATGTACTTTAGTTTTGTAGCGGAGAATTAATCAATAAAAAAGGGGACTCAAGCCCTATTTTGCAATTCATCTTCTAATGTTCTTTTGAGAGATTCAAGTCGAGTGAATTGAAGGAATTATTCTTTTTTTCGATCAGATCAAGTTGGTATCAAATTATCGATCCTCTACCTATATGGGGGCTTTGGTGTATGCTCCGAATGTGCGAGCAATGCAAGCAATCAGGAGAAGGGCTATCTATGCTTCAAATATATCGAAGAACAAAGGTGATTATGACTGTTAGTTCTTCCTCGATGGATGATGAGATGAAGGGATGTCTCACACAACTCATGGAGAAGATTGCACAACTCATCGAGATCGTCTTTAAATTGGTGATATCTTCAACATAAGCACAAGCACTACTGACTCTTATTGTGAAGTTGTCTCTTATGTTTGGAGATAAAAATCATCTATTTAGTAAGGGGAATAAGTAACCTAGAGTATGAAAAATCTCTCTTCAATCATTTAAACTTGAAAGTCGAATCGAGATCTCCGTATACGACAAGGCTATTTATGCAAAAAGACTAAATAACTAGTTAGATCAGATAAAGACATACTTTACTATCTATAGATACTCTAATGTCCATAAGATAGCTTTTGCTTATCTCAAGCTTCTAACTATGCTCTCACATGGTAGAATTCATACATGAGAACAATGACATGTCTAATCTAAGATGGAGCAAATTCAATGGTCTAATGAAGAAGCAGTTTTACCCAATTGGCCACGAGGACTGACGGATCAAGTGGCAGTACTTGCAGCAGAAGTATAATCAATCCATCTGGGACTACACTAAGTTCTACAAGCAAGCAATCTCCCTTATAATCTCCATCAACAATCATGTAATTTCATGAAGTACGCTGGAGGTCTCTACGAGAGCATTTGAATGGAGCTGAAGCTCTTCAAAGTTGAAGACATTAGTGAAGCCAACATAAAGACCATGGGGATTGAGGAAAGAATCGATCTTAGAGAAACAAGAAGGGCAAAAGTACACCAAATATGACTCGAAAAATTATTCTGATCATTGCAACTTTTGAGGATGCATTCAGGGGAAGTGTTGAAAGCTTCACCCTAAATTGAAGCCACAATGGAAGGAGCCAAAGGATGACAATTCTAAGAAGAAAAGAAGACGATCCTCAATATATTTGAGATTAAGGAGCTATCTGAACTTGCAAGTAGACTTCAAATTAAGCTTGATGGTGAGAAAATCTATGACAACAACTAAGATAGATTTAGAGTCACGAGAACAACTCTTTTGCTCTAAGATCCAGATAAAGCAGAGCATTGTCAAGATTATTTTAGATCTCGTAAATCAAGAGACTTTATTTCGAGAATTTGGTTCAGAAGTTGGGGTTGCAGACCAAGTCTCATCCATATGCTTACCTTTTAGTTAGATTCAAAAGGATATTGAGTTGAAGATCATCAAGCTGTATATCTTCAAATTTGCCATTACTGAAAGATATATTGATGAGGTAACTGGTGAAGTAGTTTCTTTGGATGTTTTTCAAGTTATCCTTGAGAGCTCGTATCTTGAGGATAGAGATATAGTCTTCTACAAGCAACAGAGGTAGTATCGTCTTATAAAAGATGGAAAGGAGTTTATGTTCAATGCCTCTAAAATACAAAAAAAATGGAGGTTGTGACTATTGCTCAGGCAAAGAGACTTGTTATGACTGCAACAAGTTCACAATGATGGTATGAGAAGTCGATACTGCTCATGAGAGGCCAAGTTTTTGTCTCTTAGTTCCATTGATTGATCAATCGAGATCAAGGAGCTGCTTTAAGTGTCATCGACAATGAGGAAGGCAAGAAGTGTCTCTACCACAAAGTCCAGATGCTGGAGCAAACCAAGTGATTCGGCGAGACCACCTAGCAAGAAGAGGAAGGCCAAAGACCATCTTTGAGCAAAGCAAGGCCATTCAACCGCGAGATGGGGAAGCAAGCATTTTTTCACCTTTAGTTCTGATTTAGCGGAAGCTAAATTCCCTAAAAAAGGAAATCCTGATTCAGGAGGATTCTTGGATTCAATGTGGACTACTTTGGCCACTACGAATAACTGCTGGATGGGGTCCAAAAGCAAGATCCACTATATCAGGAAGCTAAATCACATACCAAATTTTAAAAGGCCATAATTTGGTCATATGATGTCCAATTAAGGGGATTTTTATTTTTTTTAAATTAGATATCTTTTGGAGATCGACAATTTTGGGCCAAAATTTCATCGTTTGGATCTCGAAATAGACTGATCAAACCGAAACTTTATTTTCGAAAAGATTTTGATCGGAGATTATCTTCCAATATGTGAAGAATTTAGTGGAGCAATAGAAAGCAAAGTTGATGTAAAAGTCGAAATGTATCTCTTGTAAAATTTTAGTACTTCTTTATGATTGTTTTATGTTTATTATTTTTTTATATAGAGATATAGTCCTATTTTAATGTGGAAGAGGAGTCTAATCCAAATTGTTCAAAAATGGACGTTCTTCTAAAAGATAAGAAGAGAAATCTGACCCAATCTGTGTAAGGCTGGACCTCATTATTATAAATAAGGGCTATGTACCTCAGTTTTTGTAGTGAAAAATTAATCAATGAAAGAAAAAAAGGGACTTAAGTCCTACTTTTGCAATTCTTTCATTTTCTTCTAATCTACTTTTGAGAGATTGGAATTGAGTGAGTTGAACGAATTCTTCCTTCTTCCCAATCGGATCAATATAAGAACTCAAATGCAATTGATTTGGAGTCTGATAAATTTACAAAGGTAGCAATCTTTATAGCACACAACTATTTGATTGTTTATGCCAACAACTATTGGTAACACATATAGAATGAATAATCTGAATCAGGGTAAGGAAGCCATTTTAGTACTTGGTATGTATGGACTCATGGTTGTTTTATTCTGTTGACAGCTTTGTCTCATGTCTTGCCTTTGCACGCCCTATAGATTATCCTCAAGGATTCCTTTATCTGGAGGCGGTGATTCAACTGTACGTACATCCAGTGGCACAGGAATATAAAGGTCTTATTTGTGACAATTGAGATGCAAAACTAACACCATTTCATTTTGCTTTTGTAGGTTCGTTTGTGGGATTTTATTTCTGGGCACCTTCTTCATACTTGTGATTTTGGAGCACAGGTAATACCCCATGAACCCTTTGTTTTGAAGTAGAGAGTATATTTTTGTTGCATGTCTAGCTTGTGGAATGACCTTCTCTACCTCAGCAAAGGGCTCTCTGCTCTCATCATTTTGAGGTCTGTACAATGTCATTGTACACTAGAATACATGTTTGTTCTTCATCTCTCTTAAATGTCTGGTTCTTCTCGCATATGGATGTTCGGGAGCAATTCACTACTTGCGTGCTGAAAGGGTGCTATTATTAGATATAACTAAAACATCAATTTATGATACATGGGGTGAATCATGCTTCTTTTCTAATTTAGTTTATTTCTTTTCTCGCTTTGGATATTGGGAAGCCATACACTCTTAGGGGCGGTTTGGATGCTCTGATTAGTTATCTATTGGATAACTTCCCATGTAATATGGAGTTGAGAAAAAGTTGGGCTAATAGAAAATTCAGGGATTATCAGAGCCCACAGAATCAGCAAAAACAGAGAAACTTTGGATAAATAATTTGGTTGAAAAGTTGATCTATTGCTAATTTCATATGGACATTTTTCTATCCCTGGTTTTTTGACATATAAGATGAGAAAACGTCCTTGATGAGGGGTACAAGATCTTTCCAATCAGTTGAATAGGTACATTGGAGGAAAAAGGAAGAAGAAAATACCTTAGTTTAAAGAAAAGAAGAAAACCCCATAAATAGAAGTTCATAAATTCTCCAAAGTATTCCTTATGGTTCCCATACACATACATAAAAGGAGTTAACTATTCCTAAGCAAACTCAAACTAAGATCATTCATCCCAGGCCTTTAGGAAGACATAGAATCCAATACAACATGCAGTTGAACTTGTGACATCCTTTGGAACCAACTTCGACCACAAAAATATGAAAGGAACTCTTAAGGAGTGGCTTTGCGCTAATATCTTAATGGAATGGTAGTTTTCTAATAGTTTTAACACTTGGAGGAAAGGTTGTCAGCCCTTTCATCTGATATCTGATTTGAGTGATTCAAAATGTGTCTTGGAAAGATCATTAGAATGCCATCTAGTATCCCTAATTCAGAGAGTCCAAGTTGAAGGTGAACCAACACAATAGCTTTTGTTACTACTTATATTGCTCTAATTTCTCTTGATGATCTTTATCTGTGATTTCTTGCTCTTGGCCTGTCAATTATACCCCATTAGTGTTCTCTTGGACACAAGGTATCGAACACTTGAACATACTTCAATGGACTGTTTAGTGCCATTTCATTTTTTTAGCATCTGTTTGACGCATTAAAGGCTAGTCAAAGCCGTACCTGTACCTGATGGTGTGACTTTAGTGAATATGACTTAGGGTTTGGCTTGGGCTGGCCTAAGGTTGTGATAGGCACCTGAGTTGCTAGACATGGCCTAAGCTCTGCTTAGCATGTATTTAACCACCAATATGTCGCCCAGACGGACCAATGAGCAATATGTCTGCTTAGGGTCTTATAGGCTAAAATTGGCTTGGCCCAAGTTAGCTTTGAAACTTCATTTTAGTGATAATATATCTAAGATGTATAAGGATCTCTTTTACCTCTTATATCATGTTTATATGATACCAATATCACCTCAATGATTTATATGTATTTGTTATTGGAGGAAAGATTCATAAAATGACCATCAATGTTGCTTATATTATATATGCAAGATGCAATATTGTATGTATACTATATCTGCAATATATTGGCTGATATTTATATATATGCATGCTATATAAATGTTGGACTTGCTTGGGCTGGTCCATCGGGCTGACAAAACATTATCAAACATCTTAAAACATGACAGTTTTAATTCACTGGGTTTTGTTGATTATATCATAGTAAATTATAGTATCTTGTTGTTAAAATTATTTGTTTGACACCTACTGATGGTTAGACTAGAGACCACCAAAATACACGAATTTTTATACTGTAGATTGTGTTCAACATCTTAAATTTTGAGTTTGGACAGTCTATATTTGTTTTGAATTGTTAATTCCGTTTTCAAGGAGTTGACACATAAAGTGTGTAGTACAACTCATCTATTTGTATTTACATATATAGACATGGACTTTGCTCCTCTTGAGAGGAGAGTTTATCTAATCCCCTGGACTCCAAATAAAAATGGGACATCCAAATTGAAGATCCACACTATTGTTCATGATCTATGCAACTAAAGTTGCTAGAAACCAAAAATCAGGATGTGGTATCTCACCTATGCATCAATGGATGAAATGATTGAGACCATGATTTGCTATGATCTAACTATTAAAATTTATTTGTTTTATATCTATCGATCTATCTATCTATCTATATAACATGTAGTTCATGACTAATAAGGTGGATTCTAATTTAAATGGTTTTGTATTTTAGAATACTAGTACAATGAAAGACCATCAAAATATGTGAATTTTTGTTTATAAACATTTTAATTGTGTAAATCATGATCAATGGTGTGGATCTTCGATTTGGATGCTCCATTATTGACTTTAGACTCAAGAGGAGGAGATACACTCTTCTCTTGAGACGAGCATAGTTCCTATATACATATATGTATGTATTACCTATATACATACACATACATGCAGATTAGTATGTATATATGTAAATACTACATGTATAGCCCCCACCATGATAGGTTAAGGTCTTGACCCAGATGTGACCTGACCTATTGGCAGATCAAGTTGGGGAAATGGGTTTAGGTCAACATTGCCACACCTAATTATAAATGTTGTGGCCAAAACCTTTTCTTGCTTAAACTAAACCTTCAACGAACACCGAGAATTATGCCCTTTACCATCTATGTGTTCATGATATTGGGATAGTGGATTATTATGTTGTAGACATTCATGTACCATGATCCTTCCTAGTATACTCTTTTTTTTTTGGTCTGTCTTATCCATCCTAACTGCTCGTTGTGGTAACATCACCCCTCCTTTTATTTATTATTCTACCTTCAGTGAAGGGTTCATAGGCTTCATTTTTTGCTAGGTGGTCTTGGGTGGTTTAGTTGGCAACACGATCATGTGCCAAATAAAAGTATTCCAAAACTGACTCTATTAGTATATATTTCTTGCCATACTGCCTGTGTGGTTGCAACTTAATTCCAATGTCAGCATGCTCCCTGTATCTTCCATCATACTATAATTTATTTTCATACGGTCATTTTAATTTTGCTTTATTGAATCAATAATCTTTCATACCACCAAGCAGCAGAATTCTGTAGGCTTGTTTGTGCTGATATAGATCTGTCAGGAGTCATCTATTCATGTCCAATTGCTTGTGCATTCCTCTGATCTTTGTGTTTCTTGAATGATTTACATCCAGATTATCTCTTTTATCATTCTCCATCAATTTGGCTATTATGTTTCCCTTTGGCTATCTTCTTCCATCTAGCATGATAATCTAAAGCTCTATAAATTCGTCTTCAGCTGCCATTCTCTAGAAGAAAGCTAATCCTTGTCTCACTAATCATATCAATGTGTCTCCCTAATCTCTGAGTTTCTTGCATCTGCTTCTGATTGAGATTTCCTGATTAGGATTGTAGCTGATCTCGTGGGTGTAGGTGTATCCAATTTTCTTTCTTCTCAGTATCTTCCCACATTTTCCCTCCTCTGCATATGGTTGCCAATGTAGATCTATAATTGTATTTAATTCTCTTGCCTCCTTTTTCATTTAATGAGCATGGTCTTTAGTTGCCATGAGGGGAAAATAATGTGTGAGCAATATGAATGCAGCAAGTGGAAATGGTGCCCAAGCAAAGTTCCATTGCAATAAACAGGAAATTAGTAGCATAGTATATGCAGAGAATTTTAAACCGATAAATGACAAAATAACAAGAAATCAAAGGAAAATGTTGGACAAACTAGTCATTAAGCAATCATTCTTTATTAATTATTGTCCTTGTCTCTTTCATAAAACAGAAATTTAAATATGCCATGGGAGAGAAGGGGTGTCATTGTCAAGCCTTTCATAAGATCCAAGTACTAGCATGTGCAGAAATCATAAGAGAAAATTTGCAGAGCTAATTACAGTCTCTATGGCCTGCCTGTTCAGTGCCACCGAACAGGTTGCCATACCCAGGAAAACTAGAGTTGTATCAGCTGGGTGCAATTTCCTTTAACAAAGCTTTCCCCTTTCTTTTCATTTCACTTATTTATTGAGACCCTTTATTGGCATATACCCTCATCCCCATTCTACAGGTTCGTGTTTTTGGAAGTTGGAAAAAAAAAAAAGATGCAGGTGATGGTGGTACTAAATGATGCTAGAGATTGCAATATTCTCTCTCTCTCTCTCTCTCTCTAGGTTGCAATGCAGCGCAAAATGTTGGGCTGACCAGTATAGGTCGAGTATGTTTCCCAATGAGTTTCCATGCGAAGCTGCCCAGTGTGAAACCCTATGTTGACCAAGAAATGTGTTTCTTGATATCTATGATTAGAATCCCTTGTGCCAGAGCTTTTGTCTTTTGGTTTTGCACCGTATGTTTTGACCATTTTGACACTTAAGTGCTAACCACCCTTCTGACAGACATTAAGGGAACACTTTATTGGGATTTTCCCAAAAACCAATTTTTATTGCTTGGCTGAACATATAACTTTGTGGAAAGTAGAAGAAATCTACTTCTTGGCTTTTAAGAGAGAGATGAGGACATGAAACAGAATAAAGGAAATTCACTGGAAGAACAAAAATTAAGATTTAAGAAATTTCTAGGACCCTCCCCCGAAAAAGGAAAAATGGAAAAGAAACATAGGAGTGGTAGCTCTCAGCAAAATTATTAGTAAGAAAAATGATATCTAGCAGTTAATGACAAGGCTTAATGACAATGGTTATGGATGCCATATTCTGTATATGACCTTTGATTATTGGAATATGCGTCTGCATGCTTGTCATTGCATTTGTGTTCGTCAGGCTTGTTACATTTTGTGACATATGGTGTCCATCAGTTGCATATAACTATTGATGCCTTTTTGTTTTTACACTCCTTGGTATCTTCTTTTTCTGAATTGTTTGTTTTGCCATTTGAAGGCAGGATTAGTCAAGTCTAATGGCACAGAAATGGAGGGGGTTCAGCAGTCATTGATATATGTGCCTCTTGTGATGGTTCGTTAATTGCTGTAGCCATTCAAAGGCAAGTTTACCATATATTCTTTTGAATGTTGCTTAAATTTCAACGCCAGCATGCTTAATATTTACCAGAGTGGATGCATATTTGACAATATGCAGCTTGCATGGGATAATCCTTCTGAATTGTGACTTTTCAGCCAGAACTCTTTCCATTGCCAAGGTAAGAACTAAAAATGAAAAGAACTAATAGAACTGTTTTTGAATCAATAAAAAAGTTGGACTCGATGTAGTTATTTATATTTATTTCTAGTAAGGCCCATCACATTTCACGACACTGTTATTTGCTCCTTTTTATCAAATTACACCATGGTTAGTCACTTTTCTTTGTGACTGGAAAGGGTTATTCATTTCCTGAATAATATGTTTTGGGTCATGATAGTTAACTGTCTGGCTGTTGCCAAGCAACTAACCATGACTGTGGCTTTTGAAGATTGACAACATAGATTCCATTTTGTTCTTCTAAGTCCAAGCACTGATGCCTTCAATCTCATAATTATGGTTCTTTTATTTCTTTCAGGTTGTTACCATGGAAGAAAGTTACGTTCCACAAACTTAGGATTGAGTGATTTACCAAAACACTTGTGGATGGTAATGGGTGTATCAAATATACCTACTTTGGGTACTACTAAGTTGTTGTCCTGTGTCAGGGTCGTGTCTGGTTTCCGGAAAGACCCTTCAGATTCTTCTGTTCATAATGCGTTCATTATGGGAGACAGTGAAGTACCAGGCGGTGAGAAACTTCTTGAAAAGTTGCAGGGAAGTTTAGATGTTGCAGAGGAAGAGGTAACATTAGCAGCAACTGCAGCAGCAGTGAAAACTTCGGTGCATAATTTGTTGATAAAAAAGCAGTATTCTGTTGAGAAAAGAGAATTGCAGAAAAGGAGTAGGAATGATAAGAAGCTCAAACAGTAAGTTCTTTGAGAGAAAGGGAAGGTGCCACAACCCCGAACCCCATGGTCCAAATACATGGGGCCAAGGTTGGAACCCAGGATCTCCACTTTTTGCGTGAAGGGGTATGAGAAGCTCTGGTAACACCTAATTCACCAAATAGTATCTCTAATGCATGAACATCTTTCCCAGATGTATCTTATTTAAAATTTGAACGTGTAATCATTTACGTTAGTTTTAACAAATATCTTGTTGGACTGAATTATTATCTGGCTTTTGGCCATGGCATATTTCATTATGTTCTTGAGGTGTTTCCATATGTGGATTGCCGGATTTCATTTGGACTTGCCATGAGTTCAATAAATTGATAGCTGCCTATCGATTGGTCTTGGCCTCAGCTATGGGTCTTCAACGGACAAAAAGTTTGCTTTCAGAGCTACTTTTCTGTTTGGCATGTCATCCATCTCTGAGTCTCAGGACTCGTGATTTTTGATAGGCAAAGTATCATCAAAACAATTGACTTTCTGATTTGACAACAAAATCTATACATTGCATGTGGCTTTAAATATTTCTCACGTGTTTGTGAGTGATCACATTTTGACTCAGGCAGTTGTGTATATTTAACTTTTTCGCAGCATCCTTATCCATTTACTGAGGATGCTAAAGCTCTTCTGTTCAGCTTAGATCTGTAGTGCCTTGTCAACTCTGTCAAAAGTTGATTATTGCCAAGATAACCAAGGACTGGGATTCATTCTAAATGTTCAAATGACTTTTTCATGGTTGGACCACCTGATGGTGAGATCCCAGCAAATTTTGGAAATGCACTCCTGTTTTAATGATCTCATCTATGAATGTTTTGATATTTGAATGGCTAGTTAGTCCATGGGATAAAGTTGAACAATAGATTGAATGAACTAGCCAGAAGCTAATATTTGATAGTCCTCAAGCGCATCTGTTACAGTCTGGAATTTTTTCTATTGAGGTTGCACTAACATTGAAATCTATGAACTCCTGAAATTTGAAACTCAAAGCAAGGAAGTATAAAGGAATCAGGTGATATTAGTTTTTATCATTTAGAAATGAAGCTTCTGTTTTGGTGATTCATGTCTGTAGATTGCCGATTGGAACCAGAGAATTTGATGTTTAAGTATAGATAAAATTAGTCAAAACACCACTCAAGATTTCTTTGATCAAGCCCAAATTTCATACAAAATTTCTGGAAGATGTCTCCAAGCTTGATGGTTAACCTTGTTTCATATATCTTAGATTAGCTTTGGTACTTGGCGGTATGTTTGCATTTAGAATCGGGCTTAATGCTTGAGATGATCTGTCCTTGGCATGAAAATTACAAATGGCATATGCACAACATGATGATATAGAGAAGTTATCTTGCAAGGAATCACCAGTTTTGGATTTTCTCAAACAAAAATAATGGTTGAAAAGAATCATCAGTCTGGAGGTGGGAATTTAAGTTATTACCTTTCCAGAAGATTAGGTTATGTATCCAGACATCTTCCCATCAAGATAGTGTCAACTATAAGCAGATTTTCATGCCTAGCTGTGTCGGAGTCTATGTCAGAGCTCCAAGAACTGGTACAAATGCCTGAAATTGCTTGTGCAACTTTTAGATTTTATCAGAATAGTTTGGTTGAAAGGAAACAAGGGAAACCAAATGCCATTAATCTTGCTGTAGATGGTGCCTTGAATTGAGTATTTTCTTAAATAGATTATAATATAAAAATGGCAGCTCAGTGCATGAGACTCATCATTATGAGGTTAAGTCTACGTAAGGAGGAGAGGCTACTTCTGTATTTCAAATCCATGACCTTCGTGGAGCAATCTTATTATAATGCCCAAAACTCACCATCTAAATAGATTATACAACATAAAATTTCTTATTCACTTTGCAAATAATTAATTAAAAAACAAAGGACTCTTAAATTCACCATTAACATTCAATTTATCGAAATCCGATCATAAAAAAAAAAATTCCAGCAAAAGATTCCCAATTATGAAGCATGTTTTTGGTTTAAGTCCATAAAACCGACAAACTCTTAAAGGGCTGAAATTAACGTATACTTGCTTTGCCCACCTTTAGAGTCCTTACATAAAAACATGGCTACATTTCTCCCACATGGATTAATGGAAAGGCATGGGTACAAGCATAAAAAGAGGTTGGGGGTACTGCCCTTCCAGATTTGTTCCGAACTTGAAAGCAAGTGCCTTGGTTGCTGAGCACACTGGACAATGACAAGTCTGCTGGCCTCTTGCTCACCTAAAGATGCCAGTCCCCTCATGCATGGTTGCAATCATCACAACCTCTCTCTTGTCCCCTTGATAAGAGGGCCAAAAGAAGCCATGACATGCCCAAAGCTTTTACAATGTATGGCAAATGAGAAAAAAAGGGCTGGAAGCTAGTGTTCAACCCCCTATACTGCGAACTTAAAATCTAATGATTGTCTTTACTGCATGAAGTGGCACTCTCTTGTTGTTTTCCTAATCATGGGCTATTTTAAGGAGTTCAATACGCCATCTTTTTCCACATATCATCGAGTCTGCATTAACTTGATCATTGTGGGACCTCTCATTAAGTAAATCATTGCAACTTTATTAAGGTGTAATTAGTCTAACAATTGATCATGATCATCATTGAAGTATTCATTAGTTATGCTAATAATCGTCACAATTTGAAACCCTCTGTCGTTAATGTTGACATTGGATATATTTTTAAATCTTAAAGTTGAAACTTTTGTTCTGCATCATGGCTTGAGGGTGGTCACAGGGATGTTACTGTCAACACTCCGCACAAGCTGAAAACCACCGTCATCTATCCAATTGGCGCTGTTGACAATGAGCTAATAAAAAGATTAATTTGATTTTACTGGTATTGGTCATCGCCCAGATGTTGAAAAATTAGACCTAGGATACCATGAATGTGAGCAAGTTGAACATGGTAGAGATACCTAATCAATTCGAACAAATGGATTTGCGACCATCTGCTTGGACAAGGATCGGTTGGTCAGTGATAAAACCCTAGACGTTCATGTCATCCACGTCAAGAATGCACCTCCTAGAAGTAGAATTGCAGTATAGTTGAAGAATTTGCAGGAAGATTTTGAGAAAAGGCGAAGTTGTATGATAATTGATATCTATTATAGAACTTAGGATTTTGTCTTGCAGTCAAACTAGTGAACAACCGTATCTACCGACGTTCAATTAACGTAGGTTTAGTTCTTAGCATTACAAATCCAAATTTGTCTCTATATATGACTTCCAACCATTCTTGTTCAACATATGACACTCAAAAGTCACTGAAATTACTTTCAGGTCTCTCATCTCCTTCAGTAGACAAACCACCAGTGGACTTCCTGCAAATCAATGGAATCTCTCAATGTAGCTCAATCCGGATTACTAATCCTCCCTACATCTGCATGCCTTCTTTTGGTGGATACTAATGGCTACATCTGTCAAAAAATTATGTAATTTCTCTATGGCCTACTAGAGAGAAAAGGAAAAGAAATGCTCCTAAAATGCATTAGTCCTCGCGGATCAGGTTAGCTTGGGTCTCCTGCATTGTAACATTCTCGCAGACTGACTTGCATACAATATGATAGATATTGTCAACCCTTGATTAGGGGTGAGTATGGTCCGGTTTGGACCGATTTCATGCTCAAACCGAAGCCGAATCAGTCCTAAACGGTTTGGCATTTTTAAAAATCAAACCGAATCAATAGAAGATTGAAACCAAACCAAATCAACATAATTTAAACAGTCTGATTTGATTTGGTTAATCAGTTATTATTATTATTATTATTATTATTATTATTTGTAATTCATAAAGACTTGTTTCTTTTCACATAAGAGTAGCATCAATAGAATTTATCGAGTAAAATGATTTAAATTGACATAAAATATTATCATTCAACAAAATGAAATTCTTAAACAGACATCATCATTAAGGATTAAGATAAAGATCTCCAACACATTACAAAAAAAATAACAATCCAGTAAGTCACTTAGAATTTAAGGATAATCAACACAAAACCAAATTGATAAACAACACCATAAATCCAGAATTATTTCTAATATATTAGTACTTCAATATAAATAACACCCTAATCAAAATAACGTCGTTTGATTAAAGCTAATCTGGTTTGGTTTGTGAACGATTTTATTTACTGACAAATCTGAACCGATTGAAATCTGTTTTTATATGTCAAAAACCAATCAAACCAAACTGAATAAAATTTCAGATCAACCAAACCTGCAGTTCGGTTCAGTTTCACCGGTTTGATCGATTCAGATTCAATTTTTGCTCACCCTACCCTGATAGATTAGTGATTAGATAATCTAGTCCCCCAATGTTAGTAGATTAGGTTGTTACCATTTGTTTCTTTGACTATAAGGTTCCTATCCATTTAGATGCAAGAAGCTATCAAAATTAGGTAGTACGTTAGCTTTGACAAGAAAAGCAACACATAACATGGGTTTAATTGATTCCTGCTGCCCCTATAGCAGCTAGTTCCATCAACCAACTAACTATAATGTCTTCATCTTGAAATAAAATGGGCATATCTCAATCATGGGTCATAGTTTCCACATGCATAGATGTTGCTATCTCAATTTTCCACAACACTACAAATCGATGCTTCCTTCTCCACTGGATGCTGGTTTCTATGAAGGGGCGTAATCGAAAGCTATTTAGATTCAAAGCTCATTCAGCAGCAGCGAAGAAGACTATTTTATTGTTCAGAAACTGGATCTCCAACACTGAGAACAGCAAGTCATTAACTTCAAGATAGCATGCAAAGAAACTATCTAGATGACTGATATATGCTTATTCTATCCTCTTGCTGAAGAGGGTGGCATAACATAGGCTGTGAAGTGATGGGCTCAAGAGCAGCCTTCCATACATGGTATTGCAACTTCCCTTGTATAAGAAAAGTGGTATTTTATCTCAACTTCATATTTTATTGAAACTTGGGACAGCCAATATTGTTTGGCACAGTCTACTATCTTACCACTGTATGCACTTATATATATTTATAAATAATATGAGGGAGGTAACTTTCCTCCTCCATACAGCTTCAAAACAAAAAAATTGCCAAGCAGCAATCATCAAATGGGCTGTATCTTAGTCATTCCAAAGATGGCAAGTTAAAGCTTTCCTTCCTTCCATACCATTCTAAAATCAAAGCTTTGAAAGCCTACCAGAGTTCCTGAACTCTCATAAGAAAGGGCCAGCAACATGGCAACCTTCCATACCTGCCAATTTGGTGCTAATTTTATAGGAGTCCAAGCATTGTGCTTGCGCTCAAACCAACAATAACAATGTTACCACCAAGTGTGACAACTTAAAATCCAAATTGGTTGAGTTGTTTCAATCTATCTAAATATATGAGTACAAGCAAGGACTTTGCCTAATTAAGTTAGGATTGCTTAAAACTTGATTATAAATACATTACGCTTGGATTTGGTACTCAAATATGTTGAGTCACACTAACATCGATAACCCTTAAACGAGCCCTTAATCACTATGATGATGATAGTAGTATAAGGCCTATGAGCTAGTTAAGACCTCATTCAAATAGCTCCAAAACTTGTGTAGTTTGTAGTTTATAGTAAAAAAAAGATTAAAAAATTGTGGAGAATGAAACAGAGTGAACTATGTTTTGGAATTTGTTTTGCATTTTTTTCCCTTCATTTTATTTCATTCCATCTCTTGCCTTAGAATGTCTAATCCTAGATCTCATCCTCTTGACTTATTTATTTTTATATCTTAAAATGTATCGCTGACAAGTGAAACCCTAACCAAATTTTCAAGCTGGATATGGATCCATGTGAAATAAATGGATTGGACATGAATGGATTTCTTCCGATTCATGTTGTAAATGTATCTTATATAATTAAGGGTTCATTTGGTAAACGATCAAAGTCGGAATTGAAATTGGATTGGATTGAAATGAAAACTGAAACAACCATATTCTTTAATATGTTTAGTTATTTGAATGAAGTCAGAATCAAAGTGAGATTTAAATACTAGAGGAGGGTCGAGATTGAATTTTGGGAGATTGGGGTATATTTTCATTTTTCTAGAAATCGAAATCTAAATTAGACTTTTTCCAACCAAATGGCTAGTAACCGATTACTATTCCTACTCCAAAGCTCAATTTTTCTTAACCAAACATATCCTAAAAACATAACTCGGATTTGATTTAGCTCAAAACCTAAACAATTTGGTTTGGCAACGTGACTCTATGCCATGCTAATTACGCCATAGAAGCCCTGGCATTCGCTTCTTGCTGAAGCATTGGCCTAGTTACAAAGTCTAGATCATTTTTTTATGGAACCCAGCATCCAGCTCAATCAAATTAAGATGGGTGAAGGTGAGAGATGATGCCCAGCATCATGTCGCTGCCAACACTTATCATTTGAAAGAGACATCCATTTGGGCAGTTGAAGTAGGTCCCATGAACAACCCTTTAGGTCATGTAATGGAGTGGAATGCGGCACTTGAAGGCTAGTGCCAATAAGTTCTTGACACGTGTTGCAATCAAAGGGGAGAGGGGAATTGTGCTGCAAATTTGCTCCCTAATGACATATTCCATTAATAAGTTGAAAGGTATGCGTCCAAGCATTAAAAGGTGCTTTGAATAGGATAAAGTTAAAGGATGATGGAGGAAATTATTGACTCAGATGAAAGGCTTTTAAGGAGCTCTTGTGAAGTCGACAGGGCAGCCAGTAGTAGTTTCTAATTGACAAGGGCACCAAACCATGGGTGGTAGCTTCCCCAAGGAACTTGATGTGATTAGAAAAGACAAGGAAGCCTGGTGGCAACCCCATACTAGATGAACATAGAACCAATAGGGGTGAGCACCACAGAAATATTATGTGCAATAAAGGAATTGGAAGGGAATCATGCAAGTTAGGTGACCAAACTCTAGAACTTTTATTGGAGGAAATGGACATTTGTTTAATAAATTGTCTAGGAATCAATATTCATGAAATGGCAAGAGAGTGTAGCATCTCTGTACTGACTATTAAACCACGTTGTTATGGCACCAAGTAAAGGAGGGAGCCTAGCTATCCTCTTAAAAAGAGGAAGGATAGCCCTGTAGGGCCAATTAGGACTGCAACAACCGAAATCTTGCATAAAAATTGGGCAAAGCCACTTTATGAATGAAAATAATGCAATTATGCTCTTCATACATGAGTTTACGCTAGAGTCATAGTATCTCTCTATATTTGTGTCAAATAGTGTAAGTTTACCTTCATTCAGTGTACCAATTCCTCTTAGATGCATAAAATTCTTTTGTTAATGTTCAAATAGATGTATCAATTATAACAATGAGCAGAGAAACATATTTATGACAAGAAAAGTTGGAACTGAAGGTACTGCTTTTAATTTCTTATCTATTGTCATTTTCGTGTATGTATTAATTAGAGTAGTTGGATGAAATAAATTGGTTAGCCCCAAATTATTTCCTGCACTATTACGAAAAGCATAGTAAAATATTTAGCAACCCATTAGTAAAACTATAAGCCATACTATAAGGCAAACCTGGTCCAAAAAAGAATCATATCTAGTGACTTGTGCAAATAGTTTTGCTTTATTGACACAAATATGATTATGCAATTGAAAACTTGTCTCTCAAGGAGATTTTCCACTTTACGGTTTTAAGGCTGAGAGTCAAATTCTCTCTAAGCATAAAGAGACGTATAAGTTTGCTATATGCTTTATATGTTACTTTACCTAATATTGTATTATTGTTACCAAATTAAGGACATATCCACCATCCATCATTATTTGAGATGACGTAGCCGCATCAATGATCACACTGAAGTGGGCCATGATGAGGCTAACTTTTGGATGATTAGCAAACCCATCAATCTGTTCCTTTTGGAATTAAGCCTAAGAATTGTGAACCATGGAGAATGGATACCAAATTGGAGGGGCCTCTGTTAAGATGTGGCTCTCCTGCCATCCTATCCACCAAAGTGTACGAGACTTATATAACATTTTGATTATGAGAAATTCTTTGTGCACCATGCGCGGTGATTAGCTCACGCACAGGGCCAGATAGCAGTGTGGAAATTTTTTTTTTTATTTGGGTCCATACGTGAGCCAATTACCGCAGTGCACAAAAAATTTCTCTTTGATTACTCCTATACTCTAAATAGATTCCCTCGAGCAAACATGATATCATGAAATGCAAGTGCTAAGCCCATTTACTCCATCTAATCTAGCAACCATGATGATGACCGGAGTTGCTAGTTAGACTGTCGAGTCGGCATTTAATTGGGACCAAAACCTGATTGAGATTCCATAAAGACTTGAAATTAGACTTGTAAGATCCAAGGGAACACACGCACACACGTAGAGAGAGAGAGAGAGAGAGAGAGTGGGTTATGCTTGAATGTATCTTATTTGGATTCTATCGAGTCTAGATCAGGAGTTGGGGGTCCCATTTCAATGATCCAAATTATTTGATATAATCTACCATCTCTACGTTACTTATATATCAAAAATTATGTAATTTAAAAAATCTAATCTATATATCAAGAGATTTAAAAATGAATTGTCTAAATAATACTAAATTATATATATTTTTTGATTGTTTGATGCAAAGCTTGGAGTCTTTAATCACATAATTTTTGGTATATAGGTAGTTTGAAAGTAGTAGGTCATATTTAACATCTTGAAATATTGACATGGACCTCTATTATTCATTAGATATTTTTAAAATAATATAAGTTTTAATATTTGTTTTATATCTCAACCAGTCAATTGTTGTGGTTGTTTTCTCTTGAAATAAATAGAAATGAGTTTTGGATGGATTTTAAATTTTTGAAAAATTCAAATAAAATGATTTATATTTTGAAAATCAAAATTTCTTATTATTTCTATCATATTTTTTTGTGAAAAGAAGTATCCGACTGCTGTATATGAGAAGAGATGTATCCATTGGGATCTTTTTTTTGAAAAGACGTGCACTTCTGAAAAAAATACGTATTCTTGCATCTCTTCATAAAAAGAAGCGACTATCCTAATGGACGAAGACTTCTCTATAAATAGCCCATTGGTTTCTCAATATAACAATAATCCCAACTCTAATTCTATCAGATCAACATGATTCTATAGACTGGTGAAGGCTCATTGGTTTGACCCGTTGGTGCAAAACGTGATCAAATATTAGGCTTCATTGTATTACATATTCTTTTACATACCTAATTGTTAGGGTGAATAAAGTCTTAAGGAAAGTAGCAGTATTGTAGCCTAGAAGCCATCTTTATTTTCAAACTTTCTATATTTCTCTGTATTGGTTCTAACAGTCTTAACTTCCTAAGGATTTATTACATTCTACAACAAATGGCGTTCGCAATAATTTGAGAGATGGCTACAAATTTTATCAAATTGGAGTGTTTTGAAGGAGAAAATTTTTTGAAATAGTAAAAGAAGATGCACTTCCTTCTTATAACTCTTAAAATTATCTATGTCCTCAACACACCAAGTCCAAAAAAGAATGATGACGATATGACGAGAGAAACCTATACCCAACAAAAGTGAGATAATGATAACTATATCTGTAGATGTCATATTCTAAACGGAATATCGGATGCGCTCTTTAATACCTTTAAGAATGTAGCTACTACAAAAGAATTATAGAAGAAACTTGAAGGAAGATACATGTCAGAGGATGTAATCAATAAGAAGTTTCTTGTTAGCATATTTAATAATTATAAAATGGTTAATGATAGATCTATTATGGAATAATTATATGAGATAGAATATATTCTTAATAATTATAAATTACATAACATGCACATGAATGAAACTATAACTGTGCCCTTTATTATTGATAAACTTCCTCCATCATAGCAAGACTTTAAAAGAAGTCTAAAGTATAAGAAAAAGGATATCACTTAGGCGGACTTGGCTAACCATCTTCGTATTAAGGAGAAATACCATAAGCAAGATGAAATAAGGAGTAAAATGCTCATGTTACCAAAGTCTATGTGGTGGAGGAAAATCATATTAGCAAACTCACGAAGAAGAGAGCCTATCAATCACCATTACTCATAAAAATAAAATGAAGAAAGATGCATACTTTCATTATGAAAAATCTGGATACCACATGGCAAAATGCCACCTTCTCGAAAGGAAGAATGCACCAACAATAAAAGAAAACTTTGCTGCAATGATATCAAAAATTAATATTAAAGCCTTATATCCGATAGTCTCCTTAACAAGTTTGGATTCAAATTAGTGTTTGAGACAAATAAATTTATTCTATCTAAGGATAGAATCTTTGTGGCAAAAGGCTATCTGTATGAGGGTATGTTTAAGCTTAATATTAATAAGAATAAAATTTTTTGTGCTTATATTGTTAATTTTTCTTATTTATGGCATAATCGTTTAGGTCATGAAAATTATAGAAGAATGAATGATATGGTTAAATTACTTGACTTAATTCCATACTTTGATGAAACTATTGATAAATGTAAAATATCCATGCTTACTAAGATTATTAGAAATATTTTTCCTAAAGTAGAAAGATGTATAAAATTGCTTGAATTAGTATATAGTAATGTGTGTGATTTGCATAATACACCAACCATAGGAGAAAAAAATACTATGTAACTTTTATAGATGATTATTCTAGATATTATTATATTTGCTTATAACAATTCTAAAAATGAAGTATTAAAAAGTTTAAATTTATAAGTCTAAAGTAGAATTGTATAGTAAAACTTTCATTAAAAATTTTAGAATTGATAGAGGAGGTGAATACAATGATTCTTGTTATTTTGAATCTATTGGCATTGTTCATGAAATTTCTGCTCCTTATACATCATAATTGAATGGTATGGTAGAATGAAAAATAAGGTGCTTACAGAAATGGTTAATACAATGCTTTCTAATTCTGATTAAAATCAAGATGTTTGGGATAAAGCTTTAATTGTAGCATTTCATATATTAAATAAAGTGCTTAATAAAAGGAGCAATACGAGCCCATATGGACTCTGAAAGAAAATGAAGCCTAACCCAAACTATTTAAGAGTGTGAGGATGTAGGGCTATTATAAGGGTTCCTGAATTCGAAAAGAGAAACTTAGATGAAAGAAGAATTGAATACATATTTCTAGAATATGCATAAAATAGTAAGATATATAGGTTCATGGTCATAAAATCTTATGACTCATTGGTAGTCAATACTGTGATTGAGTTCAGATATGCCATATTTGATGAAAATAGATTTAATTCAATTCATAGATTTAAAGAACATGTTCATCTTCTAGAAGAAAATAAATCTTGAATCTAGAAGAAGTAAATGAGTTAGAAAAGCAAAAATCTTTGGATCAGATTTCTTTGCATTCTTGATGGAAGAGACTAGAGAATCCTTTGGTAAGCATATACCATATTGTTTAATACAAAAGTAGACCCTATAACTTATGAAGAGATAATAAAATCTCAAGATACTGCTTTTTGGAAAGAAGCTATTAATGAAGAAATAGATTCATTATGGATAATAATATATAAAATTAGTTGACATTTCACTAGGTTTTAAGATAATTGGTTGTAAATAAATTTTTAAGAAAAAATGAAAGTACACGGAACTATTGCTAACTTCAAAGCTAGATTAGCAGCTAAAGTCTTTATACAAAATAAGAATTAATTATTTTGATACATATGTACCAGTAGTAAGGGTTGCAATTATTAGATTACTAATTTTTTTGTATTTATTTATAAGTTAGTTATTCATCAAATAGATGTAGAAATTATATTTTTAAATGATAAATTAGATGAAGAAGTATATATCGAACAACCTGAGGGTTTTATAGTTCCTGGACAAGAATATAAAGTATACAAATTTATTAAGTCTTTATATAGATTAAAACAAGCTCTTAAGAAATGACATCAAAAATTTGATCAAATTATGCTTGCTAATGGTTACAAATAAATGAATCTGATAAATGTGTATATAGTAAATTCAGTAATGAAAATTATTGTTTATATACAGATGATATGTAAACTTTTGGTACTGATCTAAATAAGTTGTGATTACTAAAGATTTTATTTATAGTTTTGCTATGAAAGATATGAGTGTAGCTGATGTTATAGTAGGAATAAGAATTCTTAAAGATAATGATTGTTAATTTTATCTCAATCTCATTACATAGATAAAGTACTAAAGAAATTTAACTATTTAGATTGTATTCCTGCATCAACATCTTTTGATCCTAATCTTAAATTACTTTCAAATACTGATAAATTTATTGCACAATTAGAATATACAAAAGTTATTGGATGCTTAATGTATGCTGTGACTTATACTAGACTTGACATTGCTTTTGTTGTTGGAAAGTTAATAGATATACAAGTAATCCAAGTAATTTATATTAGTATATTATACATAGAGTTCTAAAGTATTTAAAGAAACTATGAATTATGGCATTTGTTGTAGCAGATATTCTTCTATTTTAGAATGATATACGGATGCCTATTGGATTACAAATAAAAAGATTATACTTTAACAAATGGATGGATCTTCAAGCTTAGTGGGAATGCAATTTCTTGAGGATCTAAGAAGCAATTTTCTATAACAGACACTACTATGACATTAGAATTTATTGCTCTAGCTTCAGCAAGTAAAGAAATTGAATAGTTAAGAAATCTCTTATATGAGATTCCTTTATGGCCTAAATCATTGCCACTTATATCTATACATTATGATAGTGAGACTATACTATCAAGAATATATAATGAAAGGTTTAGATATGTTGAACTAAGAAATAGTTATGTAAGACAATTAATTACAAATGGAGTGATCACTATTGATTTTGTAAGATTAATTCAAAATTTGACAGATTCATTAACAAAGGGACTTGCTAGAGATTTAATGTTTAAAATATCAAAAATGATGGGATTCATGCTCATATTTTAAAATCACTAATGATGGAACCCCAACTCAACACTTAATATAACATCAAGTCTTGATTTCAATAAGATAAAATACATCTTGAGATTGATTGCAAGCACTATAATTTAATATTATCCCAAGATGAAAGTGTTTGGTACCCACTATGTATAAACAGAAGGATAAGTTAAATGCTCTTAATAAATCTATAACAGAATTTTGTTGAAGTGCTTTGGTTACGGAGGCACTTTTGGTAAAGTTTACCTATGTGAGTGTGAAGTGAGACCATTTCTTGGATCTAAGGATTTGGCTCTTAAAGTACTCATGAAAATGATATAGATACACAACTATAAAAATATTAGCTTATATTGAGCATTTACTGGTGCAAGCATTTTATGTGTGAAGATATGTTCAACTAGTTAAAATAGAATCATTGGTTCAAAAACTAGTCTACAATGCCATTCTGATTAGTTTTAACTTATCCTCACTAATTGAAGATTCAAATTGCAAGATATCTTCATTTATGCATAAGATACCAGAATTATTGTTGATTTGATAAATTAATTATTCTAAAAATTGTAGGAGATTGTTAGATATTTTAAATAATAAAGCTTTAATATTTGTTTGTATCTCAACTAGTCAATTGTTATGGTAGCTAGTTAGTTGGCATCTTTTTCAAAATATCAGAGTTCAAAAAAAGCGGCTATCCTAATAGGCATGGATTTCTCTATAAATAGTCTATTGGTTTTCCAACACAACAACAATCCCGACTCCAACTTTATCAAATCAACATACTTCTATAGACATTAGTGAAAGGCTCATTGTTTGACCTATTAGTGCAAAATATAATCAAATATTGGATTTCATTGTATCCTAAAAGCTTATCGCATATTCTCCTTGCATACTTGATCAGTGGAGACGAATAACATCTTAAAAAAATGGCAGTACTACACACCTTGAAGCCATCTTTATTTCAAACTTTCTATCTTTCTTTTCCTTGGTTCTAACATTATTTAATGTAGATCTAATAGGATCTGATATGTATCTATTCAAGTATAGCAAAATCCAGTTCTCTCTCTCTCTCTTTATGCATATATGTATATATGCATGTGTGTGAATGTAGGAATATTGTAGCTAAGGGTAGCAATCAGGTCGGGTGGGGTTAGATATAGATCAGATAAAATGCGGATCAGATCAAAAATTTGTCAATCTAAATCTAATTTATTCATTAAATAGATCAAAAATTCAAATCTAAATTCGACTTATTTATTAAATAGATAATTTGACCCGACTCTAAACAAGTTAAGCCGAATTAAACAGGTTAAATAGATTAAGTGGATCAAGTTAAACCGATTAGAATAGGTTAAGTAGATTTTAAACAAGTTAAATGAATCAGGTTATAATTCGATCTAATTATTAAATAAATCAAAGTAAATTAAATAGATCAAAAGTCAAAACTTGAATCCAACCCATTTAATAAACAAATCTAGACGTGTTGACTCATTTATGATCTAAACTCATTTATATCAAATCCAAACCTGCTCAAAGTGGATTATTAGTGAGTTAGATTGATGGATCGGATTATAAATTGCCATTCTTTATAGTAACATATAAATTTTATAAAATGAAATCCCTTGGGGTAGATCTGATCCAACTTAACTCTGCCTAATTAACCAAACCAAATTATTAATAAATGGGGTCAGTATTTGGTTTAAGACCCAACTAACATAAGTTGCGGCCAAAGACAAGTGGGACCTATCCATCTGCTCTTCCTATGGTGATATTTTTTCAATCTTGTGACCCTTAGCAAAGACTACCTTTGCTTTCTCTTTCTAACGAGGATGTTGTCATGCTTAGTTTATTGCTCTAATATTTTAATTTGTATGTTGTAATGGTCATGTTGAGCCTCCTACACCAACCAAAGTTCACAACCCTTCCACTTTTTAAGATGTAGGCCTACACTTTAGAAATGACAAAAAAAAAAAATACTCCAAGGGATGATGGGTGATAAGTTTAGCTCTCTATCTTGCATTCACTTATCTGAATACTGTCTCATAGCCACTACCCCTTCCACCAAATCTCCTCCTCAGAATAAGACCAGCATCATTTATATTATTTATATTTATTCTTTTTTCTTGTAAATAATCCTATGTCTAATTATTTAATTTTTTCCTTAGGACGAATTTAGTGGTGATTTTCTACAGTTTAGCATTGGATGATAGAGGAGCAACCTTATTATTAGCCCAATCTATAATCAAAGAACAAAATACTATGCCATTCAGACCATATTTATAGCACCCTATGTGTGTGATAAATTAAGAGGGAGACCCACCCTCGGTGTAATTGCTCAGGCCATGAGTTGCTTACGGCCTTTAAAATAGCATTAATTTTGGCTTGTCTCTTGGATGAAATAGTATTTTGGCTTTGAGTTAATATGAAGAACTTTCATTCGTTGGCCTTGGAGGAGTAGAAAGATAGTAGATTTATATGACCTGTTAAAATTGCCATAACCAAATTACAACTACAAGCAGCATCATAATGTAACTCATGTTAGATTGGGTTCTTGGGCTTGAATGGTTATGTACATCTTAACCTATAATGGTAGCCTAAAGAAAGTTGGATGATGGCCATATCGAGATTTTAGAAATCGGATAATAATGAGAGACTCTTGCTTGATAATGAAAAGCAAGCTAAAGGATTAGGGCTGATTTAACAAATGAGTACAGAAACCACTAACTAGAGTTAAGTGTTCGATGAGATCATGTACATAATGAAGATCGGCTAGAATGATAGCACAAGACCAAATTTAGGAATCAAATGCTACTAGGTTGAAAGGACTACCATGAGATGCCATATAAGATAGGCTAAGCTACATCTAAAGAGAGTTAGTTGAACCAAGCTAAGTGGTCACTTAAGATATAGGCCGATCTCCAGAAAGGTTTTAAGACAATTGTGAAGACAACCTATATGAGAGAATAATATATATTGATTTAAAAAGCTGATCATGCCTTATGCTAAAATATCAGCCTAATAATGGATGAGGTCTCAAAACCAGGATATAAGAGGCAGAAATAATTAACAAAAGATTGATATGTGGAAAGTGGAGATATGGTTGGAACCAACTACAGTAACTATCAGAAGAAAGTGGATGAAGTGACAACCACAGAACCAAACAAATATCAACATTGAGAATGGACAAGCTGCCTGACAGTCAATGAAGAATTATATAAATATTAAATTGAAACTCTAAAAATGATCCCTTAGCCAAATCAATAATCAATCACTATATCATTTTACCATTATCTTGTAGTAATCTTTTATCCTTTAGTTCCTATTTCCTAGTTCATAAATTGTAGCTCCTAGCTACTGCTCCTGTCCCCAAAAGATGGTACCCAGTAGCAAAAGCCTTTAAAGGTCAAGATGGTAAGGCTCACTATCATTTATTCCTCTCTAGTTGGAAACTGAATAGCATGCTGGCATACTCATCCAAGCTTAGCCATCAACCTCTTTCGTACCATCTCAATCTGAGAAGAGGAGCCAACAATATGTCCAAAGGAGTCAATTTAGCTAACCTTTTTTATTGAAAAAGATAAAATTAATTTAGTTTAATTGGTGATGAGTTATGGCATTTGAAACATGTGTAGACGAAAAGTAGGACAAGCTCTTAAACTTTATATTATAATGTTGAAAGACAATTAAGATAATTTTCAGTGATTCCAGTAGGTTTGCATATCAAACTAAAGTCCCCTCCTTCCCACAATTTCTTGTACAACAATTCCCTAACAAGTCAATGATTGAAAAATATGCTATAAAAGGATGATCATATACTAGATGTAAATATTACCATAACTCATTTTTAATCATTAGTAAAGACCTATATGATACAAACTCTTATAGCTTAGTGTATTATGGTGTCTCTTATATTTTGAGGATAGACTGTGAAAAGGATCTCTTCACTCAGGTTGTTAACCGTTGGGGACTTTGGCCGATTGCAGAGGTTGCTAATCCGAATTTAAAGTATATATCTATACTATCCTGGAGGTTTCAAGATACACCCTTGTATTTGGGTTTCGAATGCTTATGTAGTATACACCTAATCAAAGGACTAGTAACATACTCAAACTCTAAATTTGGAATAAATTCATCATGAAATTTGCAATTGAAATTTTTAGTCGCTTTTGATCCAGAATATATAAGAATTTGACCAAGGGTCATGAAATATCAATGGTAGATCTAGAAGAGACTTTTCTACGGAGTCCAAGTATTTGTGCAAAAAGTAATGAATTCAAAAAGATTTTGTTAGTTCCATGTAGACTTGACAAGCTTCGATCATTGGATCTGGTGGATCCCTGGATCCATGCTACATCACTATATAAGCTTGTACTACAGACGAAGATGATCTTCTATAATTCCTAAAGTTAATTTACTCACTACTTCTACCGATTTTTGCAGCATTCTTATAATGATCCTTTAAATGGAAAATATACTTTTGTGAGAGGGTTTTGCCAAAATCATGTCTTATAAAGCATATTATATTTTTATAGAATAAAGTTATAGTGGTTATTTTTGCTATCAATTAGTTTCAAGAATATGTTTGAACATTTATTTATTGTTACATCATGAAATTAATGCAAAGATTTATTTTATTGAAAAAATATAATAATGCAAACTTAATTAACGATCCGAGTACTAGTATAAGTTAGTCTCGAAATATATCTACAAAGAAACACAAGATAATGATCCAATTTAAATAGCATGGGACATTATTTCTACCCTGCTAAGAAGAAGGACAATAACACTGCTCAAAGAATAACTGCTCACAATAAGAAGGGTACTTTTGTTGACCTAAAGTAAACATGGCCCAATGCCAAAGTGTGCATTGTACGATAGTTAGCGGCTTAACTCATCAAGGCCAAGCTTTCCTAAACCACCTCTTGCTGAAGTGCAACCACATTTAACTTGGGTAACCTTTTGCACCACCAATACACCACAAGCCAAGTTAAAAATCCTACTCCCTTTTCTTCAGCTCCATTATTAAGTATCATTACATCTGCAAAATATCCACCATGCCACCACCATCGGAGGCATGGCCATGGATGGCCCTCACCAATGCAGTAATGCCTATGAGCTAGAATTCTCTAGGCAAGCAATAATTGCATCGGAGCGGGCATTCAATCGTTCTCCAAATCTACCTCGTAACTACCCGCAAACCGACCATTTTTTAAACAGAGTTTTAACTTGAAACGCTGACTGTAGTTATCCTATTTCTCTTAAAATAATAATATACATAACCAACGCCACTTTTAATGCCCTGTCTCACCGATGGGTAACAGTCCCCTACTTTTGAATGGATGTCTTAGAATATCATTATCCTCGCGCTGCTCTCCGGTCTGACTGAACCGGGTCCGTGCCGTGGGACCCCCTTGGACCGGATCTGGGTCTTACACATGCACATGCACATGCATGGCCCCGTATGCTCGGGGGCTTGGATCAAAAGGTGGGAGAGATATAAATGTTATACATCTAAATTTATTTTATGTCTGAATCAATTCAAATATAAATAAAATTTAAAATCTGATTAATATACATATTGAATTATATTATTAAAAAAAATAAATATGGATAGATAATTTTCGATCCATATCCAAATATCTGAATCTATATACAATTCCATATAATTTTATATAATATTTATTATTTTATAAAAAATATATAATCATATAAATATTTTATTAATTTAATTTATTATCTATTTAGTGATATTTTTGATTTTGTAGTCATAAAATTTAATTATTTAAATTATATTTATAATTATTTTTATATTTTATATCTGAATTATATTTATATTAATTTAAAATAATATAAATATAATTTTTATATTTAAATAATATTAATATTAATATTTATATTATAAAATAAATATGAATATAAATATATTGATATTTGATCTGTATCCGATCAAATTTCAATCGAAATTTGGATTGCATCTCCGGTGGTCTCCACGGTTAGATCGCATTTTACACAGTTTAGAAAGCGCGGATTGAAGGAAGTGATCTATCATATGTTGCAAATCGTGGAAAATAGGATCCAACGGTTGAAATCGCAAAAGATACAACCCGAAACCCATGTCGCGTTCGAGGCCGTCGTTTACCGGACACGCGGCAATCCTGTTCTCCGGCACGCGTGTGGGGACGTTGAGAAAGGAGGGACAGAACTGTAAATTGGAGCTAAACGACAAAAAATGCCCTCGAGAGGATAAGGGATGGGAGGATAAGCTGGGACCCAATGGAAGAGTATGTCACTGGCAGACAAGTGATTTACGTATGGACCACCGTCTAAACTTTTGTAATTGCGGTAAATTGGAAGGGTAGTTATGGAAAGGAGGTAAAACTGGGAGTTGAGTGGGACCCGGCTAGGAGTTAGGAGGAACAATGTGACCGTGCGAATCTGCAGGAAAGTCCGTGAACTTACAGGGTCCGGCTCCGTATATTCAAGCCGAGCCATCGACTTTGGGTTTAGTGGGCTAAGTGTTGTTTTCATTAGCGTAATGAGAAAAGAGTTTTTTTGATAGAAAGCTTCATGTTATTTGAGTTGATCCTCTTACATTTAGAACTGGAGAGATAAGTTGGTCAATCTCTGCAATCCATATTTTACATAACAGACATGATGCAACAAGGCTCATATATTGCATGCTCCATTATCTTATATACAGCAAACCTTGCTGCATCAAGACCGTCACACAAAATAGATAATTATAGTTACTCAACTTGATTATTAAATTCACTTAATTTGAACTATTATTATTATTATTTATTACTATTATTTTTGATAATAAGAAAGAAAAGATTAAGACCTTGATATTATAAATTCTCTAGTTTTCTAAAATTATTATAGCTTTTATGCAGTTCATTGGATTTTTTTTATTATGATCTTCCGGTGCATAACAATATAGGTCATATGGGTAGAACGAAGGACTCCATATTATTCTTCTTGCATCCAATTTACATCATTATATTTACAAATAGATTAATCATTTAAGGGTTGTCTAGACTATATGCAATATTATAAGTTGATGTAGGCATCTCGATGGATCGATCCATCAATCTAATTCATATATCTTATTGGTGAAATTTATTCAATAATTTTATATCTTTGATTTGGACTCATTTCATTGACATCTTTCGATTAATATATTAATGCTTTGCCATCAACTACTTTGATAAGAATTATTATTTATACTAAATTACTGTATGTGGGTCATATTAAGGTAAGAGTTTAAAGAAAAATAAATTATAATATCAATCCATCATTTCATAGTAGTGAATGTTAAAGAAAATCATGTTAATTTACAATATATCAAGAATGCATAATAAAATAATTCATAGTCTCTTTATTCTACAAAGGTGATCACACATTTTTTGGACCTTTTGGCAAGAGCTTGTGAAGATTGTTTTCTCCAAATAATCAATGGATAGTATTTAATAGATTTTCAAGGATTATGCAAGTTGATGGTGAGTGGTGACAATAAATTCAGTTAGTGAAATCACTAGAGATTAAATATGAATAAACTGAGTTTTGAGTCCTGCCATTGCAATAATTTTGGATCTTAAAGGATTTATCTTTATAAGAATAGAAAACTCAATGGTTCCAAACTCTTGCTTCACCAAAAAAAAAAAAAACTCTACACCTTTAGCCAATGAATGACTGAGCCGAGCCGTTCTCTACTTTTGTTTGTTTATGAGACTGTTTTCCTAAAAAAAAAAAGAAGCGCATGCAGAGCCCGTACTGCGCGGGATATAAATCTTAACGTGTCGTCACCTCGCCTTCACTCCTCTGCCGAAACGATTTATCCCTACCTCCCACTAACTACACCACCTGCCACCCGAGTCCCCGACGCAATCAGCGGCTTGTCATATGTGAAGGTAATCACACCGCGAGTGATCGGATCTCCTCCCAAGGAAAGCAGAAAAAGGCCTACGGAGAACAAGATAAAGAGACAAGGGGGGAGAACATCAGAGAAAAATATGCATACCATAATGACAACCCTTGCAACAAATAATCTACGAAACAATTGTTTGAAGAGGGAAGAAACATTACGTGGTGGTGGTCCCCCAGTAACATGGTGAACGTTTGCTCGCCAATGAAGGAAGATGTGAGATTATTATCTGAAAGGGTGGTTACCATAACCAGAAGGGCCCAGAGGAAAGCAGGGGAGAGGTCTTTTCTGTGGGAAAAAAAACTGCTGCTCGCATCGAAGAGGTAGCGGTTTTGAAGAAACGACCAAACGAAACCACCTCTCCCTCCCCCCACCCCCCGAACACCGGTTTCGTCTTTAAATTGGCTCTGGTTCGAGGACGGATGAACTCCTCAGGCCCTGGGCTTCCCGTAATAGACTTGGCAGGGCTGGCCGTATACTATACCGCTTATGGAGTTAGAAATAAACTATGAGAAGAGGAAGGAACGGAACTTGATGAGTTTTAGTAGTCGAGTGGGGTGAGGAGGTGGAAAGGTGCGATTTTTATGGTTTCTTGGTCCGTTAATTATGTACGAAGAGGTGGAAGGAAGTGGAAAGGTGAGATTTTTATAGGTCTTTCGAAGTTTAGTTTGGATTTTCGGGATTTAGGTGCTGATGTTTGGGTTTGTGTGTTTCTTTTAGAGTTTAGTGTCCAACTTAGTTTAGTCGGATTGTTGGTTTGTTGGGTCGGTGTTGATCGTAGAGAGTGAGAGGGTTACCGCAGAGCGAAACAAAGGAGAAGTGCAAAGGATTTTATTTGCTCTTAAATTTGTTTCATGGGTTGTTGTGAAAGATGTTCGTTTATATTGGTGTTAACAAACTGTTTCCAAAGAATCTGTCTTGTTTGGTGATCTTTATTGTTTCTGGAAAGGGTTGGTTTGGTTTAGTTTGTTTTGGGTGCGGTAGATAGAAATAGTCAAGTTCCTTGGTGATTTTATATTTGATTTCTGGCTTTGTTTAAGAGTTTGTAGCAGTTGGATATTCTTTTGATTTGAAGTTTAGAAACTTCTTGCTGGACTGGAATAGCAGGTGGATTGGTGTAGATTTTTTTGTTTTCTTTTTCCAGTTACCGTTTTGCTTCTGTTCTTCTGGTATAAGAGCTTAAAGATCCAATTTTCTCTGTTCTAAAGCTCGGTAGCATATGGTCTGAGGAGTTTTTATAAAGAAACCCATAGAGGGGGAAACAGAAAAAGGAATAAAAAGGAGACCTTTGGATCTTTTCTGCTATCCTGGATATTGGTTACCATTTTTTTGGTTGCTGAGCGATATGGTTGCTTACCTTTGATGAATCATTGAGGAGGATTCCCCAACCAGCCTAGGTGAGCTCATGGTTTTATAGTGCTGGACAATATCATTAGCTCTTATTGTTTTAATGCCAATTGAGTTGCTATTATTTGTTTTTCATTAACCTTTGGAGTTGGAAAAAGTTATAAAAGAAATAAAAGGAGAATCTTGTTCCAATTATTCTTTATATGAAGTATTAAATCTTTCTGTCTTTCCATTGCAGTTCTCTGTCTATGTTTCTGAGATTAAAGCTGCAAGACATTACCCTGAGGAGGAGGTCTAGAGCATTTAGCAACAACCAAGGCCTCATGTCGGATGACACTTGCTTGCCATCTCCCACTGCCAACAATAGAAGGCCCACATTTTCCTCTCTCTTCCCCTCTCCAAGGCTCTTTTCAGGCTTTTCTCCAAAGGGTGCCTCAGACCGTGAGGCTGTCATGAGCCCAACCTCCATACTAGAACCAAACCGTTCTCTACCATTGGGAACCCTTCTTCACTGACAGGAACCAAGAAGGCCTATCAAAAATGCCATTGCTACGACTACTGCGGACGAGGACAGACATCACCCTTGGGACAGTGGAGACTCAAAAGCCATTGGACTTGGCCTTGTTGATGCTCTCAACAATGAGAAAGTTGATACTCAGACCTCCAAGCCAGAGAGTAGGATGGTGATGTTTGGCTCGCAGCTTAAAGTTCAGATTCCCCTTGTTCGATCCAGCTCCATATCTCCATCTGGTTCCATTGAGTCTCCTCACTCACCAATAGAATTTGGTGTCAAGACTAAGAATTCTCAGTTGGCTTTATACTCTCCTGCCCGAAGATCTCCGATGGGCTCGGCCAACATGGAAGCTGATGTGCTAACTTCTTCTCCTCGCCTTGTTACCGTGCGCCTCTCCCCGAGTGAGATGGAGCTCTCAGAGGACTATACTTGTGTGATTTCTCGTGGTCCAAACCCGAGGACCACTCACATCTTTGACAATTGCATAGTGGAGAGCTGTGGTGATGGATTCGTTGCTTTGAGGAAGGAGGGCAGTTCCTTGGCTGACCATTCGGGCTATACTTCAGATGATTTCTTGAGCTACTGCTATGCTTGCAGGAAGAATCTGGGGCAGGGGAAAGACATTTTCATGTATAGGTTAGTTTGCTACTTTTAACATACTCTGGTCTATGAAAACTAGTTATGGTGCTTGCAACTTGGTACCTTGTACAGGAATTTCATGTGTAGGTTAGTTTGCTAATTTTAACATAATCTGCTCTATGAAAACTAGTTATGGTGCTGGCAACTTGGTACCTTCCAAGGAATATAAGGTAGCCTTCTATGTGGTTATAAGATCATCATAACCTGGATTTAACTTTCACTTATAATGAAAAAATTGCTCTTGCTCCAGTATAATTCTGAATCTATAGCTTATTTCGATCAGCCATATGTGCTGTTAGTAGGTATATCCATATCAATTATTGGTTAATGCAGGATTTTAGTCTTTCTTGCTTTTGGTATCCAAGAACAAAGTTTATTATTTATTGGCTTTGTGGAAATTGTGTTTTGAGTTCCCACTTCCATACCTGTCATTTCTCTTGAGGTTTCCATGCCATTTAATCATTATTGGGTCTGAATTTTGGGAAGGCATTGCTGATAACCCTTGATCAGAGCTTTTTCTTTCTCTTCTTGTGCCTCAAGATGGTTTGTTTTGAAAGTGATCTGCTCTTTATTCTGTAGTTCTTCTGTCTGATCTTTAAATCCATGGATGTTGTAATTGCATGGCTAACTTGTTATGTTCACCATGTCATATTCCTTCTTTGTTGTGTTCTCAACATAATTTCTTATCTGAATTAAATATTTCCCTTGGGTTCCATGTTAACATATATCTTAATTCTACCGCTCTAGTAAAGGTTAGGATACCACCTTGGAAGCAGACGCTTGATAATCCTCTGCTTCTTTAGTCGGTTCCTCTCTTTGTTTACTAGGATTTCCTTCTCCTAATCTAAGAAGAGATCGTGGCACATGGCACGAGAACTCAGGTGTGCTCTTGTTTTTTTTTCAGAGGTGAAAAAGCATTCTGCAGCCGTGAGTGCCGTTACCAGGAGATGCTGTTTGATGAAGAGATGGAGAAGTGCTCGTCGGACCTCTCAGATTCTCTCTAGAAGGTAACTTTTTCCAGCACGCTGTCTTCTGTTTAATGGCTGAAAGAGATCCTTAAGCAGCCGCAATGAGTGTTCTTGTTTCTTATTGTAAATTTGTTTGGGTCATGGGGTTTAAAGACTATGAAAAATTACCTTGTTATATATTTTTTTGTGGTGTTTTTCCTCTCTTTAGTAGCTTCTTTTCTTTTTGAGGCTGGTGCTGAGTTATTATAGAGATGTTCCACTGGTTGCTGCTGGGTTTCCCACAGTTTTTGGCTAAGTAATGTATGACTTCCAGATTTATATTTTTAATTATGGATTCTATATGTTACAATGGGCACGGTCATGTGATCCCCTGACCTTGACCATGCAAGTGTTAGCACCCACCACCATCACCTTTTCTTATCATCTGCCTCCGTTGGCCGCGTGTTGGTAAGATGTTGGTAGTAGAATGAGTTTAGCAGTATCCATGGAGTAGGATGGGAATCATGCACTACTACACCATAATCATCTTAAGTATGTCCAATTATATATGTGAAATACCACGCATTATTGCATACAATATTAAATAATCCATTATGTCATCATCAGTGGCTTGGTCCCATTGGATTGTCTTATTACAACAAGCAAATTAAGTGAACATCTTTCTATACATCTCCTTATAGTATGGAGTGTAGTTTTCATTTAATTAAACAACTAATCTGATAGTTTATTGAGGCATTAGATTAAGCATCTTTTGTATGATACAGACCAAGTACAATTTATGCTTGCGGTATATGTTTAGCTACAGAATAGATGACATAACATGCTGATGTTTAAATCTGTAAGAGACATCTTTATCTAGGCACTCATTATAAAGCTAATGTATGCAAGTGTCTCATAACCAAGATAACGGGCAATTTTCTCCTTTTTTTTTTTGAGTTTAAAATGGAATTATTGATAGACTTGTAATAGAGAAGAAGGCATGTTTTATCCCTTCTTTTAGATGAATGGCTCTGAGTTTGAGTAATGTGGTGCAGAAAACTTGATAAATTTGATACTAAATAGGTTTAGGATATTTTGCACTATACATAAAATAAATTTGATGCTAAAGATGCTCTCTGCTTGATATCAAGTGGTTTGTTCAGGCAATATGATGACCATGTATGTTATAAACTAATCTAATAGATTATGTGCCGTTTAATATCTGTCTACATCATAGAATCAATGAGGCAATCATCCAATATGTTAAGTACATGAGGCATCTTATCTATGCTGAGCATGAATTTAATCAGCTTAGACATCTTATGACCCCTAGTTGATTGCTTTTTAAAATGGCTGTATACCAATATCATGGTATACTCCAGTTCATCCAACTACATGAGATGCCAGTTTTTTGTTCCTCCTCTCTTCCCTCCTAGAAAGGGGCCGGATCCCAACATCAGACGCACCTTCAGTTAACCTCTCTTTGTTTTTTTCTTCTTCTTTTTTGTTTTTGTAAAAATCCTGATGCTATGAAAGAGAGCTTATATAACTACTGACCTTTCCTTAGAAGCCTTTCAACTAGAGAAAGGCTCCTTTTGTAGCAGGGTTGCTGCTTAGGTTGGTTGGCTTAGTTATGGGCCAACCCAAGCTTCACTACATACAATATTGAGCTATGTAAACTTTAGAATTTCAGACTGGCCTCGGATAGGGACGTGTGTTCTGGCTGCCTGATTCGAGCTCTAATTGATAGTAACCTGCACGTAAGTCCTGCAGGAGTTAGACAGGTTGAGAGATGGTATCCTCTCTTTGTAATCTGTGGATGAGACCTTTTTATTTGTGAGCTGGTGGTATGACAGTTGCATGCCTCACATTCATTACTTTACATTGTTAATGCCTTTCAGGCTTGAAGGTTAATTAGGCTGTAAGTGCTTGGTTTTCCAGCTCTGGTTCCTTCTGGAGAAGATGAATAAAATCCAGAGTGCATGACAGTTCTGTTCAATTGCAAGGTGTTGAATGTTATGCATATGGAACTGTCTCTTCGACTTGGTAGTTTGGTGATTGGCAGCCGGTAGTTAACAAGGAATCTAGATTGTATGGTTGGAAGCATAGAATTTTATCATCTGGTGGAAGGCTAGATTCAGTATTATCCTACCTCTCATTTTGTTATATGTTTGCTTTCCTAAACATCTTGTTGACTTGCTAGATAGACAAGATGAGCTGCTATGTGGAAGGGGCAAAAATGTGGTGGCTGGCAGTTTTTGTTATAAAACAGGGAATGATTTGTTAACCCATAGGTTAAGGTGGCTGTGTGATTATTGATCTAGGAGATTTCAGTTTTGGTTTATTCGAAAGTTGCTGAGGAAGATAATTCAGAAAGAGAGGAGATAGGAAGAACACCATCTGAGATCCTAATGATAAAGGAGAAATCATTATTGGAAGTTTTATCACCTAAACTTTATTGTGTGAACTAACCACTTGACAACCACAGAAGGCACTACTTGAAATCTCCAAAAGATTTTTTCAAGGACAGTCTGCTCATTTATGACTCACTTGTGCATGGATGTGCATAATTTTTCAAGGAAATTATAGCCAATTTTAGAAAATTTATTTCCAAAAGGAAATTTTAGTCAATTTGGGAAAATTTATTTCTTTTTTAAATTTAGTTTTCCAATCATTCAAACAGCTAGAAATACAATTTTCAAAAAATTTATGCTTTTGAAAGTGTTAAATTTAGCTTAAGATTCAGCATGCACTATGTTTCGATTAACTCAAAAGACCAGGTGGTGTTGGGTGGCTTGGTTGCAGGAAAGTGGTCGAATGGAAGGCTATCATTTTCTGGAATAACTTTTGAAAAGTGGCTTTTAGTAAAAATGTAATTTTATTGTTTGGTTTGTGTGGGAAACAACCGCACAAAAAGTTTAGTTTTGATTCTTCATGTTTTTGATTGTAGAATAAAGGTGGAGCCAAAAGTGACTTCCAATCACTTCTGTTGTTTTGTTGAAGCTTGAAGCGCTGGGACATAGTCGCCCTTACAGTGAGGGTGAGATTACCCCCACTGTATCCTAGTCATTTTTCATCCTTTTAATGTTTAAATTTTATAAATATTATATTATTTAAACTACTGATTTTCTTACCTAATTCTATTAGTTATTTTATTTAGGAAATCATCTCTCTTTTCTTTTTGGGTAAATCAAGAATATTTGAAGTATGGAGTAATTCATAAGGTGGGCTATGGAAGTCTATTTAATGCAAAATGGTCAACTCCAAACTTTAAATGTGTCACTGGAGATGGAAATTGTTTATTTTAATCATTTTCTCAATGTTTGAAATTTTTCCAAGTTAATAGCTATTCATTGGATCATAAAAAATAAAAAGTTGGGAGACCATCATATTGGAAACGAATAATTATAAATATTATTGAAGATAACCGAATATATAGGGATGAGGACAAGCAAACTGTGCCTCCCAAGATCCAATATTGGGTGTGATAAATTTCAGTTCTTCCTCAATCATACCCAAAAGTCTCAGGTTTTTGTCATATAATACAATAAAATTTATAATCACATATAGTGGTACAAAGCTCTTCGCCTCGCCTAAATGCCACTGTATAAATATCTAACGCATAAACCAGTGTCATTGATCACATTTGTTGTCCTCAAAACAAGTAACAAACAAGCCTATTAAACACATGACATACTGCATCCAACTTGACAGGTTGGTAGTCAACATGGCAAGGGAAGGGGATGAATTCCACTTCATGGTTGCCTTATAGAGACACCACATATATAGCTATAGCATCTCTATCGAGTATAACAATGTATGGAGGTACTTGTGAACGAAAAAAGTATACAAACAATTAGGGTAAAATGGTACATATAATATTTTTTTGAATCTATTTTCGTATTCAAATTAATTTGGATATAGATAGAAATTTAAGGATCTAATTAATATTCAATTTTGTATTTATATTCGTCAAAAAAAAATGGATATAGATATAGATAAACAACTATCCGATCCGTATCCGAATATCCGAATCTATATATGATAATATATAATTTTATATAGTACTTATTAATTTTTAAAAATAGATAACTATATAGACATGCTATTAAATTGATTTATTATCTATTTAGTAACATCTTTAATTCTGTAGTCATAAAATTTAATTATCCAACTTATATCCGTAATTACAGTCATATTTTCAGTATCCGAATTATATCCATATCCATTTAAAATAAATATAGATATGAATTTTTGCATCCGAATAACATCTGTATCCATATTTGTATTCGTTAGACAAAATAAGTATGGATATAGATGTGCTGGTATCTGATCCATATTCAATTCGATTTTAGGGTAATGAAAATGGTCTAATCCTCCAGAATTCTGGTCACACATTGAATATGTTGGAGGATATAATATGATGATCTAGCTCAATTGGGCTAGTGGAGCAGTGGGTCTGGTCTACTTGACCAGCCCAAACACCAGAAAAGGATCAAAAAAAGAAAGAAGATATAATGGAAGAAGACTCCTATTGGGACTTCTTCCTCTTGACTTCACCAGAGGGAAGCCGATATTGAGGAGGATTCTGCCTCCCATGGTTCTATTTAAGGACCCGAACCTCCCTCTACCATCCTACGTTAGAGAATCTGAAGTTTATTAAATTGACAGAATTTTCTTCTTTTCTTCTTCTCGAAAGTCCATAACTATGCTCATCGAAATCGCAACCAGCCAAATACTATTGGAAGTAACATAAAATTCCTTAGTCCTTTAGTTAATCCTCCTCTCTATCCTTCTTAGCCCATGGAGACCAACTAATCGCCATATTTAGTGGAGAAAATGGGTGCTCTATTCTCCTTTTTTTTCTCCCTCTTTGTATTTTTTCGATTTTTTTTGCCTTTTCTTTGGTCATCTTTGCTATCAATTGCTGAGTGAGGAATCCTTGGTTGTGCTATTGTAGTCACAGCCATCGCCACCACTAGCCATGACCTCTATCGGTTGGAGCTCTCCCTTATTCCTGAAAAGAGGGGTGACCAAAGGTCCCTTGTTTTGTCAAGGAACCAAGGAAAAAAAGGAGGAAAAAAATGAAAAGAAAAAAAAAAAGAAGGAAAAAAGTTTCTCTCTCTTTCTTCCCTCTTCCTACTTTATTTCTCTATTTTCTCTTTCTGGACTCTCTCTCAGCATGATTTTTCTCTCTATTAGAATTTTTTGGATTTTAGAAAATATTTTCTGTCAATGATTTTGATCGATCATGGTAAAGAATCCTGATCTATGGTTGTCGAACAATATGCCGGCCCTTGTTCTGGCTAAGTCGAGCACTACTAAATTTTATCATCAATTGCAACCTAATATTCTAGTGTGAATCTTGATTGTCATTGATTAATTGGATGTACTAGATTGAATCGATCGAGATATCGGATGTTAACACTTAACTAGCCCTATGAGAATGTTAGAACTTAAAATTTTATTCTTAAAATATTAATAGTTAAATTTTGATAAAAATATGATTTTGAATATTAAATTTTGAATGAAAATTTCAAAATTAGCTGGATTTATCTGCTCATTGTTTGTGCAAGATAAATAATGATATATCTTTTCTAGATTTTTATTTACATAATATTATTTTTGGTATCCAATCAATTGTTAATGTTTTATAAATATTATGAAATTATGTTTTAGATGAAAATTGATATGAAATTTTGAATTAATATTTCTTGTATTATCATTATAATTGTTTACTGATGTTAGACCGTATATATATAGTTTGATTGAATTATGGAATATATGCTATTCTATAAAAATTTTGATATGCCTCGGATTTGAACTTTCAACCTAACTGTATTCTGGATCTTGATAATTTGGAATGATGCATTGACACTTTGATTATCACTAAGCTCATTATTCTATTTCTGGCCCACTATGGAATATAAATATTGTGGTATTTTGACCTACATCGTAGGATATATATGGTATTCTGGTCTATGCTATAGGATATAAATATGATATTCTGTCCTACTCGATGGGTATAAGTATGATTTATTTTGGCCTAGTCATAAGCTCTAAGTGTGATCATGGTTAGAGATTATCAAGTTAAATATAATTTGTTCCGTGTTGGATTTATGATTATATCTATGAATATTTGAAAGATATTGAAATTATTGGATTTATGTTTTGAAAATAAATTAATTATACTTTATATTGATTAATGAAAATTATATTGTCTATCATATCTGGTGCTGCTATATGAATTATCTAGTTAAAGTATTTATTATTGAATGGGCTTTCGAGCTCATTATCTTTTCTTCTTCTTTTTTTTTTTAGATTTAGATAGTTATGCAATACTTCATTGGAAGTAAACTAGAGGTGAAATTTGATAGTATTAATATAATTTAGATTTAGATTTATTACTATATTTTACAATATTATTAGTTGAGATTTAAGTGATGTAAGACTTTCTAAACTCTATTTATTAGTTACCTTTATTAATTAATTAAATTTTGGATATTAATTATTTAAATTATTTTCATTATGATGTATTTGATATTGTCTTGCATGCTTGTAGGATGAGTTTTCAATGAGTATATGATGATTGCTGTGATCCTTGATTTGCAATCTCAGATTAGAGGCATGATATATTGTCATTTCGATTCTCATTGCAATCCATTCTAATTTAATTTTGCTTCTAAACCAAACATGCCCTTGATATAAATTGTGGGACTGGAAATGATTATTAGCTGAGTGTGAGGCTCGTATCAGAAAAGAACTGCACGGTAGTTCCTCCCAGAAGCCTCTCTAATCATCTATCACCTCACATAGAAAGAGGTGGTTGCAAAGGTTGCCATCTAAATGGCCATCTAATTTAAAGCCACCACATATTGCTATGCATTCTACTAGCATTATAAAGATGAGCCCTTGCACATAAAAGCATTCATAAAAACCTTTCAAAGGTCAATTGATCTATATAAATTCAACCAAAACCATCCATATAAATTCTATGCGATCCATTCAGATAATTCATAATAAAATATTCAAAGATCCATGAAATTCGTCATTAAGCCCCTTACACTACATATGGTAAATATTTATGAATTTAAGAAGTACGACTGGGAATAAATAATCACAACAATCACATGAGGAAACACAAAATCATACCTACATGGACTATAGAATTATAATTATCAATTAATAATTTGATATAGGAGTAAGGATGATATCACCTATGCGAAATAATCAAAATTTAAGGTATTGCAAATAATAGATAATTTAAATAATCAGCAACTATGTAGGAGAATAGTAAAATGCCCTGCATGTGTTGATCTATAAGGACAATGGGTATGAAGGCAGGCGTGCAGAGAATTGCAAAAAATGCCAAGATCACCAGCTTATTCAGCCTAACTCGACGCATGGGCATTGTTCAAGATGTATATTTATCAATATGTCAAATTACAACAACTATGTATTATTTCCATTAAACTAAACAATTCTATAGTAATATATCATATAATCCCATAATATCATCAATATTTATTAACTCAACAATGTGTGTAGCCATCAGTGAGTAAAGCCATACATGAAAGTTTCTGTAGTATGTATTTCAGTATGATATAACTCGATGGATATGCACCAATAAACCAACCAATAAATTAAAGCATGAAGTACAACATGAAAACTTACATAAACTAGAGCATTATATATAATATAAATACTTTTACAAATAGATGTAACTTAAAGTGTAATAAGGAAAACGTGGAACTTTATATGGTCGACAAATAGTAGCACTACTAGTATTATTGTCAAGTTTTACAACTACTAGCAAAAGAAGTTAGTTCTTTAATTCACATATATATATATATATATATATCCTAATCATGTAAAGCTGTATTTTAAATAGCTGCTGGAAAGGGTGTGACTTAATTAACTGATTTTTCTTCTTTTTTTTTTGATGAAATTTAATTAACTGATTTTTTTTTATTGTGTCCTTCATTGATCTATAAAGCTAGCTCCAAGAATCCATCAGTTTTCTAACAAACAACTATGATCATCCTTCAGAACAAGCAAGAGATAGCAGGGAGCTACCCTTAGAACGAAAGAAAAGAATAAAAGAATCAAAGCCAACTCGATGATCTCTTTCACTCACTCAACCTAATTACCAAATAAGATGGCAGCAGAAGCAAAAGAAAGTGATGGCTGGCCATGGCCAGGTCCCAAGGACTGTTCGCATCAAAATAGAGGACTCTCCTACAACTCTCACCACACTAATGATAAAAAAACGCCATCTAAAACAAGAGCAAAACTTACCATAGGCCACCAAAAGCAGATCATAGAGGAAAAAGTGACCTCGTAGTCGAGCTCCGGTCTCTCGCAACATTTAATCGAACGCTGTTTCCATGCAAGACAAATGGCCAAGGTAGCGTTTTGGAATTGCGTTGTGTATAGGATTATGGTTAATATAACTATATTTTCAATAATTGATTCGTAGGTTTGTAGTTAAAATAAATAAAATATCATGTTTGTTTGCAAAAAATTGATCAAATCACGAAACTGAGTCAGACCTGTTTCTCTGGTTCGATTTAAACCAATTTTCTTTGTAATCGGTTCCTTTGTTTTGTGGTAAACATTGTCCAGAGACTTTATACATAAAAAGTCTATAATGCAAAACTTATGTACCAAGCTGTGATAACAAATATAATACAACTGACATCCATAATATTCAAAGGAGCTACAGAGCTGACATTGGTAGATGTCCTCACTACAAGCAATAAACAAGTATCCAGCATACAAACCAGACTTATTTGTAATGTCCAATGTAAGATGTGATAAACTGCAAAGTCAAATATAGGTATGCGGATAGAGTATTGCGTTGTTTCGCAGCCAAAGAATCCCACATCATGAGCACTGCAACTTCCCACCATCTGCAAGGATCAGTAATGTATGATATTGAGTTTGTAGAAAGGCCTGAATATAGCAATCTGTCATAGATCATTCTGAAACAACTTGTATAACTGCACGTATTTCCTATAATAGGACCTTTAATACATAAGATATGAAGATTATAAGCCTACAGTATAGTATTGAATATCGGGTGCCAAAAATTAAAGAACATTGTTGCCCAAATAAGTAGAGGAACATCATGGGAAGTTGATAAAAGCATCCAGTAAATGCAAAAACCATGTGGCAATAACATGATAACAGAAACTAATGTAGACCCTCCAACAACAGCAGGATCCATATTTCATCTTTTTGAACAAACCCATAATGTACCCCATGAACATTGTTGATGAGCCATTGGCACTACAATATAAACACATAGAAACGAACAAGAAAACCCCGGTTCCTGCCAGTAATCAGATAAACACCGATCAAGAAGTAGGTCATAGTTAAATGGTCCAAACATCCAAAACCATTGGCGTATCCTACTTTTGAGTAAGTAATCAATGATGGCAACAGAACAACTTGATCGGGTCATCATCATGTACCAGTCCCTACCCATGAACATAGAATATAGAGGAAGATTACACCAACATTGGGCATATGTATATAAGACAGCAATATTGATATCCACCCCCATCAAAATCTATGTGCCAATCATCATGAATAGACTGAATGAACAACCATATAGTGGATTGCAGCAAGAAACAAGAATACACTCCACAATGATTAACAGGCCAGCATGGAAATAAATAAAACTGAATGAAATTCTTCATTTAGTAGTGACATATGTACCTAATCCCATTCTCTCAGACTGTAAAATAGCATAGAGTTGGAGAGGTACAAAGCTATGCACAAAGAGGCTATAGTCCCCTTCCAATGCCTTCTTTGCTACATAATCAACTGCTCTATTTTCTCCCTAGGAAGTGTGGGAAACCTTCTAATTTAGATAATTTGTTAGTTACTGATGAAGATCAACTAATAAGGAATATTGATGAGTAGTAAGAAAACCTGAAAATTTCAGCAAGGGCAACATATAGCCCTAGCCAAGCAGCAGCAAGTCAGCATAAAGCATTGTGAGTTTATGCAACTATTTCCTTTCGCACGTAATAGATTGCCAGAAGAGTCTTTTATCATAACACCCATTGAAACCTTAGACTGAGCCATCGTAGCATCAAAATTAATCTTGATAGTTCCAATGGGAGGGGGCAGCCAAGAGACTAAGGAATGAGGATGTAATGTGCATGGAAAGACTACCCCAGTGTAATGATGGAACCATAGAAGAGTTTGATTCATCAGACAATGTAATGCCTAACAAAACTTTGTGCATAAGTTGGTAAGGAGATGACCTAGCTTGTTGAAAAATTCACTCATCCAAGCTAACCAAATTTGATAAGCAAGATTAGTAGATATTGCTCTTCTTTTAGAAACTACCTGGCCATTAGAATAAAATCAACTAACGTTAACAAATCTCTTGGGAGAAACCTCTGCCTGATAACATATTGAAGCATCCCCCAACATTGTGCAGTAAAGGAACATGACACAATAACATACTGAGAATCTTTCTATACGGCCTCACACAAGTCATAAAGGTTTAGGTAGCTGGTAATATACCCATCTGGTGAAGCATATACATACATGGCAAGCAACTCTGTTGTCCAGATGTGGAGCCTAAGAGGAGAGGTGAATTGGATCTTTTAAAATTTTATTGATTAGTGCTCACAAGCAATGTGCTCAACTTGATGAGTGAGGTGAGTTAATTAACAAATAAAAGAAGATCAAACATAATTAACTAATGAACAAGTATAGAGCACAATAGAAAAAAAAATATACAAGCACACCAAACACAAGAGATTTATAGTGATTCAGTGCTAACCTTGCACCTACATCCACTCTCCAAGTCCCAATTTGAGAATTCAATCCACTAAAGGATTTTCAATTTATAATACGTCGGATCACACCGACTCTTGCTGTTCAAGCAAGAACACTTGTTTCTAAGCACAAGCCAACCCACAAACCCTCCGATTATAGGTTCGGATCAAACTATCTGAGTTTTGAAACCTCTCAAAACTCAATTCTTAAAGTACAATAGCAAAAAAAATAGTACAGAAATTTCAGCATAAAAGAGCTCCTTAAATGAGCACAATAAAATAATAAAACACAATACTCAAGGAGTAGAAGCTTTTGTTGGACACCCTCAGATGATTTGGACACTTGAATGCAGCTAGAGAGTGGTTGGTGAGTTGATTGAATACTTTTTTCTCTCTTTCTAAGATTTTCTTTCTCTTTCATAGATTTTAGCTTTAATGCTTCTTGGTTACTTTGATTTTCCACCTCTAGACAGTATTTATAGTCTTCATTTAGTTTTGAGAGAGTCTTAAAGTCGGTTAAGAGTCATTGAAGTGTATTTAATGCGTATTAAATACATCAAAAATAGACTAAAACTAACCGTTATGAATGTCAGCTTCGCATGGGTCGACCCATGGGATGCCTCACTGGAAATGGATAGACCCATGAGTCATCTCATTTGGCCAGACGAAAAATCATTCTTTCTGTTTTGGTCTCAAAATTTCAGGAGTCAATCTATGGATCGTCCCACTGTGTGCCACAAGCCAAAACAGGTGTGTGCCGGCTCTCCAATATAAAGGAATGACCCACTAGGGTCACCCAATTTTGTTCCAACCCAGTTTTTCATACATTTAAAGTTTGAAACTTACCAAAACACTACCAAATACTTTTAAACAGATTTGAATGAACTTGACACTTCTAAAAGGTTTCAAAATTATCTCCAACTTGCAAAATCTTCAACTTTGACATCTTTGAAGAAGCTTTTCAAACTCAATATTTTGGACTACCTGAAACAACACCAAAGAGTCTTTCAAGGATAAAAACTTATTAGTAGTCCCCTCAAATAGTTTGTGACTATCAAAATCAATTCTTGGGACAACAATCTCCTCTTTTTTGATGATGATAAAATATTTGAGTGTTCACAAAGAGAGATCCATAAAGCTCAAAATATTGAGTTTTAAAGTACTTATAAGTTAAAGAACATGCCAAGGTTAACACAAGTTATAGAGCATCATGAGTTCACATTATCAACAAGTT
>KE504702.1:449477-465027 GCA_000441515.1 Elaeis oleifera
CCGGTTACCGACACGATGGACACATGTACGGTACGATCTGTCTCTCTCTCTCTCTCTCTCTCTCTCTCTCTCTCTAAGTCTTAGCATCGCCCTTTAGACACTGGCCTCTTTACCTCAACGCTCCAAATATCTCTGTCGGAGTCTCCGTTTCGCCCCTTCCGATGCTCCGCCAGCCGAGCCATTAATCTCTACCATCCTCCCTACAAAAGACCTTAATCTTTTCTGTCTGCCTAATTCTTATCTCGCATCCTTCGTACACTCTGTTCTCCAAGACCAAAATCCCCACCATGCCCTCTATCTCAAAGCTCCAAAGCCCTAATTCTTCTAGCGGATCAGATATCTGATGTCAGAAAGATTCCGTGCCTTCCGCTAAATTAATGTACCAGACTCACTCAAGATGGGTCTAGCCAGCCTCCACCTCTCCTCCTGTACTCCACCCCACTTCTCTCTGCACCCCATCCTTACAGTGTTAGGAGTGTGAATCTGAATGAATGTTGGCAGGTCCACAATCACATATAGAAACTTCACTTGCGCTAGCTGATTTAGTTTGGTGCGGGAGATATTGAAAAAATAAGGTATATATTTTTTTCATCATATTTTTTTTATTTATTAAATAAAAAAATAATTATATTGTAAATAAAATAATAAATAAAAATGAATGGCATTTGCTTTGGACTTTCAAATCATAAAATTATCATTTTTCTTTAAAAAGAATTAGCTGTTGTAAAATCATCAATTTTTTAAAAATTAAAAAAATGTTCCATATGTTTTAGTAATAGCTGTGGTTTTGATTATGGCTGGTGTGCACAATTTTTTCATAATTCAGGGCTGATCTACATTAGAAGGCAATGAGTGGTGCAATAAAAATTTTAAACTTTAGGGATATTTACAAAAGTCTTATTTTTTAATTCTTGATTTGTTCTTTGTGATGGAGTCGATGTTTCATCATCTCCATATGTCGGGAAGCATGGAAGAGAGGTCGGTGTTTCGTTCATGATCCATCGTATGTCTCCATACGGTCCTGTATCATTTGATATGGGATGTACAATATCGATCTCATATTAGTACGCTATCTTGTATCATACTGACATTCAATATATTGTCTAATATCGTACTGAATCGCATATCGATATTATAACAAAATAATATCGGTTCAGTATAGTATCGAGGTGACGAACTTTGATTTCGTTATTGATATTCATCAATGGTCGTGGAGAATGAGATCGTGATATTTCTTTATTGGTGTTTGTTGGTGGCATGTGTCTGTGGCAATGATGGCATGGTTTGACTGGATTGATATTCTTAGGTGGATTGTTCGTCGTTGGATTAATTTTTCAGAGTATATCTTTCCTCCATTTGGAACACTATTGCGGTCCACTGATCACCAAGGATTATCTTCTCTTGTTTTGCTGGCCATCCATTTGACGAAGTTCTGAGCCATTTTTTGAACATTATTTTTCTAAATCCAATACCTTCATCGAATGGATAAAAGAATCTTATACTTGCATTGATGCATCATTCCCATTAATTTCATTCATCTTGGAATTTATTAATTAAGAAAATGGTTTAAACTGCTATCGTCGAAATAAAGTCCTTGGTACAACCATTGGTGTACTTAATCTCAAAAATACTCATATTTCAAACTTAATTACGAGTATGTTGTAGTTTGGGTGAGTTGGACAATACGTGTGAAATCGTGGATTCGAGGACCATATGATAATGATCTTTCATGAAATTATAGATTGAATCCATAATTTTACTTTGAAATCATGAGTTCAGCCCATAATCGATCTCTTTGCTCTCCACTTCTCTTTTTTTCCTCTAGTCCGTCCTCTTGTTCTCCTCTTCTTGTGGTTCCCTTGTTTTATTTTCTCAATTTTTTTCTTCTGGTAGTCTTCTTGTTTCTCTTTTCTCATTTTTTCCCTCCATGTGATCTTTTATTTCTCTCTTCTCATTTTTTTCGCCTCTCCAGTGTGGTCCTCTCTTTCCCCTCTTCTAATTGATCCTTCCATGCTCATCATTTATTGTGTGCTCTTTGTTTTCTTATTCTCCATGTGGTTCATATGGTCCCCTCATTTTTGTAAGTCATCTTTATTTATTTTGATTTTTTTATTTTATAGTATATTAAATTTAGTTTGATGTTTTGAATTATTTTTGTGTTTACAGTTATATTTGTATATTTGATTAAGAATTATCTTTTTATCCTTCTATTTATTATTATTATTATGTTTTGATTTGTTTTCATGCTTAATTATATTTATGGTCTCTTTGATTGTTAGATGTTAGATAAACAAGATTTGATAAACATGCTTTATTAAGTTTTTAATTTTATGTTTGGTGAGATGTCAAGTGAGGCATTAGATAAATAAAGTATATTTGATCTTATGGTAGATATTTACATCAAAGAAACCAAATTAAAATTAAAAAAATAGCTTCTTAGAATTTAAAAAATTTAAAGTAGTAAAAATATATATAATTTTTGAGTATCCTAATTTGATAAAGTCTCTATTGTGATAGGCTATTTGGATTATAAATTTAATTAGTCTAATCCCTCAAGTGGTTGATCTCATTTCCAGTGATATCCTTAGAAAATTAAGAGTTCTAATGATATAAAGTTTAATTAAAATATCGAGTTTATGTGATCTTGCTTGACTATTCAGGGTTACAAACGAAATTTTTTTTAAGGTTTGTAGTAGTGGATTTATTTTATACTATTTTAGTGTTGTATGTTTATTTGAGCATGCTAAGAATGATCATAAAATCTAACTTATTTAATATATATATATGAATGGTGATTTTATGATGTGACCAAGCTGACATACTCGAAAAAAAAGAAATTCATTTGATCTCTTGATTAGACTTTTAAAATTTCTCATCCCTTCATGATGGGCGTATGTAAGTTCATTTGTAATTTATATTTTTTTCTTCATAGTATATCTAAACTTACTCTTTTTATTGTATGTGTAATGAAATATGGGAGAAACTATCACGACGTTATGCTATATTAATGGTTCAATGGTTAATGGATCATATGACATTGAGTACAATGGACGACCATAAAAGGCTATTAGGATTAAATGGAATAAAATTTGAGAAGTTGGAGGATAAGTTATATAAAGTCTTCCATGTAGATAGAAGAAGAAATAAAATAATAATAATATATAGCTATCAACAAGTTGTGCAACCAACATTATTAAAGTATGAATCTATTTCAATTATCGAAGATAAGGATATTGATAGAATCTTTTCAATTGTAAGTTCATATCCATGTTTATTTGGTGTAGAGTTATATCTAAATATGCAATCCATTAAAGATATCGGATCTGTTCCTAATTAGGACGATTATGAAGCAGTTGATCGGGACATAGGAATGACAACTCAAGATAGCGAATAGTTTGTTCCTTTAGTCCATACATGATGGATAATACTCCAGCGAACATCAGTTTGAGACATATAGAAGATCAATTTCCCTGCAGTTGATAATAATATGTCACAGATTATTATTAGACAAACTTCATTTTATACAATTGCTGATGATATGATTCATATAGATAATCAGTCTTTTAGGAAGATGATGTGTCAAGCAAAAATGATATTAAAATAATGCTCAACAAGCAGGCATATTATATGATGTAGAAAGAATATGATGAAGGAATTTTACATGATAGAAGTCCCAAATTTTCAGTATTTGAAGCATCTTCTAGAATGCAGGTTGATCGGGCAGCTGCTAATGTATCAATATCTTCTAGTTATAGATAGTATAAGCCAAGATTAGCAATATGTTTACTTAGAGTTGTTATATATTGTCCCACCTTTAAGTAAACTTAAGGGTTCACAGTTGAGTATGATGTAGTTAGGAGTAGTTCAGTGAATTATTCCCTGATGCTTATGACATACCTATATAGCATTATGCTAGAGCATATATTTTGCAGCTGATAAGAAGATATCTATTTATAGACAAATCAAATAATATGATGCATATTATATTTTTATTATTATTTGAGAATTTTGATTATATAAGACACTATAGATGGAGTAGTGCTGGTTTATTATGGTTGTACAGAGAACTGTATAGGACAGGGAAAAAGATGCACATGATATTGTGGGATCTTTAATTTTACTGCAGGTATAAGCATTGGTTATGTTTCTATATATAGCTTAATATAGATTAGGTCAGCCTATTCTAGATCCTATCATGAATTTGATTGATGAAGGTGCATTGCAATGGGGTGTGCTAGCCATGAGGTAAGTAATAAAAATTGAACACTAAATTTCATATCTAAGCATACTTGAACAATATGTAACTCACTTGTGCTTTGGATGCATAGCTGGAGAGACACTTTCTCAATAATAGAAGTGTCCACCTATGTCTGATGATGTATCAGTGCCATCTTGATCATTAAAAAAATGATCAAGTAAAAAATAATTACATATATTATAATTACGTTTGATTATCATGTTCATATAAAGATGATCTGGCAGTTGTATACTTCTGAGATCCTTGTAGAGCTATTAGATTATTGCTTTAATGGACAGGATATATAGTGAAGTCGGGTGTTACTTTTATATTTCTATATCGTAGAATGTCACTATGCTAATAGAATGTTGTGCCTGTTTAGGATCCGAAAGTTTATTCCGATCGATTGTGATACGGATGCTAGGTTGCATTATATCGACCTTAGAGGACGAGTGGATCAAGATGAGAGTATCACTCATCAGCATTTTGTTCAGTTATGATAGAGTCAGCGAGATCAAGTTATAGATGGTGCACCGATTGATGGTGCTATAAATTTTTATCTATATGCAGTTTTACTGTCAGCTCATCCATGGATTCATTTGTTGAACTAGTATAATATTTGACTATTTGGTATTAGTTTAATTTTATTTTCTTACTCTTCTTTATATTTATTATTTTATTTCATAATTTATACAATACATGAAAGGGAGTTCTTTGCTTTCCTATGCGCCATGTGCTGCCTCTTGGAGCATATACATGTCAGCACCTGGTTTCTGAACCCCCTTTTCATCATGCCTTATGCTAGCTAACAAAGGGTGCGGCGGAGAAGTTAGGAGGGAGGGAAATAGAAGAGTGGAGAGTCAAATAGATATCTTGCATGAGAGGAAAAAGTACATACTGATCGATGATATAGGTGAGACAGAACAGGAATAAAGATGCTACGTTTCTCATTTTAGAATAGAGAATGAGGAAACTTACAATGCCAAGTCAGCATCCATGCTGGAGTTGTAGCTTACCTATTATGGAGAGGGGAAGAAAAGAGAAAGGGCATGTAGATTTGGAAGGGATGTAACATCGGTGTGCCTTTCTTTTTATTATAGGATATAGGATTAAGAAAGAAATCTAAATGCTTTAATTGGAGGGAGAATATTTTGGGGAAAAAATAAAAAACATTGATGCCAAGCATGGTTTATTTTACCAGTTTCTTTTTGTGCTTTAGTGTATATATACATGGGAAGGTTCAAAGCCTCATTCAAACATGAGAATAGCTGAATAGAAAGAGGAGGTCGAAAGTTTTTTTTTCATGTGGGTCTATTTTGATTATTATATCTTTTTCATCAGGCTTGTGGAGGATTACAAGGATCGGAGAGGGTAACAACAGAGAAGAAATTAAGGAAAGGAAGCTAGAGAAGGTGAGTTCCCTCATCAATTAATTTTTTTCTTCACTGTAATATCAAAAACACTATTCTATTTCTCATTAAGAATGCAGGAGGATTGTTGTCTATATTTTGGTAGCCTTGCACTTCTTTATTCATAAACATCGTGTGAGAGAAGGGACAAAGGTTTGTTGCTATGCTATGGTAGCTTTCCTCAATGTCCATATGAAAAAGAAAATGTCCCAATTGCTGTTGAGATTTGGCAGCCTTCTAATGAACAAAAAAGGAAGGAACAAAGAGTTGGTGCCATATTATGGTAGCCTTCCTCAGAAGAAAAAAAGGTCATGATTGCTACTGAACTTTAGTAGCCTTCGAGTGAACAAAAAAAAAGACATGTATGTGTTTTGACTGATTGGGTTAGGGTTCGGTGAACAAAAGAAGTGGATGGGTTAAAAGGGTAAGGAAATACAGGTTAATGGGTTTAGGGATGGACCATGATCGAATCCGAACAAATCGGTTAACGGGCGCATGAAACGGGTCATGGGTCATTCAACTAATAGGTAAATGGATCCAAACTATGCAGATTCGAGTTGCTGAGTTAGCGAGTGCGACAGTCGGGTTATGGTTAATTAGGTCTGTGGATTATTGAAGTCTGATTAGGGTAAGGGTCATAGATCCGGCTAGAGTTAGGCTGGAGATTGGGATTCGATTAGGGTTAGCTATTCGGCTAAGGTTAGGGTTAGGGTTAGGCTTAGGGGAGCTGGTTATGGTTAGGATTAGGATTAGGGTTAGGAGCTAGGTTAGGTTGGGTCCGAGTTAGGTTTGGGTTTCAGGTTAGGGTTGCTTTTTCTCCTGAGGGTTTGGGTTAGGATTAGGGCCTGGGTTAGGTTTGGGGCTTCGGTTAAAGTTAGGGTTAGAGGCAAGGAAGGTTGGATCGGAGAAGAGAACCCAAAAAAAAATATAGAAATAAATCATCGAAAAGAGGAATGAAGGAATGCATTTTGGATCGGAAAGAAGAGGAAAAAAGGAAAGAAAAAAAATAAGTGCAAAATTATGGTTAGGTAGGGTTGCAGAGAAAGTTGTATCGGAGAAGAGAATAGAAAAAAATAGAAATAGATGGTCGGGAAGGGAAGGAAGAGAGGAATATGGTTTGGAGATGAGAACTCTGGCATGGGTTAGAACAAGATGCAGAGCACCTTGGCCACTCGCCATAGGGTTGGTTTTAGGGGCATTGTCCTCCATTATACTATCTCCATAAGCAAAAGGCAGTAAGGAAAAGAAACCCAAACCGACGTCAAGACCAAAAAAATGCAAGACAGCCTATGCTACTCTCTCTACCATCATCCCCAACCATAAAACAGTCCTTGGTAGGGAAAATCTGGGGAAGGAATGGGAAAGCAAAGGAGAGGAGAGCTTTGGAAGTGGTGGCGGCAATGGATAAATAAGAAAGGGTTAGGGTTGAAAGAAAAAGAAATGGCTGCATAATACTACCATGGGTTCCTGGCGCATAAAAGAAAAAAAAGGTAAGTATATGAGGGCGTCCTCATAAAAATTGTATAAGGAAGTCGTTTTAAATTAATAGGGTACATAAAAATTTTATGGGGGCAGTAGCACAAATTTTTTTTTAGTGTCTCGATGCAGATGGTCCTATAATTTTTTTATAAGTGAATTAACTACATTTCTAATTTTTTTCCTTCAAATATTTTTTCTTCTATTTAATTTTTTTAAAAAGGAATGTATACGATTTGATTTATTGTGTTCCTTTCTTCTGTTTAAATGAATTTTCACCTCTTTTTTTAGATTTTTGTTGTTTAATTTCTCGCATGAGATATAAAATTTCTATTTCTTTCGTTTAAGATTTTTTTAAATGAACATAAATTTGGGATAATAATTGTAGAACAATCAGCTCTTAGCCTTCTCTTTTATAAAGATTTTTTTATGAAAAACTGGTTTAAATTAATTAATCACGGTACTTATGAAGTAAAGAAACTATAGGTCTTTTATTTATTACTTAACCTTTTATTCTTCCGATTATGTATTCGGATTAACGAATATTAATTAAAAAGATATTTTCTAACTCTTTGGTGGATGTTTATGATTCATGAATGTTTATATAATTCACATACAGAATCACTATTTTTTATAATGTTAAAAATATTATGCATATATTTTTCAAACATACAAAAAAATTTTGGTTATCCAAAAATTTTAGTACTTTCTTATGAATTGCTAATTTTAGTATTTTCTGTAATTGCAGATATAGATTTAATAAAAATTTTTCTAAAAATTTGCTACAAAAGATCACTATAAAATTAGGCCTTATGCCTCCTATATATGGCTTAGAATTACAAGATGACTGTATGTTGAAGGTCTATTTTAATATTACTTTTGAGCGGGGACAGGAACCAAAGGATCAGCCTTTTGAATACAATAGGGTACGAGGATGAACAACACATATATAGATCGAGTCTGAGGAAGCAGATGAGTTTGCTATAACCGAGTTGAAGAACTATTTTCATTTGAAAGTTGAGGATTTAAATTACCTGGACGAAGAGCATTATAAATATCTATATGAGATTATCGACGTTGCTCATGATGGCTTGTAGGTGCAACATAGGAATCTACAATGCTATAATAATTTAGTGATAGAGAGGTGTAAGTGACTTGAATCTAACTACAATGCTTTGTAGGAAGAGGTCGCTAGATATAGGAGAATATATCATCTACATTTTAAGTCATCTTTTGGGGAAAGATCCATTTAGTGTTTATTGTTACAGTGTGTTGTATGGTCTTGAACGTATCAGTTTATCTTTTGAATTTTGTTGGATTGATTTTGTAATGTTATGGCATATCTTTTGGGACAGTAATAATATATAACAATATACTTATATAATGATGTAAATAAAGATGGAGTATAATATACAATATATTTTTTGTCAAATATTCTATGGTGTGCATGCTTTTGAGTTTTCTCTTTTCATTTGCACTATATTGATTATAATTAGGATACATTTTAAGACAAGAAGAAATGCAATCAAAAAAAAAACCATTCATTTGCTGACATCTCTATTATTGATGGTTGGAGGATGGCTGGAAATAGATATTATAAGTAATCACTTTCAGATATGATGTATATCATTCATAATGAGGACATATTCAGATAATTGATATGAATTATGTACAGCTCGTTTGGTATATGGGTGACCCTAAAAGTTATTAATTTCTTAAAGTTTTTAAATATTATTTTTTAATACTTTTCCAAATTTATTCCTCCAATCTTATTTTCAAAATACGGTAGAGGCGCTGAGTCGGCTGCCACGTCGCGAAATCATATTTGAACCCATGATTTCAAGATGTCATGGCACAAGAAATTGATGCATAGCGCTAGTTTTTAGAAGCTCTGAAATTGTGGCTTCAAGTCACGATTTCAGGCCGAAATCATGACTAGAAAATGTGATTTCAGCTCGGCTCCCCACGCGCCTCCTTGGTTCAACCAGGAAGCTTTGACTGGTCTCCCACCACCTCAACTGGCTTCCTTCCATGGTCCCCCCTATGATCGGCCTCCTCCCCACCCAACAGCCCTCATTCGGTCCCCCTTCTTGCGATCGGCCTTCACGCCCCTCAATCGACCTCCTCCTTGTCCTGCGACTAGCCTTCGCCCCTCAATCGATCTCTTCTCCATCCTGCGATCGGCCTCCGCCCCTCGATCGGCCTCTTTCCCATCCCGTGATCGACCTCCGTCCCCTCGAACGGACTCTTCCCCATCCCGCAATCGGCCTCCACCCTTCCCGACCGACCTCCTCCTCTTGCGATCAGTCTCCTTCTCCTCCTGCGATCAGCCTCTGCCCTCCCGGCTGGCCTCCTCCCCTCACGTGATCGGCCCAATTCCCTTCCCTCTTGACGTGGCCCCTCTCCCCTTGGGACTGACCTTCTTCCCTCTTGCTGTGGCCCCACCTCCCTCGGATCGACCTTCTTCCCTCTTGCCATGGCCCCCCTCCGAGCGACCGTTGTTCCCCTCTTGCTGTGGTCCCCCATCTATCTTCGGTGTTCTTCCCAGTCTCTGTAAGGCCCTATCTCCTCTTTTCGATGTGTTCATTGTAGGTAACTTAATTAATTTTTTATTTATACTTTAATGCTTAATGTATGAAAATAATTTTTTGAAGTTGCATGTTAGTTATTCTTTGTTGTTATGTTAATTTAGAAGCATGCATGTATATTTTTTTATTTCCTGCATGAAAAGATAAGTAAAGAATACATGCAATGCTCATAATTAAAATATATAAGTAAGTTATTTAAATTATCATCAAATATACCACATTTCATTAAAAGGTAGGTTTTATTTAGCATATTGAAGTAAGTAATTTTAATTTTAGCAGATGCAAAATGGATATATGTATGCATGTATGCATACATGTATTTTTGCATGTATGTATGTATATATGCAATTCTATTTATGTAAGTATATGTATGTATGTACGTATGCAAGTGTAAATGTATGTTTGTATGTATGCATATATATGTGCATGTAAACCCTCTAAAACAGACATATGTATGTTTGTTTGTAATATATATATATATATATATATATATTTGATAGCATAGCTAAATTTACTCATTTTATTGTATATGTAGTGAAATATGGCAGAAACTATCACAGCCTTATGCTATATTAATTGTTCAATAGTTAATAGACCGTATGATATTGAGTACAATGGGCGATCATAAAAGGCTATTAGAATTAAATATGGAATGAGATTTAAGGAGTTGGAGGATAAGTTTTACAAAATCTTTCATGTAGATAGAAGAAGAAATAAAATAATAATAATAATATATAGATATTCACAAATTGTTCAACTATCGGTAATAAAGTATGAAGTTGTTCCGATCACCGATGATGATGATATGGAGATAATTTTTTCGATAGTAAGTTTCTATCCATGTTTATTCAGTATAGAGTTGTACCTAAATGTTCAATCCATTGAAGACCTCGGAGATATTTATGATCAGGATAATTTTGAAGTAGATGATCAGGATTTAGGAATGGCAATGCAAGTCGGAGAACAGATTGCTTACTCTAATCCATACATTATAGTTAATGTCCTAGCGAACACAAGTTTGAGACATATAGAGGATCAGTTTGCTATGGCGGACGATGATGTGGCACAGAATATCATCAAACGGGTATTACTATATACAATTGCTGTTGATACGGTTTATGTAGATAATCAATTTTTTTAGGAAGATGATGTGCCAATCGAAGATGGTATGGAAGATAATGCTCAGCAAGCATATCATATGACGTAGAAAGTCCACATGATATTAGAAGCCCACTTGACGTAGAAAATTTAAATGACATAGGAGTCCTAAATTTTTTGGTGTTTGAAGCTTCTTTTAGAATATTTAGTCAGGTTGATTAGATAGCTGCTAATATATCAATGTGTTTTGTATTGCAAGCATGGTGTAATATATGGAAAAGAGGTGAAGAGATATATAAAGGGCTTCGTTTCGCAGATAAGGTAGAATTTCTACAGTAAACCAATATTCAATTTGATAGGCATCATGAATTCAGGGTTGTTGAGTCGAAGTCAAAACTATGGGTTGCTAAATGTAAAGTAGAAAGTTAGGATGTCAATGGATGCTTCAAGCAATTAAGCGATATGATTATTTTGAAATCATATGATATGCTAGTTCGGATACATATTTATCTACTATTTGCTTTTTCAGGATCATTGTGGGCTAGACTTTAATTTTATCGCTAATGAAATATGAAATCTGATGAAAAAAGTATCTCTAATTTTGTTGCTAGCATTGGTACAATATTAAAGAATAGATTTAACTATACGTCTGGTTATAGAAAGTTATGGGATGCGAAGAAAAAGTAATGGCCATGGTATTTGGTGATTGGGTTAAGTCATATGCATTGTTACTGAAGTGGTTGCGTGCTGTAGAGGAATTTAATCCCAATTTTTGGATTAAATTCATCAGCACTCCTACAGATCATCCATCATGTGCTATATTCAATCGTGTTTTTTGGGCATTTGCACCTTCCATTGAAGGGTTTAAATATTGTCGACTAATGATTAGTATCGATGCTACATTCTTATATAAAAGTATCGAGAGAAGATGATGATTGCAATCACTATGGATGGAAATAATCAAATTCTTCCACTTGCATTTATCATAGTAGATGAAGGGTCTACAGATACTTGGGGTTGGTTCTTAGCTTGCATGAGAAGTTTTGTTACTATACATTAGAACATGTCTGATTTCAAATCGATTTGCTGGTATATTATCTATAGTAGAAAACCAGTTTCTTGATTGGCAACCACCACATGCATTTCATGTATATTGCTTGTGTCATGTAGCAAGCAATTTTAACATGCAATTCTGGGGTTCAAAACCAAGGGATATGGTGAAGAAATCTCGCATGCAAACACAAATAAGAAAGTTTAAGAAATATATGAGAAAAATTGAAAACTTAAACTAGAAGTGGTTCAATGGCTAAATGAAATTTCTTTAGATAAATGGACTCTAGCACATGATGGTGGCCGACGATATGGAACGACTACTAATTTGTTAGAGTGCTTCAATGGAGTGCTTAAAAATGCTTGCTTTCTATCAATAATTGGGCACAATTGATATTCTTCCGCCTTGTATTATATTTTGATGGTCGCCGTGCTCAGGCAGTTGTTGTATTAGAAAGGAGTGAAATATTTACTCTTTTTGTTACGAGTCGTGTAATTGCCAAACAATCCAAAGCTACATCATACAGTGTTATAAGATTTAATAGGACTAGCGGCATATTCTAAGTGTAGATGGCATTGCGTGGGCCTTATATGAACAAAGATAACAATATGTAGATGATCAATATTGCACATATTGATTTAATTTTGATTTGGTTATATCTAACAACTACATAGTTAATGTTTTATGATATACAGTGTAGATAGTGAGACTTTCGGAGCGTATGTGTATGTATCAGAAATGGTAGTACTACCATTTGTCTTGTTCACATATCATGGCTACCTGTGCTCATGTTGCAATTGATTTTTAGTGCCATGTTGATCAATACTACACCCTTTATGATTACCATCACAGTTACGCTCGCAAATTTCATCCCATATCACATCAAGAATATTGGTCACAAAGAAACAGCATGTGTATTATAATATCAGTGCAAGAACAGTTACGACAGAGGTACAGATCATGTTCCTCAAGACTACCAAATGAAATGGATTGGCGGAATCCAGCAATAGGCCTACGTGTCGAGTTTATGGAGAGGAAGGTCATGACAGATGGACATATCCAAGAACGAGAAATAGAGAATGATTTCTATCTAGAAACAATGCAATTGTAATATTGTATCAAGTAGAATGGTACTAAAACTATTTCTTTCTGATAGACAATTAAATGTCAGACATAAATATGTTGTATTAGGTATATTTGTCATTAAAGTATTTCTTGTTCGATAAGCACTATATTGTAATGCAACCAATCGAAGCTATTAAATTGAATTTATTTGCAAAATATTTCAAGTAACTATTGTTCAATGCTTGCAGCATATCATATACAGGGATCCAAGGCTAGTGGATGATTTTATATTGTATGACCAGACTAATCATTGATCATCTATAGTATGGGATGGTTAGGTATGTATTTATATCATTAACATCTTCTTTAAAAGGTTTATTATATTTATTTAATTTTCATACATCATTTTTTATTTGCTATTGCAAAAAATCGAGGTTTCTCACATGTCATCGAAGGGAGCTAGCATTGCACAGTTCGACGCCACTGGATCCATGCATTATGTCGCATCTACATTAGGCCGGATTTGATGGATTAAGTCACGTTGGATTCATATAGGTTGACTAATACTTGATCACAACATTTGTAGAGCAGTGACAGCCAGAGACTTATGTTTCATGTATCTCAGAGGGTGAACCATCACATTGCAGGATGTCTCTATCTAGCTCAGATTGTCCATTGATAGACTATCAGTGACAGGTAGTACATGACAAATTTGGTGCCAGATTTGTCTGGATCTATTAGGAATTGTCCCACTTCCAAGTAGACACTAAGGGGTCGTGGCTGGGTATGATTTGGCTGTGAGAGCAGTTTAGTGAGTTATCCTTGATGTCGATGAGTTAGCAATACGGCGTTATGCTAGGGCATATATTCTGCAGCTCATGGGTGGATATTTGTTCATAGATAAATCTAATAATTTGGTGTATATTATATTTTTTCTTTACTTGAGGACTTTAAGATTGTGGGACACTATTAGTTGGGGTAGTGCTGGTCATGCGTGGTTGTATAGAGAGATATGCAGGGCAAGTCGAAAAGATGCCCATGACATAGTCAGGCCCTTGATATTATTATAGTTGTGGGCATTGGATAAGTTTCCCTTTATAGCATCACAAAGATTAGGTCGGCCTATTGTATAGCTTAGTATGGATCTTGGTGATGGTGGTGGATTGCGAGGTGGTCCATTAGGCATGAGGTAACAATAAGATTGAACAATCCTTATAAGTATATATGAATCGTGTCCAACTGACGTATTCTATTATATGTATAGATAGAGAGATGTCCTTTCGATCATGAATATACCGACTCATGTTCTCAGTGCATGTCGATATCATCTTGATCGACAGAGTACGGGCTAGATAAGCATTACATATGTATCTCTTATTTAGTAGAAGTGCGTTTTTTCATTAATTTATGTCAATCATTTATACTTCATCTTTTTCATACATAGTTGATATGGCAGTCATATACTCTCAATGTCATTGGACAGCTACCTGATTATTATTTTGACGGACATGATATATGGTGTGGGCGAGTGTCACTCATTTGTTTCCATATTGTAGAGTGGTATTTTTCTGATAAAGTGTTGCAGTAGTTTGGGATCCAGCAGCCCAGTCCGGATGATTGTGATATGGATGCGAGTGCATCGGATCAATCTCAGAAGATGGGTTGATCAGGATTGGGGCATTATTCATCAACATTTCTTCATTTATGGAAGAGCCATCGAGACTACATTGTAGATGGATCTCCAGTTGATGGTACTATGGACCTTTATGATCAATACATGCAATGATATCGGTGCATCACTCGGCAGTTCATTAGTTACAGTGGTGCTACATTTGATTACCTGATACGTTCATTAACTTAATTTCATTACAATTTTTGGATCTTTATTACTTTCTTTGTGTTGGTCATCACTTGTTTATCTGCTATGTTAGAGCGACAGCTTGGCAAGGATACATGATCTTACTCATCCAGAGTCGATATCTACATCCTCGTATGCCATCTAGGATATTTGCACATCCGTGCTGCATGCCGTCGACGAGCATAGTCATATCTCTATGCATGTCTATTCTCATAATCTCGAGATAGGTCAGGAGACTTCTTCAGTTTTTGGACATTCAACATCATCCGAACCACCTCCTCCAATCTGGCATAGATGAGGTAGTCGATGACATACTATCTCTCTATTTTTGATGGCAGAGTTTCCTTTATACACTCCATACATATCATCGGCCACATATATGCATGACAATGTGAGCCAGTTCGTCTCTATTTTGGATGTTTTGAGTGTTGGGAATAGTGTCCCAAAGCCAATCGTCAGCCTGTTGACGGTTGTGCTCCTTTTGTATTAGTACATGAATTATAATAATAAAGTTATTTGGTATTTTTTCATCACAAATATTTTATCTTCTAATGAACTCCTGTGTTGTGGTGAAGTCCTTAGGACTGTTTAGACTCGACAAAAGAGGATTTGTCGCTTAGTCCTTAAACCTGTTCGCGACCAAATGATACATTGTTACCAAGGACGACAACGTTTATCGAGCATAGGTCGTTGTGTGCCATATGGGTTGGTTGTCCTCATAACCAAAGAGTGTGGAGACACTAGTATGGCATACAGGTGAGATGTAGT
>KE504702.1:476958-495230 GCA_000441515.1 Elaeis oleifera
TATATATATATATATATATATATATATAGAGAGAGAGAGAGAGAGAGAGAATGAAATTAATAACAGAATTACCATACTAGGTTCGATAATGATGCATCTACCATTGACTATGAAATAGTATAAGGATTGATGAATATGTTGACCAAGAAATAAAATTATCCGAGCTTTTAAAATGGCTAGAGATCAATTTAAAGAATCTAATTTCTCATCAATACAATTAAGATTAATAGAAAATGTAACGATGGCACTGCACGATACTGTATGCTTTCATATTTCGAAATAGCGAGTTTAATAGTTAGTGATCTTGGATAGATTGACTATCATCATGATATCATTATTGAGCATAAAATGGAAGGATTGAAATGAATCAGTAATCTACAATCTAGCTTCATGCCTATGTAAAGTAATATCTATTTTATTTGCATTTGATGAGGATGGTTATAGAATAGATATAAAATATGAAGATTGTCCTCATATATGTTCAATTATAAGACAATATGTAACAATGAGAGAATTTTATGCTTATAGATTACAACAAAGAATGAATGAAGGGATAATATTGATAAAAGAAGATAGATTATTTCAATAATATATAGTGAATGCTTTCTCATGCATTGAAGAAGAAATATTGGCTTACATCAGAAGAATTAAAAAGACTTATGATCATAAATTTGTAAAGATATTAAAGATGTAGTTATGTGATGAGATGTTGATGGACATGCAATTGAAAAAAGAATATATTACTATTAAGTTTATTTAGAATCTAAAATATATGATCAAAAATTATCAAGATACAATGATAATTTGTAAATATCATAGACATCACAATCTTTTCATTACATTCATCTATCATGTACAATGACTTAAAATCCAAAGAGCTTTGGATATCATTCCTTGTCAAAAGTCTGAAGATAGATCTGATATCACCAGCAGAGTTTTCAAAATTAAAGTGGAGGAACTGATACAAGATATCACCTAAAAAAATATCATTTCAAAAAATCAGTTGCAGATGTATTGTAATTTATTATGATGAGAAAATAATATCTATTTATGATTAATTTATTAACATAAATTCTTCTTTTAGTTTTGTATACAATAAAGTTTCAAAAATGAGATCTTCCACATGTTTATCCTACTATGGCTAGATTTAGAACATAAGTACCTAACAGCTTCGGACATAGATTTTATAATATCTACAAAAATCCTAACAAAATAGCAATCAAATTGGATATGAATAATTAAAAATTTATGGTGTATGGACCATATGGACCTGTTAATTCAAAATTGCCATGCATGTTGAAAGGACATTATTTCAAATATTTTTCTAAAAAAATTTGGCTAGAAACAGCGATCAATGAAAATGGATTTGCTATTCGTAAAAGAAGAGATGACAGGTATTATATTATAAAGACATGGCATTATGCTTGATAATAGATATGTTGTTCCTCAAAATTTAAGTTTGTTAATCTGTTATCAGGCTCATATCAATATTAAATGCTACAACAAGTCAAAAATAATTAAATATCTTTTCAAATATATTAATAAAGATATAGACAAAATAAGAACTATCATTACAGAAAATATGATAATAAATATGGATGCTAGAGAACAGCAGTATGAATAAGTTAATGAAATAAAATATATTTAGATTGTAGATATTTATTGTCATATGAAGTTAGATAGAGATTATTTCAGTTCTATATACATTTTGGAGAACCAACAGTTGAATGACTGGTTCTGTATCTTTCAATGATACACATTGTGACTTATCACGAAAATCAAAATCTAACAAGTTTACTTAGCCGACAGAAGGGAGATAAAATCATATTACAAAGTGGATAGAAATAAACAAAATATGCAAAGATGCAAGGGACTTAACATATGCCAAATTTCTAATGAAATGGGTGTGGAACCCTAAAGATAAAATATGTACCCAAAGAAAGCAGAAAAGTTAGATCGAAAGAATTATCTACATACACCTAAGCTCTAATGAATTATATTACTTAAGAATATTTTTAATGTCATTAAAGGAATAAAAGCTTATGATGAAATAAAATTATAAATGGTATTCTTCATCTAACTTTTCAATCCACATGTAATGCCATTGGATTATTGGATGACGGTAGAAAATGACATGAAGCATTGAATGAAGCTTCTTATTAGGCATTATCATCTGAATTAAGACAACTTTTTATCACTCTAATTATTTATTATGAGATAACTGGCCCAAATAAACTACTAGAAATCCATTATAAACTCTTTGGAGATGATGTACTTTGTAGTTTAAGAAATATTTTAGAGATGCCTAATCTGCATATTTTGAAATTTCACTTAAAAAATTATATTTTGATCAAACTAAAAAATTATTCAACAAAAATTGCTGCTCTCTTTCAGATTACAATCTACCGATACCGAATAAAGTTATAGTGGAAGAATTACTAATAGATTATTGATGAAAGAATTAGATTATGATATATATGAAATATAGAAAGAATATTTAAAATTATTTGAAGGACTGAACAAAGAACAAAAAATATTTATGACTCTGTATTAGGTTCTATGGAAAAGAAAAGGCTATTTATTTCTTGTCTATGGTCTTGAAGGGATTGGAAAACATATCTTTGGCAGATAATTATTATAAGAATATGTTGGGAGGGACAGATTGTTCTAAGGGTAGCATTTTCGAAAATCACATCTTTATGATTTTCAAGTGATCGAACAACACATTCAAGATTTAAATTTTATTCATGTTGGCAATCACTCGACAAGTGCAATAAAAAAGAGGATGCAACTTGCACAATTAATTGGATCTACAAGCTTAATAGTTTGAAATAAAGCTTCAATGAATCATACAAACTGTTTCAAAGCACTTGACAGATCTTTAAAAGATATGTTATAGTCAGACAATCTAAACATAGAGGAAAAATCATTTGAAGATAAAATAGTATTGCTTGGAGGAGATTTCAGATAAATCTTTTTAGTTGTTGTTGGAGGTAGAAGAGTTGAAACAATTGATGCATCAATAAACCAATCATACTTATAAAAATATTTCAGAATCTATATATTGAAAAAGAATATGAGGCTGCTTAATAACGATGACAATGAGGAATACAAAAAGATGCTTAATATCTTTGGTGAATAGGTTTTAATTGTTGGTGAGGAGAAAATATCAATATTTAAATTTTGTGATGAGGAAGAGGAACCAAATTTGATTGAAATTCTGTATATTTTTATTGTAAAGGTAGATGGAGATTATATAGAACGTATTACTTCATAAATCTATAAAATTTCAAAAAAATTATAATGATCATACATATTTAAAGAACAAGCTATCATTACACCTACAAATGCTATAGTTGATGAGACAAATATATACGTGCTTTCATTGATGCCAGCCGAGAAATAGATTTTCTTAAGTATAGACACAATATTCAAAGTATCAGTCAACATGATTGTAGAAGATATTCTCTATCTCCCTGAATTTCTAAACACTTTTAAATTCAGTGAAATTCCAAATCATGATTTGAGATTGAAAATAAATGTTTCAATTATGCTATAAAAGAACGTCAACCAAAGTACCAGACTCTACAATGGAATCAGACTTCTTACCACTAAATTGATATCAAAGTATTTAAGGCAGTAATAATCATTGACAATCATATCGGTGAGAAAGTTTGCATCCTCGAATCATAATGCAGGTCACAAAACAAAATGGCCATTTATTTTTAAAAGGAGGCAATTTCTAATAAGGCTTTTCTGTGCAATGACAACCAACAAAAATCGAGAGCAAACATTGCAAAAAATTGGGTTATACTTATCCAAACCAATATTTTCGCATGGTCAACTTTATGTTGCCCTTTTACGTGTTACTTTACATGAGAGTCTTAAAATTCTCATGAAAAATGAGCATGATATATCAAAAATATTTACAAAGAATATTGTTTATATAGAGATTTTTTGTTTTGATTTGCCTTCAGATACTTATTATTGATACTGTTTGTTCGTTTGTATAACCTATATAGCTGCACTAATATTAAACATAACCATATCATCAAATAAGATAAAAAGGAAAAGTAGAATACAACTTATTTTCATAGTTAAATTTAGAAAAATATAACTGAAGAATCAAAGTCTGAGTTTTGCATTTATGGGACTCGACAAATCCCAATATGGACAATCAGTTGATAAGTATCGACTATATCTTACTTAATGAAGAGGTTAGTATCTTTGATCTTCAATTTTCAAATATATTTTTATATAATGAATGATATTCTTAAGTTTATGAATATTTGTACTTTATACAGCACTCTATGATTCAAGCATCTATTCAAAAGGAGGACGTTTTTCACTTCAAGGATTTGCTTATAAAGGGAAAGATTTATTTCTTCGAAAATTTAATGTTCTCTCAAACAAAAGAAGTTTCAGAGCTACTTTCCATTAATATATTATTTACTTCAATAGATGGATTAACTTACAAAAAGTCGATGACAATATTTGTTTATACCACTTTAGAAATTTATTTATCAAATTCAATGAATTGCCCTCCATAAATTACAATGATACATATTTAATGGGTACAAATTTGCATAATAATGTTTGATATCAAAATAAAAATATCTCTTTCCTTCGTAGATGTGATAGGATGTGTTACGGCTCTCAAAATCATTAAAGAAATAGATGTCAGACAAAAAACTATCAAAAAAAATAGAAATAGAAGATTTAGAGTAACAAATCTAAATTTTGACCTTTTTAATACGACAATCTACACTGATGATTTATATTTTCTCCTTTTTAATAGATTTTGATATGCTAAAAATACTATCCATCGATAATAATACAGTGTGCAGAAAGTATCAATCATGCTTTGGAAAAAAAATTATGAAGAACTCAACCAGCATATTATTCGAACAGTGGAACAGGCTAGTCCGATGATAACTATTTTGACAAGTATGACTGTTAGGACGTGTAGAGGTATATTCTTTTCCATAAAAAAAATTATTCTCATAAAATTCAAATAATAGTGGTAGAATATTAACAATATTCTATATATATAAATAGAATTTGTCTATCCAGTTCTTTAGCATCTAAATATTATATAGATGCATAGATTCCTGAAATACAAAATATTCAAAATAGATTCAATAAAATAGTATACTATCTTATACACTAGGAAATAGAATTTATATATATTATAACTTATGAATTCATAGTGTGATCTTATAGGCTGAACAGAACAATAGTCGCAATTGCATTTACAGGAGAAAAGCAAGTTGTGTCTATTGATCTCGCACATGAAGCAACAATAAATAGAAGAATAATCAAAGAATTACTAGAGATGGATCTGCAAACTACTCAGGCATAGTACTGAGTGTAAATAAACAATTCAAAAATACCTTCCTATGCATATTGTCCTGCATCAAAATTTTTTTCCAATTACAGATCCATAATCAAATCATATGATGATAATTTCTGGTGGAACTAATATAACAAAAATGATCAGCCTCTAGTACCATGGTAAACAAATGATACTTTCTTCCATATTATATTAAAATATTACAAAAATCATATAATTTGTTCTTCTTCCAAATGAACATATTTTCCTACTATATAAAGTTTTAAGGTACTAGTTGAATGTGGTGGCCGAAGATCATACTATTAATACGAACTTTGTCATATTCAGAAAACTGGCTCAATAGTTAATTGGTATATCGGCGTTTAATTGTGCTATAGATCCAAGATCAAATAAATTTGTTCTTCTGGATGGTATAAAAAAAAATCTTTCATACCTTTTGTACCTTTCAAATTATACCTGATATGTAATACATTGAAAGTGATAATTGTAATTTTTGAGTAATAAAGATTTTTTAGGATAGTAATCTTCTGATGGATAGCTCACATGAAGTTTTCAGTGCCGAATCTTTTTCACTGCAACTTCCAAAAGAAGTAGTGATTCCTACTTCTAAAAAATACATATATTCAAAATCTTTCGGCACACTACTCCAAAAACATCTTCTCTTGCAATCAGATACAAAAAAAAATTCTACTACATAAAAAAAATTCTTCCTTTTACAGAGAACTAGAAACACCGCCACTCAAGAAAAAATTTTGCACCAGGTAATCTAATATCATCTAACTAATTTTTTTTTTGATATTTCTTGCTGCCTTTGTGATAATATAGCGACATTTTTTTTCAAAATACTAATTCAATATCTATTTTTTGATTAGCAGCACAGCTGAGGAGAAAAAGGTGGAAGAAAGTTGATCTCTAACTTTTTTGATGTAACTGTATATTCATCCTCCAGCTAAAATTATATATTTCTTTCTCCAGCTAAAACTGTATCTTTTATTGGAACCCGCCACATAGCATGGGTCTCTTGCTAGTATTCATTATGTGCTCGTTTATATTAGAGTGACGGTCTTGTGAGGATTTATGATCTTACTTATTCAGACTCTGTATCCCCATCCAAGCATGCCATCTAGAGGATATGCATATTAGTCCTCCATATTATCAATGAATATAGTTGTATTTCTATGGATATTTACGATCATGGTCTCGATACATCAGACGACATTTCTTCACTTTTTTGTCATCTATCATCGTTTGGAGTATCTCCTCTTGCTTTGTATAGACAGGATAGTCGACAACATACCACCTTTCCATTCTTGATTCTAGAATTTTCTATGTTCACTCTATACATATCATTGGCCGCATATATGCATAATGACATATCTATTGAGGAGACTGCTGCACATTTTGAGTATGCGACAGATGATATGAACCATTAGGGAGTTGCATATCATACAAGAGGTTGTATAGTTGAGGGAGTTACACAGAAAGCTATCATGCAGATAGAGCAAACACAGAGGAACATGAGGAACTGAGTGAAGCTGAACCAATATATCGTTGGAAGTAATATGCATAGAGAAAGAGATGGTCACGTGGGACGTGATTTTTATGCTTTATTATATTTTTGTACTATATAGACTTGATTCTTTCTTATTTAGAAATAAAATATTTTATTTTCTTAGTTAAGCTTGCAGGCCTTATGTAGTTTTGTCCTATAGATATTATACTGGAAACAAGATATTTTATAAGAATTCTTAAGTTTAAGATAAACTTGGTTAAAATATATGATTTCATTTGATAACTATATGAGTTATAAGAAAGGAAAATATGTTTACAATAAGTCAAATTACATTACTTAAATAATTAAAAAGATGAATCATTATTGGGTATATTGCAACCAGTAGTCGGAGCCTAATCATCTACTAGAAGGTTTTATGATGGCAGAGGGAACTGACGATAAAATTGTTATATAAATTGATCAAATCGTGCAAATCTCTCGTCCAGACATCTCATCATAGATGCCTCAACCTCGTCCAGTCGTCTTGTCATGGATGTCTCCAAAGTGTTAGTTCGTATGTCGATCTGTGCTATGAGAGATATCTCGATCGAGTATATCTATTCGAGCAGACAATACTCACAGATCGGGAGACTACCAATCAAACTGCATATATCGGCCAGATTGGGTTGGGAGGATAGGCTATGTACGCTAAGCACGGTGCCTAGCTAGGTTAGTCTTTATCAATAGGCTAACCTTCTCCTCCACTATGACTTTCTTCTTCATGCATCTTAGCTATACACCTCCATATCGTATCAGTAAATGCATATCCCATATGCCTCAAAGATGAGTGATTATAGGTGCTAGTGGGTTTAAGCTTGATAACTTAATCTTTATCAGTGATAGAGACATCAAAGGTCTTAAAGATAATAGTCATAACATCTCCATAAGATAAGCAAGATTTTAGACTTTGAAAGCATTCATTAATATAAGGGATCATTTTTGAGCACATGATGATGGCCATGTTCAATCGACACCACTCGATATATGCATAGGGGTACATCTGCAATAGGTCAAATTGTACAGCCTTTATCGTGTTGGTTTATATCACTAGATTAACACTTAATAACTATGTTCGTAGAGCGGTGGCATCTGGAGATTCACACATTTTACATGCCACATAGAGAGTGTACTATCATGTTGGAGGATGCTAGCATCCAGTTAGGTTTACTAATTGACAGTTTTTCAGTTATAGATACTACATGCTAAGATTGACGGCATGTATGCTTTGATTTAGTAGGTGTTGTCCCACCTTCTTTGGGTTTATTAATTAACAGTCTTTCAATTATAGGTAGTACATATCAAGATTGATCGTAGGTATGCTTTGATTTGTTAGGTATTATCCTACCTCTTGATAAACTTAAGAGTTTCTGATTGAGTATGGTATGGTTAGGACAACAATTTTGCGGGCTATTCCCTGATGCAAATGTTATAGCTGTACAATATTATGCTATGGCATATATTTTGCAGGGAGCATGTATATTTATAGATAAATTAAATAATCTGATGTATATCATGTTTTTATCACTACTTACCAATTTTGAGACTACGGAATACTATAGTTAAGATAGTAGGGGTCTAGCTTGGTTGTACAAAGAGCTTTATAGGATAAGTAGGATAAATATACATAATATCGCAGGATCTTTAATTTTACTTCAAGTGTAGGTAGGGGATAGGTTTCTATTTATAGCTTCCTATAGATTAAGTCATCATACTGTAGGTCCTATTATGGATTTAACTAATGAAAGTGCAATACCACGTGGTCCGCTAGCCATAAGGTACGTAATGAAGTTAAATAGTAGTTTTCATATCTAAACTATTTTGAATCATATATAACTCACTTATCCAATTTTATTATGCAGGTAGAGAGATGCTTTCTTAGTGACGTAGATTTCTATCCATATTTGGATGATATATCTGTACTAGCTCGATCATCTCAGACCTGAGCATGTATAATTATAATTAATTTACATATATTATAATTATGTTTGGAATGACTTTGTTTAGAATGCTTATATTTAATTGTATTCATAAAATGGTTATATAGTAGCCATATACTTCTGAGGTTCTTGTACTTCTACCAAATTATTGCTTCAGTAGACAGGATATATAGCGATACTGTATGCCACTTTTATGTTTTTATATCGTAAAATGGCACTACACAAACAGAGTGATGCACTAATTTGAGATATGGTAGGCTATTCCATTTGATTATGACATAAATTCTAGATTGCACCATATCAATATTACGAGACGAGTCAATCATGACGGAAGCATCACTCATCAACAGTTTGTTATGCTCTGCAAGAGTCGACGAGATCATATTATGGACAGTCTAGTTGTTGACAGTATCATGGACTATTATGATCCCTATATAGAGTGGAACCATCGCTTCACTCATCAATTCATTTGTCACAATGGTGCAATGTTTGATTATCTAATAAGAGTTTAATTTTATTTTCTTATTTTCTTAATATTTATTATTCTTATTCGTATTGCTTATTACTTACTTGTCTATGTTAGGGTGACAGTTTGGCACGGATTCATGATCTTGCTCATTCGGACTCTATGTCCATATTCAGGTATGTCATTCAGGAGATATGCATTCAATCCTCCATACTGTCGATGATCATGGTCGTATTTTCATGGATATCTATGATCATGATGGGGTACCTTAGAGTCCACTCTATCTTTTTCGCATCCATCGTTGTCGAGAGCACCTCATACTTTACACAGATGAGGTAGCTGATGACACACTGTCCCTTCATTTTTACATTGACTTTCCTACATTGAGTCCATATATGTACTCGATCATGTACATGCATGATGATTTGACCTTGTTTTAGTCCGTTAAGGAGATTGCAGCACATTTTGAGTATGTGGTGGATGATATTAGTCATAAGAGAGTTTCGTATCATGCAGGAGGCTATACATATGAGAGAGCAATGCAAGAGATTATTGCATAGATAGGGCGTGGCACTGAGGAACATCAGGGCCTGAGTGAAGCTCAACCTATGGATCATCGAAAGCAACCTGCAAGACAAAAGCGATGGCCGCTATATGGGATATGTTCTTGTTTGTTTGTTGTATATATGTACTACATGGATCTAATTTTTTCTATAATAAAGTTGTATATTTTTCTATGAACTTGTGGTATGTTGGTCCTTATTTTGTTACTTGTTATGCAATGTTCAGGTCTTGACTTGAAAGTATGTACATGATATGTTGGTCCATTGCCTTGCTCTCTTTCGTCGTGCTAAAATCTTGCCACATTATATGCATGTGTAAGAAATTTATGGACAAAACATCAAATTTCAAATAAATTAATGGAAATCATCAAATGTATAAGAATATTCTCAATATATACAGTACATTAGAGGCATGTATTGAAAAAGGAGAGATAGATTACAGGATGCAGATTTGAAATCGAAAATAAAAAATAAAAAAAAAGATCAAATATTCACATACATAGCTATATGAAGTTTTACGTAATTTTGTAACTTTATAAATATATATCTGATATCGAAATAAGCATATGGCATGCATAAACTGTAACTAGAGAAGTAGTATGTAGTCTAACCCTGATTTGGTGCCGATACATGTGGAAAAGATTTTCGTTCAGCATATTGATATTTAGTACAATCTCGGTATTATATGTTGTTTTGATACCTATATGATACGGTATGGCTGATACGCTCTAGCACTTACTAGTGTGATGTATTATGAATTTAATTGTAAAGAATCTTTGTCTTGCTCTCTTTCAGTTTGATGGAGCATTCACATATTTAGGTATCGAGGAAAATGAAGCTATCGCTCAGTTAAATACATGTAAAATTAACCCTATTTAATGAAGTAGAACTTCGTGAAAATCCAACAAACCAAAAAAATCCAAAAAATTGCAGTCGACTGGCCGGGTCGACTACATTCAAACACATAAAAGGTGGTCGACCAGCTGAATCTGTCGGATTCAACCGCCTGAGTAAAATAAGCTACTTCTCAATGAACAGACTATACAAGATGTGTTCTCCCCATAACTCATCGGCCACCAAAGCAGATCATAGAGGACAAAGTGACCTCGTAGCTGAGTTTCCATTTCTGGCAACTTTTAATTGAACTTTGTTTTTGATGCATGACAAATGGCCAAGATAGCATTTTGGAAATGCGTTGGTGTGTAGGATCATGGTTACTATAACTATATTTCCAATAATTGATTCATAGGTTTGTAGTTAAAACAAATAAAATATGACATTTGTTTGCAAAGAATGGATCAAATTGCAAAACTGAACCATACTTAATTGCTTCTCTAGTTTGGTTCAAACCGATTTTCTTTGCAATAGGTTTGATTTCGGTTTGTAATATTTTGGCGGTTCAACCCAACACTAATTTTTTTTATATTATTATTCTTCACCCTAATATTCTTATTGTTCAGCCCCACTCTCTTCTCTGCAATCTTTTCTTCCCCTCCCTACCAAACCCATTGGAACCCCTCATTTTGTCGGGCCATTGCAATTCTTCTCTCATCAAATCTCATATTGCCTCATCTCTTCTCCTCCTCACCACCAATCTCTAGAGACCCTTTACGTTGAATCCACGGACAATAAGCCAATGGTGTCATTGCTTAGATGTTGGAGTGGTCGCGATGCGCAAGAAAGACAGTCTCTCGTGCCTTGTGAGATGTGTCATCTCTTTCAAACCCCGTTAACTACTCATGAAGCTTGGCACTAGGAACCTCCTCTTCATTTCCTCACCGCTTTCGTTCCTTTTTATCTTTTTCATGTTTTCTCATTTTTTTAGTTGATCCCTTCATTTCTCATCATGATGCCTTTCTTTTGATTCTTGAAATGGGAAATACGCTGATCAGAACTTTTGAAATCAAATATCTATGAGAAATTGGAAGTCATCCAGAACCTTTCATTGGTCTATCTTGATGGTAAGTCCTATTTCCTTCTTTCTCCCCTGCTCTTTAGAGATTTATAGTTCTTTTATATAGATTTTTCAGATAAAATCTTCAAAAAAACTATTATGCACCGACAATATCCAAATCTTTTCAACCTAATACGACAAATCTATATAATATTGAATCTTCTTAACCCGATGAAGAAAACCAAATCAAATTTCTCAAATTAATTTCAATTGAATTTTATAAATTATCAGTTCAATTTCAGCCTCAGTTTTAGGAAACCAAATTAAATCGTTATGGTTTCAATTTATTCCAAAATCAATCCGGTCAAACACGTGCACACTCTAATTTTTTTGCTTGTAAATTAGAACTGTTACTATTTTTAGTTGCATTATCGATTAATATTAATTATATCTTTACGGGGAGTGAATGTGTTGGTTTTAAATCCATCATAAACATGCTCCTGAAGCCTTTTTTTTTTTTTTGTCCCCCTTAATTTACCTTACAACCAATTTGGCCGGACTGTAAAAGGGCCCGAATGTAATTTGACTCGCAGGATTTAGTTCACCTACAACAGGTTCAAGATCTTGCAACTGTGGTTCTTTCACCCATAACCCCATACCCAGTTGCAGGCATCCAAAAGCACCGTAAAAGTAGCTCTTTCTGTACAAATTAGTCAAAGCCGACAAAAAGTGTACTTATGGTCAAATGCAACGTCGACTTCGCGCTTTTACCGCCTACGGCTTTCATGGGCCAACCAGCACGAGTGGACCTGTAAGTCCACTTTGGGAAGTCACCTGGTCCACTTCTGCAAAGCCATGCACCCACCAAATATTTACTGTACTTGATCGTAAATGCATTCTACCACGCAAAAAATCATCTTATAAGCTACATTTTATGGAATATATGTTTAAAATATAGAAATGATCACATTGTATTGTTTAATGGTAAATGAAAAGGAAGGGGACAAAATGTAACAAAAAAAAAAAAATTTAGTAGGCCCCAATGAACTTCCTTGATCAAATGAACTTTTTTACGGAACCTGCACATTTTTGAACATGGAGCAGCCACGGCACCATGAAATGCCTAAGGGGGCAAGAATTGCTCTTAGAAAGTAAGAACAAAGATATATAGAATGGTGTAACCGACCCAATATTATAAACTGAAGAAGCACAAGATCGTACCTCCCATAGCATTCAGATGTTCTTCAGGAAATTCCCTACAAGAAAGAAAGGACTAGATATGCTTAATTAATGGATCCCGCTACAAAGGATGAAATGAATGGGTTTGATGAATGACTAGAACTCTCCTCTTAATTTAAACCATCCAACCCATTGTAGTCTTTTGTTATTGGCATGCTGATTATGGAAAGGTAGCTTCTCTAGCTTTGGACAACTGAATGTAACAACATATTTAAGGGAAGAAGGATAACTTTCATGACCAAATATGTAATCATAGTAAAGCAAGCAAAACTAGTCTCCTGAACATAGATAGCATGGGGTTCACCACTTCCCTTTCTATTTTTAGCTTTTCGCCATTCTTAAGTTTTGCGTGTCCTCTGAAAACATAGAACATCATCAAAAAAAGTTACTCTAAAGATATTATTTAGATTTTTAGGTCTTATAAACATACGTAAGGTGCATGGATTCCCATATATCCTTCATATGTAAGTCTTGGCATCCTTATCAAGTCAAAAAACTAAATCTATTCAAATTAAATTATAAGCACTACAAATCAATCACAAATATTAGGTTTAGCTCATGGTTAGCCTGATGGGCCTATGCTGCAGTATTCTTTGATTTATATAGATAATAGGATAAATCTATTTAGATGCCATTTATAACAATGAAAGACTTCATCCAAAAAATTACTTAATTAGTAGATTAAGCAAGCAGATTTAGATTGAGCTTAACTAAAGTTGCACCTCTACTTTTTTTGATTGTAAGACTATCTGCGTACCAAATGCAGCTCATGCCATGCCTTAATTTATTGTTGATGATTTGCAAGATATGTTCGATTCAGATTTTCTTGAATCCATCGAGAATGTATAAAGCTGTCTGAAGTAAGAGCATGATAGCTTTATTAGTGCATTTGTAGCTTCTAATTAGCTAATGAATTACCAGCTAGGAGTTTCCGGTCATCTTAATGCATTTATTCATAAAAGAGGACAGCCTAATATACAAGACTTCATATTCTGGTTTTGAAAAGGATCTTATGAACATGGCTTTATCTCCCGAGAGAATATTTCTATATTTTAATACATAAAATCAAGATAACTAGGAGTGCAAATGGGTCGAATCGGACTGGATCATGAGTGATCCTAATCCGATTCAATTTTTGATCTGATCTTAATATTGGATCCAGATCTAACTAGAGTTGTCAAGATGGGCCGGTCCATCCTGATCCGCCATAACCCATCTCTAAACGGAATGGAGCGGACTAGCCCGTTTAACTGGTGGATTGGAAAACCCCAATCCGACCCGATCCATCGTAGGCTGTGGGTTAAACGGGCTAACCCACCAAATTTTCAAAAAAAAAAAGATCCTGATGACGACAGCAGCCGACAGGGTGGTCCTTCTCCCAAATGAGGTTGACGCAGGCGAATGTCGTCAAGAGAGTGCGCTTGGAGGGGGTTTCGAAGTGGTAAGGGAGGAGGCGGGGGGATGAGGAGGGGCTAGGGGACAACTGCGAAGATGATGGCGTTGGTCTGGGAGGGGCATTGATCGCTGGGGCGCGGATTGTGCGATAGGTTGGCGGTGGGGAGGCGTCGGTCCACAGGGGTGGGTAGGCCATGGAGGCGATGGTTTCGTCGCAGGCACAGCAGATCGACTGTGGCAGCGGCGATTCAGCATCGACGACGATGGTGGAGGAGGGCGGAGGAGAGGAGAGCTCACCGTCAATCATTAATTTATTTTTATTTATTTTCGTAAAGCAAAGGAGTGTTCAGAGGGAGAAAATTGATCAGAAAGAATAAGCAAGGAAGAGACGGGAGGAAATGGCAATTAATGGAGGAGATCGTCAAGGGAGGCATGGAGGAGGTCGATCCAGACAAGGCCGATGCAGATCTAGGTCGGAGAGCCGGACTTCGGCTCCAAGCGAGTCTGTCAAGCCCTGAGGGTGCAGATCTCGTCTTTGAGCGAGGCGACGGTTGGATGGGAGCAGCACAGGAGGTTGATGGATCGGATGTGGTAGGCCTTCTCCGGCAGCGCCGACCTTTGCAGGTGGGGCTACTGGGATTTGGCACCTGGAGGGACAAAGAACAGCGGAAACCGATGACCATTTCTTTTCTTTTCTACAATTGGGTAAGCTATGCTCTCTTGATCTCTTTTCTTCTTCTTTTTTTGTTGCTATTTCTGGTTGGTTGGGGGATGGGACAATAGGGAGAAGTGGGTTTATAAAAGGAAGAGGGAATACTCCAGAGAAAAGGTGGGCTAGCCCGCCTTGACCCGTCTCAACTCACCACGACCCATCAATCCAAACGGGACAGGCCATTTAATTTGCTTTTAAATAAGTTGCTAAAACATGAACTCAATTTGCCCCATTTACATGACGAGATGGGCCAATCTGATAGTTCTAATCCAAATTGACAGCTCTAGACCCAATCCAATTGAAAATCGGATTGAATCGGATCAGATCGGATCCATGATTAAAATTTACTCCATTGGATCATTTAGATCGGATCAGGTCCATAAATAATCTGATACCAATGTAAAATTTTAAATCTGATTTGAATCCAAATTTTGATCGGATTTGATTCATATGATAAATCAATACACGTGAAGTTTATAACAAAAAAAATAAATATTATTTATTTAATTATTAATTAATAATATTTTTTAAATTTAAATTAAATTGAGTAAATTGGATAAAAATAATAATATTTAAAAATATTTGAAATTTCAATCTCGATCTATTTACTCTATAATTTATATATTAAATTTAATATAGAATTTAGATCGGATCGGATCTAAATTCAGTAAACTCAAATTCGAACTGAAATATCAAATATATTAATTTAAAATTAATTAATTTATAATTTTTTAAATAAATAAATTAAATCAAAATAAATTAGATTGAATCAGATTATAGATAATCCATTTCATTTGCAGTTTTTGATGACAAACGGCCCCTCCGACATACTTGTTTGAAAAATACCATCCGAACCACGTCGCTGCTGTTCCCGTGGTAGCGTCTTTTAAGTTATAGAATGCGAGTAATATAGAACGGTTATATAACTTGTGATTTTATCGTACGTCGATGTTGACATTTAAAATAAATAAATAAAATAAATAAATAAATAAATGAGTCATCTGGTACCGATGACAGTGGATGTCGACATTCCTTCCGCACACGAATCCCAAAAATATTATATTTATATAAATAAAATGAGCAAATAAATAAATAAATTAGGATAACATAAATTTTTTTCCAAATAAATAAATAAATAAATAAATAAATCGTGATGGATGTCGACATCCACTGTCCCAATAAACCCTGCTCCTTCTCTCCTGGTGGTCTCCATGATGTGATTCCAGTAACCGGAGCTGGTCGGCAGCATCTCCTTTCCTCACCCTTCTCCCTATGGAACCAAAGGATTTCCGGCTACGCGCACGGCACAACACCATGGCACACATGTATAGGTACATCTCTCTCTAAGTCTTAGCATCGCCCCTTCAAGGACTCCACCTTCCAACCCTTCAATTTCCACTGGCCTCTTTATCACTCTCGGAGTCTGTTTCGCTTCTTCCTATGCTCCGCCAGGCGAGCCATTAATCTCTACCATCCTCTCGAACTCAACCTACAAAAGACCTGAATCTTCTCTCTCTGCCTAATTCTTAGTTGGCCTTCTTCGCACACCCTATGTCCTCCATCTCAACGCTTCAACGCCCTAATTCTTTTAGCGGATCAGATATCTGATTTGAGAAAGACTCCGTGCCTTTAGCTAAATTAACGCAAGATGGGTCCTCATCATCTAGCCAGCCTCCTTTACCTTCTTACTCTGAAGCCCAACTTCTCTCTGTACCCCATGCTTACTCTACCCAAGGTATGATGTTAGTGTTGAGAGTGTGAATCTGAATGTTGGCAGGTCCGCCGTCATACGGAAACTTCAAATGCGTGAGCTGATTTTGTTTGGTTTGGGAGGTATTGGAAAGAAGTTATACTATTTTTCATTCCCATACGTTTTTTTTGAATTTAATTTTTATTTTATTTAAATAAATAAAAATAATTAAATTGTAAATAAAATAATAAGATAAAATAAATGATATTTGTGATAGTGCTGGCATTGATTGGTGTGATAAAGTTTATGTGATAAAATTTTAAACTTTAAGGATATTTTAAAATCTTATTTTTCATTTTAATTTACTTTTGATGATGGAATCCATGCTTTTCATCTCTATGCATCGAGAGAAGCGTAAGAAAGGTCATGGAGGATGTAAAAAAGGTCGTGGAGGATGAGATCGTGGCATTTCATTCATGATCTGTCATAGCATACCATATCGTATCGTTTGATAGAGAGCGTACCATATTGATTTCATATCAAAATATTATCTTGTGTTGTATTGATATTGATATTTGGTATATTGTCTCGTACCATAATAATAGAATAGTATGGATATGGATCTGGTATCAAGATGACTAACTTTGATTTTATTATGGATCTAGTATCAAGATGACTAACTTTGATTTTATTGTTGGTGTTCATTATAGTCATGGGGAATGAGATCGGGATATTTTCTTATTGATATTTGTCGGTGGCATGTGGCAACGATGGCATGGCTTGATAGGCTTGATTTTTTTAGATGGATTGTTATTCTTAAGTGGGTTATTCTTTGTTGGCTTGGCTTTTTTTGAGCATATCTTTCGTCTATTTGGGCATTATTCGGTCCATCAGTCATTCAAGGAGCACCTTCTCTTATATCCATTGGCCATTTAATTGACGAAGCTGCGATCCATTTTTCGGACATCATTTTTCTAAAACTAATATCTTTATCAAATGGATAAAAAGAATTTTACACTTGCATCGTAAAAATGAGTTTAATTTTATTTCTTTACTCTTCTTTATATTTATTATTTTATTTCATACTATTCATTACATGCTTGTTCATGTTAGAATACTATAAAAAATAAATTTTTGTGATGAAATTATTTGTTACGAAAATATTTTATCGTAAATATCTATCTTTATGATGAAAAATATTTTGTTGTGAATAATATATTATTTGCGTTGAAAAATATTTTTTTGTCATAAATAATAGAGTATTTACAATAAAAATATTTTATCATAAATATAAATTATTTATGATTAAAAATTTCATCATAAATAATTGATAAAAATTATTTTTTAAAATAAATGACAGATTATTTGTGATGAAAATTTTTAGTCGCAAATAAGTTATTTTTCATGATGAAAATTTATTTTTCGTTATAAATATTAAATTATTTTTGATGAAAATCAATGAAAATATTTT
>KE504702.1:524528-560658 GCA_000441515.1 Elaeis oleifera
GTGTATCCTAAAAAATGTGCGCAATAAAGTATGATTTGAAGGATCTATAATGAAAATATACGTAGCTACGGAGTGTGTCACGTTCTGCTTGATGTATCTTGACGATATTGAAACAAGATTCAATCGTACAGATCGTAACGTAGATCATGAATGGGGTGACAATGAATCGACACAATTCATATTTAATCAAATAGTTCGATCCATTGGTGGAAGAAGATATGAATTTATGGACGTGAATGAGCTATCTAAGACATACTTCTACATTCTAAATAATTATGAAGAAATTAAAGATTTCATTGAGTAAGTACCATCTTAGCATACTGTTTAATATTTTAAATTATTTTTATATTGATGTAAAATTAAAAATCATAACTTATTGCAGTGAGCACAAGAGTATACTATCCAGAGAGAATAATACGGATACTAATGATCGACATAGGAAAAAATTTGTAAAATAATTTGGAGATCTTGTAAGTTGCACTAGTAATACATTATTTTTAATAATTATAGAAATAATTATTTGAATTAAATTATTAATGATAAAATAGTTTATTGTAAATAATTGTTAATTTAGTGGCGACAAAAATTTTCGTCAGCAATTATGTATTTGCGATGAAACTTTTATGTCGCTAATATTATTTTATAATTAATTTATGAAATTTTAATTAAATTAATAATGAAGAAATATTTATCATAAATAATTTTTAAATTATTTTTTATTAGTGACGTAACAATTCATCACAAATTATCTTTTTTACAAAATTTTTTTTTTAATTGTTTGATAATATCTATTATTGACGATAAAAAAAATTTTTCGTTGTAAAAAATTAGACGTCATTATTTGCAATGAAATATCAGCGAGGATAATTTCATCGCTAATAATTATTATCGACGAAAATTTAGTATTAGCGATGAATTTTTTGCGTCGTTAATATTCTGTTTTGTTGTGGTGAATATCTGTTTTATTTTAATTTGATGAGGATGATTATAGAATAGATATAAAATAGAAAGATTATCCTCATAAACGTTCAATTATAAAACAATTGTAATAATGAGAGAATTTTATGCTTATAGATTACAACAATGAACGAATGAAGGGACAATATTGATAAAAGAAGATAGATTATTTTAATAATATATAATGAATGCTTTCTCATATATTGAAGAAAAAGATTAACTTACATCAAAAGAATTAAAAAGACTTATGATCAGAAATTTGTAAAGATATTAAAGATGTAGCTATGAGAGGAGATGTTGATGGACATGCAATTGAAAAAAAATATATTACTATTAAGTTTATTAGGGTCTAAAATATATGATCCAAAAATATCAAGATATAATAATAATTTGTAAATATCATAGACATTCCGATCTTTTCATTGCATTCATCTATCATGCATAATGACTTAAAATCCAAAGAGTTTTGGATATCATTCCTTGTCAAAAGTCTGAAGATGGATCTGATATCACCGGCAGACTTTTCAAAATTAAAGTGGAGGAACTGATACCAGATATCACCTAAAAAATATCATTTCAAAAAATTAGTTGCAGATGTGTTGTTATTTATTATGATGAAAAAATAATATCTATTTATGATTAATTTATTAACATAAATTCTTTTTTATTTTGTATACAATAAAGTTTTAAAAATGAGATCTTCCACATGTTTATCCTACTATGGCTGGATTTAGAACATAAGTACCCAACAGCTTCGGGCATAGATTTTATAATATCTACAAAAATCTTGACAAAAATAGCAATCAAATTGGATATGAAATAGTTAAAAAATTTATGATGTATGGGCCATATGGACTTGTTAATTCAAAATTGCCATGCATGTTGAAAGGACATTATTTCAAATATTTTTCTAAAAAAATTTGGTCAGAAACAGTGATCAATGAAAACGAATTTGCTATTCATAAAAGAAGAGATGACAGGCATTATATTATGAAGAAATGGCATTATGCTTGATAATAGATATATTGTTCCGTGTTATTTAAGTTTGTTAATCTGTTATCAGGCTCATATCAATATTAAATGTTATAATAAGTTAAAATAATTAAATATCTTTTAAATATATTAATAAAGGTATAGATAGATTAAGAGCTATCATTACAGAATGATAATAAATATGGACACTAAAGAATAGCAGTATGAATAAGTTAATGAAATAAAATATATTTAGATTGTAAATATTTATTGTCATATGAAGTTATATGGAGATTATTTCTGTTCTATATATATTTTGGAGAACTAATAGTTGAACGACTGGTTCTGTATCTTTCAATAATACACATTGTGACTTATCACGAAAATCAAAATCTAACAAGTTTACTTAGCTGATAGAAGGGAGATAAAATCATATTATAAAGTGGATAGAAATAAACAAAATATGCGAAGATGCAAGGGACTTAACATATGCCGAATTTCTAATGAAATGGGTGTGAAACCCTAAAGATAAAATATGTACCCAAAGAAAGCAGAAAAGTTAGATTGGAAGAATTATCTACATACACCTAAGCTCCAATGAATTATATTACTTAAGAATATTTTTGAATGTCATTAAAGGAATAAAATGTTGTGATGAAATAAAATTATAAATAGTATTCTTCATCTAACTTTTCAATCCACATGTAATGCTCTTAGATTATTGGATGACGATAGAAAATGACATGAAGCATTGAACGAAGCTTCTTATTGGGCATTACAGCTTTTATCACTCTAATCATTTATTGTGAGATAATTGACCCAAATAAACTACTAGAAATCCATTATAAACTCTTTGGAGATGATGTACTTTGTAGTTTAACAAAAATTTTAGAGATGCCTAATCTGCATATTTAAATTTACTTAAAAATTATATTTTGAGCAAATTGAAAAATTATTCAACAAAAATTGCTACTCTCTTTCAGATTACAATCTATCGATATCGAATAAAGTTACAGTGGAAGAAATTACTAATGGATTATGGATGAAAGAATTAGATTATGATATATAAGAAATATAGGAAGAATATTTAAAATTATTTGAAGGACTGAACAAAGAATAAAAATTATTTATGACTCTGTATTAGGTTCTATGAAAAAAGAAAAGGCTATTTATTTCTTATATATGATCTTGGAGGGATTGGAAAAATATATCTTTGGCAGATAATTATTATAAGAATATGTTCGGAGGGATAGATTGTTCTAAGGGTAGCATTTTCGAAAATCACATCTTTATGATTGTCAAGTGATCGAACAGCACATTCAAGATTTCAATCATTCGACATGTGCAATAAAAAAGAGGATGCAACTTGCACAATTAATTGGATCTACAAGCTTAATAGTTGGAAATAAAGCTTCAACGAATCATACAAACTGTTTCAAAGCACTTGACAGGTCTTTGAAAGATATCATATAGTTAGACAATCTAAACATAGAGGAAAAATCATTTGAAGATAAAATAATATTGTTTGGAGGAGATTTCAAATAAATCTTTTCAGTTATTGTTGGAGGTAGAAGAGCTGAAACAATTGATGCATCAATAAAGCAATTATACCTATGAAAATATTTTAGAATCTACACATTGAAAAGAATATGAGGCTGCTTAATAACGATGACAATGAGGAATACAAAAAATGCTTAATATCTTTAGTGAATAGGTTTTAAATGTTGGTGAGGGGAAAATATCAATATTTAAATTTGTGACGAGGAAGAAGAATCAAATTTGATTGAAATTCCGCAAACTTTTATTGTAAAGGTAGATGGAGATTATATAGAACGTATTACTTCATAAATCTATAAAAATTTCAAAGAAAATTATAATGATCATACATATTTAAAGAAACAAGCTATCATTATACCTACAAATGCTATAGTTGATGAGACAAATATATATGTGCTTTCATTGGTGCCAGTCGAGAAATAGATTTTCTTAAGTATAGACACAATATTCAAAGTATCAGCCAACATGATTGTAGAAGATATTCTCTATCTCTCTAAATTTCTAAACACTTTTAAATTCAATGAAATTCCAAATTATGATTTGAAATTGAAAATAGATGTTTCAATTATGCTATAAAGGAACATCAACCAAAGTACTGGACTCTACAATAGAATCAGGCTTCTTTCCACTAAATTGACATCAAAGTATTTAAGGCAGTAATAATCACTGGCAATCATATTGGTGAGAAAGTTTGCATCCTCGGATCATAATGCAGGTCACAAAACAAAATGGCCATTTATTTTTAAAAGGAGGCAATTTCTAATAAGGCTTTTCTATGCAATGACAACCAACAAAAATCAGGAGAAAACATTGCAAAAAATTGGGTTATACTTGTCTAAATCAATATTTTCGCATGGTCAACTTTATGTTGTCCTTTTACATGTTACTTCACATGAGGGTCTTAAAATTCTCATGAAAAATGAGCATGATATATCAGAAATATTTACAAAGAATATTATTTATATAGAGATTTTTTGTTTTGATTTGCCTTCAGATACTTATTATTGATACTGTTTGTTTCGTTTGTATAACCTATATAGCTGCACTGATACTAAACATAACCATATTATCGAATAAGATAAAAAAGAAAAAATAGAATACAATTTATTTTATAGTTAATTTAGAAAATACAAGTGAAGAATCAAAGTCTGAGTTTCGCATGTATGGGACTCGACAAATCCAAATATGGACAATCAGTTGATAAGTGTCGACTATATCTTACTTAATGAAGAGGTTAGTATCTTCAATCTTCAATTTTCAAATATATTTTTATATAATGAATGATATTTTAAGTTTATAAATATTTATACTTTATACAGCACTCTATGATTCAAGCATCTATTCAAAAGGAGGACGTTTTACATTTCAAGAATTTGTTTATAAAGGGAAAGATTTATTTTTCAAAAATTTAATGTTGCCTCAAACAAAAGAAGTTTCAGAGCTGTTTTCATTAATATATTATTTACTTCAATAGATGGATTAACTTACGAAAAGTCAATGACAATATTTGTTTATACCACTTTAGAAATTTTATTTATCAGATTCAATGAATTGCCTCCATAAATTACAATGATACATATTTAACGGGTACAAATTTGCATAATAATGTTTGATATCAAAATAAAATATCTCTTCCTTGTAGATGTGATAGGATGTGTTATGGTTCTCGAAATCATTAAAGAATAGATGTCAGACAAAAAACTATCAAAAAAAATAGAAATAAAGATTTAGAGTAACAAATCTAAATTTGATCTTTTTAATACGACAATCTACATTGATGATTTATATTTTCTCTTTTTAATAGATTTTGATATGCTAAAACACTATCCATCGATAATACTACAGTGTGCAGAAAGTGTCAATCATGCTTTGGAAACAAATTTATGAAGAACTCAACGAGCATATTATTCGAATAGCGGAACAGGCTAGTCCGATGATAACTATTTTGACACGCATGACTGTTAGGATGTATAGAGATATTCTTTTTCATAAAAAAATTTATTCTTATAGAATTCAAATAATAATGGTAGAATATTAACAATATTCTATATATACAAATAGAATTTGTCTATCCAGTTCTTCAGCATCTAAATATTATATAGATGCATAGATTCCTGAAATACAAAATTATCAAAATAGATTCAATAAAATGGTATACTATCTTATACACTAGGAAATAGAATTATATATATTATAACTTATGAATTCATAGTGTGATATATAGGCTGAATAGAACAATAGTTGCAATTGCATTTACTGAAGAAAAGCAAGTTGTGTCTATTGATCCTGCACATGAAGCAACAATAAATAGAAGAATAATCAAAGAATTACTAGAGATGGATCTGCAAACTACTCAGGTATAGTACTGAGTATAAATAACAATTCAAAATACCTTCCTATGCATGTTGTCCTGCATTAAAATTTTTTCTTTATAGGTGGCGAAATTTACATGTAGAGCAAAACTGAAAGTGATTAATACCTCCTATGGTTGGTGGGACAAAGTATGTTACAATTACAGATCCATAATCAAATCAATGATGATAATTTTTGGTGTAACTAATATAACAAAATGATCTGCCTCTAGTGCCATGGTAAACAAATGATACTTTCTTCCATATTATATTAAAATGTTATAGAAAATTATATAATTTGTTCTTCTTGCAAATGAACATATTTTCCTACTATCTAAAGTTTTAAGGTACTAGTTGAATGTGGTGGCCGAAGATCATATTATTAGATGAACTTCGTTATATTCAGAAAATTGGCTCAATAGTTAATTGGTATATCGGCATTTGATTTTGCTATAGATCCAAGATCAAATAAATTTGTTCTTCTAAATGGTATAAAAAAAAATCTTTCATACCTTCTATACCTTTCAAATTATACCTGATCTGTAATACATTGAAAGTGATAATTGTAATTTTTGAGTAATAAAGAATTTTTAGGATAGTAATCTTCTGATGGATAGCTCACATGAAGTTTTCAGTGCCGAATTTTTTTCACTGCAACTTCCAAATGAAGTAGTGATTCCTACTTCTAAAAAATGCATATATTCAAAATCTTTCAGTAGACTACTCCAAAAACATCTTATCTTGCAATCAGATACAAAAAAAAAATCTACTATATAAAAAAATTCTTCCTTTTACAGAGAACCAGAAACACCACCACTCAAGAAAAAAATTTTGCACCAGATAATCTAATATCATCTAACTAATTTCTTTTTTGATATTTCTTGCTGCCTTTATGATAATATAGCAACATTTTTTTCAAAATACTAATTCAATATCTATTTTTTGATTAGCAGTATAGCTGAGGAGAAAAAGGTGGAAGAAAATTGATCTCTAATTTTTTTTAAGAAATCGTATATTCTTTTTCCAGCTAAAACTGTATATTTTCTTCCTCCAGCTAAAACTGTATCTTTATTGGAACCCACTGCATAGCGTAGGTCTCTTGCTAGTATTCATTATATGCTTGTTTGTATCAGAGTGATGGTCTTGTGAGGATTTATGATCTTACTTATTCAGACTCTGTATCCACATCCAGGCATGCCATATAGAGGACATGCATATTAGTCCTCCATGTTATCAATGAATATAGTTGTATTTCTATGGATATTTATGATCATGGTCTCGATGTACAACATTTCTTCATTTGTTTGTCATCTATCATCGTTTGTATCTCTTTTTGCTTTATATAGATAGGGTAGTCGACAACATACCACCTTTCCATTTTTGATTCTAGAATTTTCTACGTTCACTCTATACATATCATTGGCCGCATATATGCATGACGACATATCTATTGATGAGACTGCTGCATATTTTGAGTATGCGACAGATGATATGAACCATTAGGGAGTTGCATGTCATACAAAAGGTTGTATAGTTGAGGGAGTTACACAGAAAGCTATCATGCAGATAGAGCAAATATAGAGGAACATGAGGAATTGAGTGAAGCTGAACCAATATACCGTTGGAAATAATATACACAGAGAAAGAGATGGTCATGTGGGACATGATTTTATGCTTTATTATATTTTTGTACTCTATAGACTTGATTCTTTCTTATTTAGAAATAAAATATTTATTTTCTTAGTTAAGCTTGCAGGCCTTGTGTAGTTTTGTCCTATAGATATTATACTGGAAACAAGATATTTATAAGAATTCTCAAGTTTAAGATAAATTTGGTTAAAATATATGATTTTATTTGATAACTATATGAGTTTTAAGAAAGAAAATATATTTACAATAAGTCAAATTACATTATTTAAAATAATAAAAAAGATGAAGCATTGTCGGGTATATTGCAACTAGTAGTCGGAGCCTAATCATCCAGTAGAAGGTTCTATGATGGCCGAGGAAACTGATGATAAAATTGTTATATAAATTGATCAAATCGTGCAAATCTCTCCTCCAGTCATCTTATCATAGATGCCTCAACCTCGTCCAGTCGTCTTGTCATGGATATCTCTAAAGTGTTAGTTCGTATGTCGATCTGTGCTATGAGAGATATCTCGATCGGGTGTATCTATTCGAGCAGACAATACTTATAGATCAGGAGACTACCAATCAAACTGCATATATCGGTCAAATTGGGTTGGGAGGATAGGCTGTGCAGCCTAAGCATGGTGCCTAGCTAGGTTAGTCTTTATCGATTGGCTAACCTTCTCCTGCACTATGACTTTCTTCTTCATGCATCTTAGCTATACACCTCCATATCGTATCAGTAAATGCATATCCCATATGCCTCAAAGATGAGTGATTTTAGGTGTTAGTGGGTTTAAGCTTGATAACTTAATCTTCATCAGTGATATAGACATCAAAGACCTTAAGGATAACAGTCGTAACATCTCCATAAGATAAGCAAGATTTTAGACTTTGAAAATATTCATTAATATAAGGGACCATTTTGAGCACATGATGGTGGCCATGTTTCAATCGACACCACCCGATATATACATAGTGCTACATCTGCAGCAGGTCAAATTGTACAGCCTTTATCGTGTTGGTTTTATATCACTAGATTAACACTTAATCACTACGTTCGTCGAGCGGTGGCATATGGAGATTCATACATTTCACATACCATTTGGAGAGTGTACTATCATGTTGGAGGATGCTAGCATCCAGTTAGGTTTACTAATTGACGGTTTTCCAGCTATAGATAGTACATGCTAAGATTGACGGCACATATGCTTTGATTTATTAGGTGTTGTCCCACCTCTTTTGGGTTTATTAATTAATAGTCTTCTATTTATAGGTAGTGCATGCCAGGATTGATCATAGGTATACTTTGATTTGTTAGGTATTATCCTACCTCCTGATAAACTTAAAGATTTCTGATTGAGTATGGTATGGTTAGGACAATAATTTTGTGGGCTATTCTCTGATGCAGATGTTATAGCCGTACAACGTTATGCTAGGACATATATTTTGCAGTTGATGGGAGCGTGCCTATTTATAAATAAATTAAATAATCTGATGTATATCATATTTTATCACTACTTATCAATTTTGGGACCACAGAATACTATAGTTAGGGTAGTAGGGGTCTAGCTTGGTTGTACAGAGAGCTTTATAGGATAAGTAGGATAAATGCACATGATATCGCAGGATTCTTAATTTTACTTCAAGTGTGGGCAGGGGATAGGTTTCTGTTTATAGCTTCCTATAGATTAAGTCATCCTACTGTAGGTCCTATTATGGATTTAACTAATGAAAGTGCATTACCACATGGTCTGCTAGCCATAAAGTACGTAATGAAGTTAAATAGTAGTTTTCATATCTAAACTATTTTGAATCATATATAACTCACTTATCCAATTTTATTGTGTAGGTAGAGAGATGCTTTCTCAGTGACGTAGATTTCTATCCATATTTGGATGATATATCTGTACTAGCTCGATTGTCTCAGAGCTGAGCAGGTATAATTATAATTGATTTATATATATTATAATTATGTTTGGAATGACTTTGTTTAGAATACTTACATTTAATTGTATTCATAAAATGGTTATATAGTAGCCACATACTTTTGAGGTTTTGTACTTCTATCAAATTATTGCTTCAGTAGACAGGATATATAGCGATACCAGATGTCACTTTTATGTTTTATATCGTAAAGCGGCACTACACAAACGAAGTGATGCACTAATTTGAGATACGGTAGGCTATCCATTCGCTTATGACATAAATTCTAGATTGCACCATATCAATATTACGAGACGAGTCAATCATGACGGAAACATCACTCATCAATAGTTCGTTATGCTTTGGAAGAGTCGACAAGATCATATTATGGACGATCTAGTGGTTGACGGTATCATGGACTATTATGATCCTTACATAGAGTGGAACCATCGCTTCACTCATCGATTCATTTGTCACAATAGTGCAATGTTTGATTATCAAATAAGAGTTTAATTTATTTTTTTATTTTTTTAATATTTATTATTATTATTCGTGTTGCTCATTACTTGTTTATGTTAGGGTGACAGTTTGGCACGGATTCATGATCTTGCTCATTCGGACTCTATGTCCATATCCAGGTATGTCATTTAGGAGATATGCACTTCAATCCTCCATATTGTCGATGATCATGATCGTATTTCATGGATATCTATGATCATGACTGGGATATCTTAGAGTCCACTCCATCTTTCTGCATCCATCATTGTCGAGAGCACCTCGTACTTTACACAGACAAATAGCCGATGACACACTGTCCCTTTATTTTCGCATATAGATTTGCCTATATTGAGTCCATATATGTGCTTGATCATGTACATGCACGATGATTTGACCTTGTTTCAGTCCGTTGAGGAGACTGCAGTACATTTTGAGTATGTGGTGGATGATATTAGTCATAAGGGAGTTTCGTATCATGCAGGAAGCTAAACATATGAGAGAGCAATGCAAAAGATTATTATATGGATAGGGCGTGGTACTGAAGAATATGAGGGCCTGAGTGAAGCTCAACCTATGGATTGTCGAAAGTAACCTGCAAGAAAAAAGCGATGGCCGTCATATGGGATATGTTCTTTTTTGTTTGTTGTATATATGTACTACATGGATCTAATTTTTTCTATAATAAAGTTGTATATTTTCTATGAACTTATGGTATGTTGGTCCTTATTTTGTTACTTGTTATGCAATGTTTAGGTCTTGACTTGAAAGTACATGATATGTTGGTCCATTGTCTTGTTCTCTTTCACCGTACTAGAACCTTGCCACATTATATGCATGCGGAAGAAATTTATAGACAAATCATCAAATTTCAAATAAATCAATGGAAATCATCAAATGTATAAAAATATTCTTAATATATACAGTACATTAGAGGCATGTATTGAAAAAAAAAAGGAGAGGTAGGTTACATGATGCAGATTTGAAATTCAAAATAAAAATAAAAATAAAAGATCAAATATTCACATAGATAGCTATATAAAGTTTCACATAACTTTGTAACTTTATAAATATATATCTGATATCGAAATAAGTATAAGGCATGCATAAACTGTAACCAGAGAAGTAGTATGTAGTCTAACCCTGATTTGGTGCTGATACATGTCGAAAAGATTTTTGTTTAGCATGTTGGTATTTAGTACAATCTCGGTATTATATGTTGTTTTGATACCTATATGATACGGTATGGCTGATACGCTCTAGCACTTACTGGAGTGATGTACTATAAACTTAATTGTAAAGAATCTTTGTCTTGCTCTCTTTTAGTTTGATGGAGCATTTATATATTTAGGTATCGAGGAAATAAAGCTATCGCTCAGTTAAATACATGTAAATTAACCCTATTTAGTGAAGTAGAACTTCATGGAAATCCAACAAATCAGAAAAATCCAAAAATTGCAGTCGACCGGTCGGGTCGGCTACATTCAAACACATAAAAGACGGTCAACCAGCCAAATCTGTCGGATTCAACCGCCTGAGTAAAACAAGCTACTTCTCAATGTACAGACTATACAAGATATGTTCTCCCCAAAACTCATCATAGGCCACCAAAGCAGATCATAAAGGAAAAAGTGACCTCGTAGCTGAGTTTTCATTTCTCGCAACTTTTAATTGAACTTTGTTTTTGATGCATGACAAATGGCCAAGATAGCATTTTGGAAATGCGTTGGTGTGTAGGATCATGGTTACTGTAACTATATTTTCAATAATTGATTCATAGGTTTGTAGTTAAAACAAAATAGAATATAATGTTTGTTTGCAAAGAATGGATCAAATTGCGAAACTGAACCGTACTTAATTGCTTCTCTAGTTTGGTTCAAACTGATTTTCTTTGCAATAGGTTTGGTTTCGGTTTGTAATATTTTGGCAGTTCAACCCCAACACTAATTTGTTTTATATTATTATTCTTCACCCTAATATTCTTATTGTTCAGCCCCACCCTCTTCTCTGCAACCTTTTCTTCTCCTCCCTACCAAAGCCATCGGAACCCCTCATTTTGTCGGGCCGTTGCAATTCTTCTCTCATCAAATCTTATATTGCCTCATCTCTTCTCCTCCTCACCACCAATCTCTAGAGACCCTTTACCTTGAATCCAAGGACAATAAGCCAATGGTGTCATTACTTAGATGTTGGAGTGGTCGTGATGCACAAGAAAGACAGTCTCTCGTGCCTTGTGAGATGTGTCATCTCTTTCAAACCCCATTAACTCCTCATGAAGCTTGGCACTAGGAACCTCCTCTTCATTTCCTTATCGCTTCCGTTCCTCTTTATTTTTTCATGTTTTCTCATATTTTTAGTTGATTCCTTCATTTCTCATCATGATGCCTTTCTTTTGATTCTTGGAATGGGAAATATGCTGAATAGAGCTTTTGAAATCAAATATCTATAAGGAACATCCAAAACCTTTCATTGGTCTATCTTGATGGTAAGTCCTATTTCTTTCTTTCTCCCCTGTTCCTTAGAGATTTATAGTTCTTTTATATGGATTTTTCAGATAAAATCTTCAAAAAAACTATTATGCACCGACAATGTCCAAATCTTTTCAACCTAATACGACAAACCTATATAATATTGAATCTTCTTAACCGGATGAAGAAACCAAATCAAATTTCTCAAATTAATTTCATTTGAATTTATAAATTATCAGTTCAATTTCATCCTCTTCAATTTTATGCCAAAATCAATCCAGTCAAACACGTGCACACTCTAATTTTTTGCTTGTAAATTAGAACTGTAACTATTTTAGTTGCATTATCGATTAATATTAATTATATCTTTACGAGGAGTGAATGTGTTGGTTTTTAAATCCATCATAAACATGCTTCTGAAGCCTCTTTTTTTTNNNTTTTTTTTTTTGCCCCCTTAATTTACCTGACAACCAATTTGGCCGGACTGTAAAAGGTCCCGAATATAATTTGACTCGCAGGATTTAGTTCACCTACAACAGATTCCAGATCTTGCAACTGTCGTTCTTTCACCCATAATCTCATACTCAGTTGCAGGCATCCAAAAGCATCGTAAAAGTAGCTCTTTCTGTACAAATTAGTCAAAGCTGGGGAAAGATGTACTTATGGTCAAATGCAACGTCGGCTTCGTGCTTTTACCGCCTACGGCTTTCATGGGCCAACCAGCACGAGTGGACCTGTAAGTCCACTTCGGGAAGTGACCTGGTCCACTTCTGCAAAGCCATGCACCCACCAAATATTTACTGTACTTGATCGTAAATGCATTCTACCATGCAAAAAATCATCTTATAAGCTGCATTTTATGGAATATATGTTTAAAATATAGAAATGATCACATTGTATTGTTTAATGGTAAATGCAAAGGAAGGGGACAAAATGTACAAAAAAAAAAAAAAATTAGTAGGCCCAATGAACTTTCTTGATCAAATGAACTTTTTACGGAAGCTGCACATTTTTGAACATGGAGCAGCCACGGCACCATGAAATGCCTAAGGGGGCAAGAATTGCTCTTAGAAAGTAAGAACAAAGATATATAGAATGGTGTAACCGACCCAATATTATAAACTGAAGAAGCACAGGATCGTACCTCCCATAGCATTCAGATGTTCTTCAGGAAATTCCCTACAAGAAAGAAAGGACTAGATATGCTTAATTAATGGATCCCGCTACAAAGGATGAAATGAATGGGTTTGATGAATGACTAGTACTCTCCTCTTAATTTAAACCATCCAACCCATTGTAGTTTTTTGTTATTGGCATGCTGATTATGGAAAGGGAGCTTCTCTAGCTTTGGACAACTGAATGTAACAACATATTTAAGGGAAGATGGATAACTTTCATGACCAAATATGTAATCATAGTAAAGCAAGCAAGACTAGTCTCCTGAACATACATAGCATGGGTTCACCACTTCTCTTTCTATTTTTAGCTTTTCACCGTTCCTAAGTTGTGCGTGTCCTCTAAAACTATAGAACATCATCCAAAAATTTACTCTAAAGATATTATTTAGATTTTTGAATCTTATAAAGATATGTAAGATGCATGGATTCTCGTATATCCTTCATATGTAAGTCTTGGCATACTTGTCAAGTCAAAAACTAAATCTATTTAATTAAATCACAAGCACTACAAATCAATCACAAATATTAGGTTTAGCTCATGGTTAGCCTGATGGGCCTATGCTATAGTATACTTTGATTCATATAGATTATAGGATAAATCTATTTGGATGCCATCTATAACAATGTAAACCTCATCCAAAAAATTACTTAATTAGTAGATTAAGCAAGTATATTTAGATTGAGCTTAACTCGAGTTGCACCTCTATTTCTTTTGACTATGGGATTATCTGCATATCAAATGCAGCTCATGCCATGACATTAATTTATTGTTGATGATTTGCAAGATATGTTTGATTAAGATTTTCTTGAATCAACCGAGAATGTATAAAGCTGTCTGAAGTAATAGCATGATAGCTTTATTAGTACATTTATAGCTTCTAATTAGCTAATGAATTACCAGCTAGGAGTTTCCGATCATCACAATGCATGCATGATAGCTTTATTAGTATATTTGTAGCTTCTAATTAGCTAATGAATTACTAGCTCGGAGTTTTCGATCATCCTAATGCATTTATTCATAGAAGAGGAGAGCCTAATATACAAGACTTCATGTTATGGATTTGAAAGGATCTTATGAATGTGACTTTGTCTCCCGAGAGAATATTTTTATGTTTTAATATATGAAACCAAGATGACTAGGGATGCAAATGGATCGGATCGAACTAGATCATGAGTGATCCTGATTTGATTCGGTTTTTAATCGGATCCTGATATTGGATCCAGACCCAACTAGAGCTATCAAGACGGGCCAGCCTGCCTCGACCTGCCACAATCCATCTCTAAACGGGATGGGGCGGGCTGGCCCATTTAACTAATAAGTTGGGAAACTCCAATCCGACCAACTCATCATAGGCTGCGGGTTAAATGGGCCAACTCACTAAATTTTCAACAAGAAAAGGGACCCTAGTGACAACGGCGACCGGCAAGGTGGTCCTTCTCCCAAATGAGACCGAGGTGGGCGAATGTCGTCAAGAGAGATGCACTTGGAGGGGTTTTGAAGTGGTAAGGGGGAGGCGAGGGGGACAAGGAGGGGCCACGGGATAGGTGCGAAGATGATGGAGTTGGTCTGGGAGGGGTGTTGATCGCTGGGGCGCATATTGAGCGATAAGTTAGTGGTGGAGAGGCATCGGTCCATGGGGCGGTAGGCCATGGAGGCAATGGGTTCGCCGTAGGCACAGCAAACTGACTGTGGCAATGGTGATCTGGCGTTAGCGGTGATGGCGGAAGAGGATGGAGGAGAGGAGTGCTCACCGTTGGCCATTTATTTTATTTTAATTTATTTTTTGGGAAGCAAAGGAGTGTTTGGAGGGAGAGAATCGAGCACAAAGAATGAGCAAGAAGAGATGGGAGGAAATGGCAATTAATGGAGGAGATTGTTAAGGGAGGCATGGAAGAGGTCGATTCAGGCGAGGTCGGTGCAGATCTAGATTGGGAGCCAGACTCCGGCTTCGAGCGAGTCTGCCAGGCCCGAAGGGTGCAGATCTCATCTTTGAGCGAGGCGATGGTTGGGTGGGAGCGGCACGGGAGGTTGATGGATCGGACGTGGTAGGCCTTTTTCGGCAATGTCCAGCCTTTACAGGCGGGGCTACTGGGATTTGGCACCTGGAGGGATAAAGAACGGCAGAAATTGATAGCCATTTCTTTTCTTCTACAATTGGGTAAGCTGTGCTCTCTTGATCTCTTTTCTTCTTCCTTTTGTTGCTATTTCTGATTGGTTGGGGGATGGGACAATAGGGAGGAGCGGGTTTATAAAAGGAAGATGGAATACTCTAGAGAAAAGATGGGTTAGCCCGCCCCGACCCATCCTGATTCACTCCGACCCCACCAATCCAAACGGGACAGGTCATTTAATCCGCTTTTAAATAGATTGCTAAAATATAAATTCAACTTGCTCTATTTACATGACGGAGTGGCCAATCCGACAGATCCAATTTAAATTGACAACTCTAAATCCAATCCCATTGAAAATCGAATCGGATTGGATCAAATCGGATTCATGATAAAAAATTTACTTCATTGGATCATTTAGGTCGGACTGGATCCATATATAATCTGATCCCAATGTAAAAATTTTAGATTCGATTTGAACCCAAATTTTGATCGGATCTGGTTCGTATAATAACCAACATACGTGAAGTTTATGATAAAAAAAATAATATTATTTATTTAATTATTGATTTATAAATAATTTTCAAAATTTTAAATTAAATTGAATAAAATTATATAAAAAATAACAATACTAAAAAATATTAAATTTAATTTTTTATTATTTATAGTTTATATGTTGAATTTAATATTAAATTCGTATCGAATTGGATTGAATCGGATCAAAATTCAGTAAATTCAAATTTAATCTGAAATATTAAATAATTAATTTAAATTTAATTTAATTTTTAAATTTTTAAATAAAATAAATTAAATTTAAATAAATGGAATTGGATTACAATCAATCCGGCTCATTTACGGCATTTGATGGCAAACGACCGCTCCGACGTACTTGTTTTGAAAATACCATCCGAACCACGTCGCTATTGTTCCGCGTTTTGAAGTTATAGAATGCGAGTAACATTGAACGGCTATATAACTTGTGATTTTATCATGCGCCAAAGCTGGCACTTAACAAAAAATAAGTAAAATAAATAAATAAGTCATTCGGTACCGATTACAGTGGATGTCGACATTCCTTTCGCACACGAATCCCAAAAAAATATATTTATATAAAATAAATGAGTAAATAAATAAATAAATAAATAAGGATAACATAAATTCTTATCGAGAAAAAAATAAAATAAAATAAATCCTGATGGATGTCGACATCCTCACGCACCGTCCGAATAAATCCTGCTCCTTCTCCCTCTGGAACCAGTAACCGGATTCCAGGAACCGGAGCTGGTCGGCAGCATCTCCTTTCCTCACCTTCTCCCTCTGGAACCAAACGATTTCCGGCTACGCGCACGGCACACCATGGCACACATGTATAGGTACATCTTCAACCTTCCCAACCCTTCAATTTCCACCGGCCTCTTCATCACTCTCTCGGAGTCTTGGTTTCGCTTCCTTCCGATGCTCCGCCAGGCGAGCCATTAATCTCTACCATCCTCTCGACCTCAACCTACAAAAGACCTTAGTCTTCTCTCTCTGCCTAATTCTTAGTTGGCCTTCTTCGCACACCCCATGTCCTCTATCTCAACGCTTCAATGCCCTAATTCGTTTAGTGGATCAGATATCTGATTTGAGAAAGACTCTGTGCCTTTCGCTAAATTAACGCAAGATGGGTCCTCATCATCTTGCCAGCCTCCTCTGCCTTTCCTCCTGTACTCCACCCCACTTCTCTCTGTACCCCATTCTTACTTTTAAGCCCAAGGTATGATGTCAGTGTCAAGAGTGTGAATCTGAATGTTGGCAGGTCCACCGTCATATGGAAACTTCAAATGAGTGAGCTGATTTTGTTTGGTTTGGGGGTTAGAAACAAGATATACAATTTCTCATTCACATACGATTTTTTTGAATTTATTTTTTATTTTATTTAAATGGATAAAAATAATTAAATTATAAATAAAATAATAAGACAAAATTAATGATATTTGTGATAGTGCTCTTAAAATGTAAAATCATCATTTTCATTTAAACAAAAGTAGTTGTCAATAATATCATTATTTTTTAAAAAAATTAAAAGAATGCTTAAGGAATAGCTGCTTGTAGTCGATTTTGATTGTGACAGATGCATGTAAGTTTTTCATAATCTAGAACTATCATTACTGTGATAAATTTTAAAACTTTAAAGATATTTTTAAAGTCTTATTTTTAATTTTAATTTGTTTTTTGATGATGGAGTTCGTGCTTTTTCATCTCTATGCATCTAGAAGTATGGAAGAAAAGTTACGAAGGATGAGATTATGGCATTTCATTCATGATCTATCGTATCATTCCATATCATCTTGTATCATCTGATAGAGAGCGTACCATATCGATTTCATGTCAAAATGTTATCTTGTATTATATTGATATTCGGTATATTGTTTGTACCATAGTAATAGAATAGTACCATAGTAATAGAATAGTATCGCTATGGATCTAGTATTAAGATGATTAACTTTGATTTTATTGTTGGTGTTCGTTGATGGTCATGGAGAATGAGATTGTGACATTTTCTTATTGATGTTTGTCGGTGGCATGTGACAGTGATGGCATGGCTTGATCGGATTGATTTTTTTAGGTAGATTGTTATTCTTAGGTGGATTGTTATTCTTAGGTGGGTTGTTCCTCGTTGGCTTGGTTTTTCGGAGCATATCTTTCCTCTATTTGGAGTATTATTTTGATCCATTCGTCGTCATTCAAAGAGCACCTTGTCCTATTTCTATTGGCCATCTATTTGATGAAGTTGCGGCCCATTTTGTGGACATCATTTTCTCTAAATCTAGTATCTTTATCAAATGGATAAAAGGAATCTTACACTTGCATCGTAAAAATGAGTTTAATTTTATTTCTTTATTCTTCTTCATATTTATTATTTTATTTTATACTATTCATTATGTGCTTGTCCATGTTAGAATACTACAAGAAAACATGATTTTTGCGATGAAGTAATTTGTTACGAAAATATTTTTATCATAAATACCTATATTTATGATGAAAAATATTTTCGTTGCGAATAATATATTATTTACGAAGAAAAATATTTTTTTATCATAACTAATAGAATATTTGTGATGAAAAAAATATTTCTATCGCAAATATAAATTATTTGTAATTAAAAAAATTTTATTATAAATAATCGATAAAAAATTATTTTTTTAAAAAAAATAAATGACAGATTATTATGATGAAAATTTTTAATTGTAAATAAGATATATTTATGATAAAAATTTATTTTTTATCATAAATATTAAATTATTTTGATAAAATTTTTTTGTCAAATAATCGATGAAAAATTAAAATTTTAAAAATAAATGATAGATTATTTATGATAAAAATATTTTATCGTAAATAATTTTATGAGCGATGTAAAATTTATTTTCATCATAAATATTAATTTATGTGTGATGAAAATTTTTCATCGCAAATAATCGATGAAAAATTAAAATTTTTAAAAATAAATGGTAGATTACTAAGAAAAATTAGAAAAATTTTTTTGTTTAAGTTTAAATTAAAAGAACTCTCCATTTCAGTTATAAATATAAGCTACTCTCCGTGGGAAACATAAGTTAAAGGACTATCTATGGGAATAAATTATTTTTATATCCTTATTATGGGTAACTACAGCATATCATAGTTTCCTCCTTCCATCCAGCTGTCTTCTTCCCTCCAAAAAGAGGAGGCGGCTGTGCTCTTGCCCACTCCCTTTTCTACTCCATAGTTCAATTGTGCTACAGCTTCAACCAAAGTTCTCTTCCTGCCACTTTCACGTGACTCTCTCCACAGCCTCCAATGTCTACATTGCAAGCATCCCAATTTACGATCTTAAATCTCATAAATCTTTGACCAACCCTCAACACCCGTGTTTAATTTTCAATGGTTTGATTTTTGTCGCTAACACAAGTGCGGATGCTAAACTTTCTGTCATTTGCGATAATATAACACCACTTATCATGTCTTTGGCGTGAATAAATTAGTGAAACTCTTGGACGTCTACAACATTCTCTCACGTAGATGGAGTCATATAACATTCGAAAATGTCATCGTTAAGTATCTTACGTCTTTCACAAAAATGCAAGTGAGTTTAATTGAGGATAGCAATGTGGTTAGCATGTGTCATATCCACTATGTAATGAAGAAGAAAGTCATCAATATGATTTTAGAGAGCAAGATTCAGTCGAGAGAGGATGCTAGAGAGGATCCAAGGATAGGCATGTCAAGGTACTCCCACCAATCCTTCTATGTCATGATTTTATGTTACATCATATGGTACTACACTATAAATTATCTATACTGCAGTAATATAAAATCATACTTCACTATGACATATACATACTGGATAAGAAATGTGAAGTATATCTAGTTAATTTGTTTGATATTGAGAAGGTTTTTTTATTTACAAGATTTAGAATACAAAATTATACTATACTATGTATTCGTATTGGTTTAATATTTTTAGATACTAAGAAAGTCAATCTCCATACTATTATTAAGAAAGTCAATCTCCATACTACATCTGAAATAGAATTTTATATCGGATTATTTGTTTATTGTACTACATTACATGATTCTAACACCACGCAAGCCTATTTATATATTTCTTAGTTAAGTAACTATACTGCATTACCTCTATTAATTATGCATTAATCGCTTTTGATACTGCGATGTCTCTTTTTGGTATTACATTATTTGCTTTTGATACTGTAATTTATTTTTTTTATACTACATTAGTTACTTTTGATGCTGCGATGGCTCTTTCTACATTGTAAATCTATCATGAATTTTTTGTAATCCTCTTGATCAAAAAGATGCAAATTGATGCTAAGAATGAGCACAAGTGGTATTCACAAACGTTATTTCATCATTTTCTCCGTAGGTTGCTACCAATTGAAAATGAGGATTATGACAATTTGGATGATCTCGATGATAATGCTGTTGGTGTCAAGACAATAATTACATAGAGGGGTTGATCAAAGGAGAGCATCAGCACTTTCATAATGCTGAACACTTTAGGGTAGCTGTTAAAGATTATTGCATTGCACACAAATGTGATTATATCTTCAAGAAGAATGATTCTGTGAAGATTATAGTTAAGTATTCGATGGAATCTTGCCTTTGATATGTCTATGCTGCTAAATATGACAATGGTCTCGGTACTAGGAGTCATCTTAAGGTTATATCTTTTGGGTTGCTGAGAAAGTCAAGACGAAGTTATGATCAATGCCTTGCTATCGGTCTATCGAAATTGTGATCGATATTCATGAAAATTACAGCATGTTGCTCAAGTCCTATCAAGCATGGCACGGGAAGGAACGATCATGCGTGAGTTCATAGTCTCGATCATCTATTGTATGATAAGTTTGGGCCTTATTATTGAGCCCTCAAATTAGTGAATCCAGACATTATCGCAGATTATGAGATTTTTGATGGTACAAAAGATTCCATCATGTTTCATCAGCTTTAGAGCATGCATCACGGGATTTCATGCTGGATGCAGGCCTATGATTTTATGGATGGCACTCACATCAAATAAAAGTACCAAAGATGCCTCCTGAGTGCCATCGTAAAAGATGCGAACAATGATATTTTAACCATCACCTTCACCATCGTCCAACAAAAAATGACGAGAGCTGGTGATGGTTTGTGGAAAGCTATGGTGTGTTCTCTTCTATTCGCTTGGCTCATCGAGCAAGCAATACATTTTTTGCTCTGACCATTAACTTGGATGTATCAAAGCGATTGAGAATTGATTTTCAAATTGTCATCATACTTATTACCTGCAACATCTTGTGGATAACTTTAGAAAGTAGGTACTCACTGTTCTATAGTGCATTAAATGTCTTTCATACTAGACTAGATATTTTTTCTACATCCTTACTTGCCTCTAATACTGCATAGGAGGAATTGACATTATAATTTAGTACTGCACAATAGAAAATGGCACATTATTGGCACATAGGAGACGAATTTAGTACTACAATATAAGTTATTGATATGTCCTTAGATGTTCTGGATATTTATTGTATTCACTTAGTACTATAATATGAGTTATTGATACATCCTTAGGTGTTCTGGATATTTTGTTGTATTCACTTGTACTATAATATAAATTATTGATACGTCCATAGGTGTTTTGGATACTTTATTGTATGCATATAGAAAATGGCATACACCGTTGGCACATCAAAAGCATATTTAGTAACATAATATGAGTTTTTGATAAGTCCTTAGGATGTTTTGAATACTTTATTGGTGCACTTAATACTGCACAATAGAAAATGGCACGCACCATTGGTATGTGGGAGATGTTTCTAATATATACTTGCTGGTATCACTTTCAGTTGTTGATCAAATATCCAGCATTACACAAAAAATATTGATGTGTAGTTTTCAAGTCTCTCGCATATGCTACAATGCAAATGGAGTTCGAACGACACCTTCATGACATAGCCTCTAAGATACCATTGGTCAGGATTGGATCTCGAGTACTCAGCCTGCATAATGGACTAATGCATTTTTTCAAGGTTGTAGATGAGGAGTGATGGACAACAACTTGACAAAATCTTTTAACCGATGGATCTTAACTGTTAGGTTCCTTTCTATCACATCTTTGATAGACCATATAAGATCGTAGATTTTGAAAATGCATAATAAGAAGCGCGAGCAAGAAGCAAAATGGCATGGTCATCTTTGCCCCAGACAACAGAGAAGGCTTCAAAAGAATCATCGAGAGGGCCGCACCTTAAGTCTTCATGTGTTGAATAGAACAAGGTATGAGATGTTGGATGGGAAAGAATGACATGCAGTTGATTTATCAGACAGAACATGCACTTGCAAGCAATGACAATTGAAAATGATCCCTTGCAAGCATGCTTGTGCATTTATTGGGAAAAGGATGACACTTTCCACTCTTATTGTGATGAATTTTTTACACTAACTTGCATATAGGAAAATCATCAATCTTGTCCCCACGATTGAGATGCCATCTGCTGTCTTCTTAGTACAAGTGATCAATATCATGCCACTTGTGACTGCACCGCAGACAGACCATCCTAAAACTAGGAGGTTTTTATCTCAAGTTGACACATCCAAATAAGTGCACGCATTGTCACCAAATCGATCACAATCGGTGCATGTAAGAGAATCTCTGAGGAGCTTGAAGTTTTATTTTATTGATGGATCATATTTTGGATTATTAATACTGTCCTTAGGTGTTCTGATACTGTGTTATTGCGTTATGATATTTGGCTGAATGATATTAATACTGTATTATTGCATTATGATATTTGGCTGAATGGCAAGTCAACAGAGGTCGACCCATGTCAGGGATCGATTTTTTTGTGCGTGCCACACAAAATAGCGTGCTTGTTAGCCCGTTTCAAAGGAACCAACTCTTTTTGCCCAAACTCTTTTTTTTTTTTGACTTCCAAAACTCTTCAAATGGCCTCCAAAGATCTCGAATTCTTTTTTAAAACACTTGAGGCTTCAAAAATGCATTGTCTTGACCTCCAACTCGATGAAATTGCTATTTTGGTCTGCTCAATGTTTATTTATTACAATGAAGGCATTTGATACTAGTTTAGTGAATTATTTATCATTTTATATTATGACCTCTAGTTATTATTTATTTATCTGATCGATATTTTTTTAAGTACTTCATTGTCCTACAACCATGACGAGTGTAATAAACTGAAGAGAGGTAGGACGTCAAGAGTGTACGAAGCAACAAAAGGGTTAGGATCACTTTTTGAATATGGTTGTTGCACTATGTATCAATAATTATTTTATGATATTATTGTACCATTAATAATATTTTATTGTAGAAGAATATGCGCGAAGAGTATGCTATGCTCCGTATAATACCGTACTAGTATAAAATAATATTTTAATATAATAAAGCAATACTTTATTATGATAAAATAATACTGTACTGTGATAAAATAATACCGTGCTATACTATAATAAAATAACTTTTCACTTGAGTTTAAAATTGCTATGCTTGGAGCAAGTATGCTGATTTGAAAAGATCATTAAATGAGGGCATGCTCAAGTAATATTTGAACTTGCAATTGTTAAATCTGCATTAGATATATCAGAGCTGTTATAGAAGGCTTACATTGATTTTGAGATATCAAGAGATGAATACGAGAGAACAAGGTAACTCTATGAGAGGTTACTTGATTGAACAAAGTACTTGAAGGTATAAATTAGTTATGTCAAGTTTGAAGCTTCAGCTAGTATAGAATAAAGAGGTAGGTGGGGAGGCTCCAGATACAGTATTCTTATACGAATGTATGGTATGCTCCGTACAATACCGCACTAATATAAAATAATACTTTTATATAATCAAGCAATACTTTATTATGATAAAATAGTATCACACTATGATAAAGAATACTGCGATGTATTATGTTAAAGCAACTCTCCATTTGAGTTTAAATTATTATGCTTGGAGCAAATATACTGAATTGAAAAGATCATTAAGTGAGAGAGTATGCTCGAGTAATATTTGAACTTGCGATTACTCAATCTGCATTGGACATGTCAAAGCAGTTGTAAAAGGCTTACATTGATTTCAAGATATCATAAGGTGAATACGATAGAACAAGGCAACTCTATGAGAGATTATTTGATCGAATAAAGTACTTGAATGTATGGATTAATTATGTCAAGTTTGAGGCTTCAGCTAATATGGAAGATGAAGAGGTGGGTGGAGAGGCTTCAGATACATTATTCTTATACGAAAGTATGGTATGCTCCATATAATATCGTACTAGTATAAAATAATACTTTAATATAATCAAGTAATATTTTATTATGATAAAATAATATCACACTATGATAAAATAATACTGTGATGCACTATGATAAAGCAACTCTTCATTTCAGTTTAAAATTACTATGCTTGGAGCAAGTATGTTGAATTAAAAGATCATTAAGTGAGTTGAGTGTGCTCGAGTTATATTTGAATTTGCGATTGCTCAAGCATTTTTATACGGAATAATTTTATGTTTCGTACAATATCACATTAGTATAAATAATATTTAATATAATAAAGTAATATTTACTATGATAAATAGTACCGTATTGTGCTAAAGCAATACTGCGCTAGTATGGAAAATGATAATTTTTCAAGTTCATCGAAAATCAAATTATCGCATATCCAAAAGAACATATCATAGTATTGTAACTTAAAGTAGTACCGAAGTAATTGAACATGTCCAAAATAATATCCACACATCAAATGTCCAAAATGTTTGACAATAAAATATTGCTTAATCCTTGTGTTGCTCAGCTATATATTTCTCAATGCTCTCCCTTCGAGTGCTTCTGTGATCTATCAGAATATGGTGTACCATATGAGTCCTTTACCAATCTATATTGTATGTCTTCGCCGCTGTCCAAAATTTCTCACTTACTCCTGGAGAAGGACTCAACTCATAGGCAAACATGGACCCCATAATTAACGTCTCCTTCTTGATCCTGATAATCTGATATGTGCTCCACAGAGTAGTCTTCAAGTACAATATCTTGACAATATTTCAACCATAGCTCGAAGAAGCTTGCTTATGTCAAACCATTTTATATTCGTTAGTGTCAAACCAGCGAATTGCCATGACAAAGCAAGAAAAAATGAGTCCTTTACCGTATTATGTATTTAAAATTTTTTTACCAATTTAGTACAGGTTTCAACTTATTTATTAGAATAATACCAATGCTCGGGCTTGTCTACTACTGTATTATAATAGCACAATAGAAAATGACGAAGATGACGTACAGTACAGTCAGCCTACAAGCACGATAGTTAGACTGTTTTCATCATTATCATGTCAAAAATTATTAGATCATTTATATAGTGGTATTCCTATAGATAGAAAAATATAAAATCAAATTGAGGTGGAGATCTTCTAATTTATCGAGACAGTTAATGCAGAGCAAGTATATCTTAGTTTCAATTGATGATGATAAAGATGTCTAAAAAATATTGATATTTTTTTTAAATTTTCAGAATATCGATATATTGAATTATATATTGAAAAGAAAGATGTATCATCTACTAAAAATACTACTCAAATGATGGCATCGAAGTTTGGATACTTTAGTAGGCTTTTAATCCAAGGAGGTAATACTCCTGGACCTTCTTTATCTTTCACAAGTCCAATGGTGCGAATCGTTGGTGTTGAGGTCATGTTTGTAGAACAGCATTCTAATACTATTGGCCTGAATTATCTAATTATTCAAAGTCCTATAGTGACTTCTCCTATAGTGATTTTTTCTATGGTGACTTCTCCTATATTGGAAGTAGCAGTAAGTGTGGGATATGACATTCAAATGGGAGGACGATGATTGGATCAGTACTGAAATAAATTCTGATAATCGAAGTTTTGAATTAAATGAGAATGAGGTTGATGAAGAATGGCTTGATGAGGACAGTAACAATGATGAACATGAAGATGGTGATGAAGATAATCAGCTTGATATTGTATGAGAACTTGAACCTCGTTTGTATGAAGATGATAATGTAGGAGAATCTGAACTTCCTTTGCATGACCTTCATAATTTTTTATTAACTTAAATTTAGATCATGATGGTGGTGTTAGTGCTGGTCGAAGATTGAATTCTGACTGTCAGTTTTGAAATTTTTCAATGATTGAATTTTTTATAGATCTGATGTTTCAGAGTAAAAATGAGCTAAAGAGAGCTGTTGATCTTTATCATATTCGGAAGCATCAGATATATAATGTAGTTCAGTTATATTCAAAATTATGGGTCATATGATGTGCATCATTATATACTGAACAAAAATATAAATGAAGGTTTTGTGCTGCAATTTTGAAAAATATGTATATTTTCAGATCACAAGATATGAGGGTTCTTACACTTGTTTATTTATGGGATTGAGTCGAGACCATAAACATGTCAGTGAAAGGATGATTGGCATATTAGTCTTATATTTGGTTGAGAAAAATTTAGATGTTAAAGTTGAAGCTATTGTGGCTGTCGTTAATGAGCAATTTCAATATACAATGTCATACAGGAAAGCATGGTGTGAAAATAGAAAGTATTGGTTGATATTTATGATGAATGGGAGCCGTCTTATGCAAAATTATTTATTATATGATTGCACTCCAAATACAAATCCTGACATCATTGTTCATGAGATTTTTTTCTAACTGAAATTTCGATGTACGGATTTAAGTTATATTTTTGGACTTTCCAACCATCCATTCAGGATTGGAGGCACTGTCGTCCTGCGACAAGCATCGATGGCATGCACTTGTATGAAAAGTTTAAAGGTAAAATGCTAATTGCAACAGAAGTTGATGCAGAGATTAGGATTTATCCCTTAGCATATGCAATTATGGATGAGGAGACGACTGCTAGTTGGAGTTGATTTTTTTTCGGCTCAAAATGTATGTCGCACAAGATAGAAATGAAATATATCTAATTTTTGACAAACATTCAGGTAGATTAAATATCATTGCAGATGAGTCTATTGGATGGAGTCCGCCACATGCCTATCATCGATACTGCTTAAGATATATTTGTAGTAATTTCAACACATTTTAAAAATGCACAGCTTAAAAAGTAGTATGGCAAGTCTGAAGCATACATCAAGTTCGCAAGCTCGATTTTATCATAGGTAGGATCAAGACAGTGAATGTAAAAGCTTGGAGTTGGCTGTCTGAGTTGGAACTAGAGAAGTGGACATTGGCACATGATATCGGTATGCACTATGATGTTTTAACTACAAATTTATCGGAGTTTTTAATAGTATCGTACAAGGAGCTAGAAATGTACCAATTCTAGCTTATGTTTAAGTGATATTTTACCATCTTGTGAAATATTTTAATATGAGACATGTCCAATTTTAAGATATGTGCAGGAGAATCCAAATAATTTTTTACTCATATTGCAATTAAGATTGCGGAAGATCAAGTTAAAGCTAACCAGCATACTGTTACAGCATTCAATATCCAATAAGGCATATATGAAGTACTTACAAGGAGAGCAAGTGCAGGGTTAAGAGATGGAGAAAATTCTCAAATTGTGACTTTAAATAAAGAAAATGTTCTTGTGAAAAGTGGAGGATCTATAGATATCCTTGTTCCTACATTTTAGCTTTGTCAAAAAATTGCTGTACATTATAGTGGATTCGTGGATGATGCATACATAGTTACGGCATACATAAATGCTTGGAGTGACGAATTTTATCCATTACCACGTGAAGACTATTAGATGTTTACATATATATTCACATATATTTCTGATCATCATCATTTGAGATCTAAGCAGAAAGATAGGTCAAAGTCAATAAGGCTGCAAAATGAGATGGATGATAGGCAAATAAGAAGTAAGAATCATTGTGACATTTATAGGGAACAGGATCATGATCGTCGTCGCTGTCTTAGGTTACTTCCATACACATCAACTTCAAGTAGTAGAAGACATTAAAGGCAGCAGATATATTGCTTTATGTATTTTAGAGTTATATATTATTTATGTATTTTGATAGTTGAACTGTTGTGTAATTATGTCCAGAGTTGTATATTATTATATACATTATTTATATATGATTGTAGAGTTATATTTCTCATGAAATAAATTAGTATCATATTTTTCATGCTCTAATACACTTGGGATGTATGTCACTGTTTTGGAGTCATTAGTGTGTTATGGCTTACGAGGAATGGCATCCAGATCTTTGAGACCATAGTATTCTTACATTACAGAAGATTCATCGCTCACAGGCTATCTTATATGGCAATGTAAGCATTCTATTCTTAGTCTTACTATTTATATTTTTGTAAAGAGAATTTTATTTGAGAGATATATGTTATTTAATTATTCTATCTTATTGTAGGAGCTTAGGCACCTTCGATTATGAGCCGATGCTGACATATGAAGGATGAAGGACATTACAGATAGAGTTATAGATTATTTATGATATCTGATGTTTTACGAAGTATATTGAATTGGGCAGATATAGATGGACGTTAATTTTATTATTGCTTTATTTGAGAAATGGTGTTCAAAGACATATTTCATCTTTCATTCGGTGAGGCAATCAGCATATTGTAAGATGTTAGTGTTCTCATCGGACTATCAATTCATGGTAAGGCAGTTACAAGAGTTGATCTCATTTTTAGCATTTCAGAGTGGCTGGTTATGTGCTATCGATTATTAGGATTTCAGTTCGAGACATAATTTTTGATCATTCATGATTGAGGATAGTATTTGGATGATCATTATCGATATTTGCATATTGGAGATGATGCATCGAGGAGATGGTGCAACAATATGTCAGAGGTTACGTATTGTGATTACTTGAGGGTATCTTTTGTCTGATACTTCATCTAACAAGATAAAGTTGATATTTTTATCATTATTAAAAGATTTAAATTTACTTATAGGTTCAGTTGGGGCAGTAGTATTAGTTTGCCTGCATAGGGCTATGTGTCGGGGTGTTGCAGTCGATCAATTAGAAATCAGTAGTTATCTTATATTATTGAAAGTATGTGATATACAAATTTTAATTTTTATATTTTATTGTAGCTCTGATTGGACATATCATATATAATTTTTTAAAATTTGCAGATTTGGGTATAGGAGAGGATGCTAACTATTAGTCCATTACGGAGACAGTTGTTTGAGATGCCATCAGAACAGCACGATCTCGATATTTTATTCAGATTTAACGCACCTTGGGATATAGGTACATAAATATTAATTTATTATTTATAATTTATTACATTTTTAATCTGATGAAATTCAATTAATGTGAATATATTGTTAAGCAGATGAAATGTTACATTCAATATTCACCGTATATCGATAAAGATGGCATGAATTTATAGATGTCAGCTGGATATATTGACTGATGCACGTGAATGGATAATTTTAATTTATGTATAATATTATTTTATAGTATTCATAATCTATTAAAAAATGAGTTTACTAATACGATTTTATTCTTAACTCTATCAATTTTTGTAGGAGTCATACATAGAAATTATTCATATTACTACATATTTGTACGGATGGATATGATATATAGACTGCTAGGATGTCATTTATTTATTTTGATATGGCGGAGTGACACTTTTTAGATCGTGTGCTATAGCAGTTTGGTTGGATTCAGGACATCCCATAGTAGTTTGATACTAGCAAGCGACTTCATCGTGTTGATCGACGAGGGAGAGTTCATATTGATTGGTGTATCAGACATGCAGAGTATATCAGCATTTGAAATGCACAGCGAGATCATATAGTTCATGATGATGATATATTGGAAGGTCATCTATGTATCGAGGACTACATGATTTGATTTCTTAGCATTATAGTATCGATTGTCGGACAGTCTCGATATGCAGTTTCAAGATATGAAAGTGAATTTTATTGTGCACATGTTGGTAAGGCTTCGGAAATTATGTTTTATGTCAATTTCATATTGAATTTTAATTCATTAATTTTATTTACTTTTCATTGTTAATGCAAAATATTTATATAATTATATTATATCTTTATTTTATAATTTATAATATATTAATTTTTTTGTTACGTAGATTGATCGTTTGTTGGATCTTATGTTGAACATTCGTCGTGCTTTATTATGACTGATGAGAACTAACAGATCCAGATACTGCAGAAGATGGAGAGATCATGTTAGAGACATTGACAGTGATTGAAGTATCCTATGCACCAAATGTGAGATATACACCATCAACATATGTTCAGATATGTCATCATTATGTGTTCTATAGATATCATTGTCATATGCTGCATATATATCACTATTTTTGATCCACAGATGTCAGGGACTTCATCTTTGTATATGTTCTAGATGACAGCATCAGATTTGAGTTGGCATCATGAGTCTTCATCTGAGTGGCTTGATCTTTTATTACAGGTCCATCATTGGATCCAGTTGAGGGGGTCACTCATCTCGTAGATGCTCCAGCAGTACCTGTTATTCCTAATATGCATGCTCAAGAGACGTCCACTGATATAGAAGAGGGGCCATCGTAGATGACATAAGAGCAGGAGGGATCATTGAGGACTTTCATGAGATAGTCCAAGTGGTCATGAGCATCGCGACGTTTTTGTGGAACTTAATATTTTTTGGATTTGTAGTACTATGAGATTTTTTTGTAAACTTTATATTTTATTTTATCTAATGTTATTAATTATTATTTTTATCAAAATTTTATATATTTTGCTTGTTTAATTTCAAGTGTTAGGATGCTATATATTTCGTCATGATTATCAGATGTGTCTCGAAAAGTTGGAGAAAGAAAAATCACATTAAAAGAGCTATTGAAATTAGTTTAAAAAATAATATCATGCATAAAAAATATAAATAATAATAAAAAATATATTACATTCAAAAAAATTGATTTTAAAAATGTAAATAATACATATCACACATCGAAGGTTAAGGTGGAGGAAATAAAAAATTATCTTAGAAATGTTATTTGGAATGGTGTTTTCAAAATTGTTATTTAGAATAGTGCTTTCAAAAGCGTCATTTAGAATGGTGTTTTTGATTTTTTTTTTTGACGGGATTCTACGTAGATTGGGGGATTGGTGGCTGGATCAAAGAAGCATCATTTGAAATAATATTTTTCAAAAAAATATTATTTCAAATGATATTTTTTAATTTTTGTATTATTTTGATAAATAAGTTGAAATCTGCAACAAATGGGTAAAAAATTTTTAAAAAACATCAGTACGGTAAAGGACTCAAAAAAAATCAACTAACTCCTATTAGTATCCACATGGCTTGAGATATTATGGGATAAAATGATGCAGTACTATAAAATAAGCGAACAAGAGCAATCCGATCAGCGAATTATCATAAACATCAAAAGGTGCCAATGTCACTTATCAGAATTGCCATAAATATTAAAGAGTGATTAATGAAATTGAGATTTTGTACTTATAATAGTTTCGATAGTTTTTTTGCTACTGAACTTTTTATAGAGTCATGGTGCAAAAATTTTTCACGCTTGGTATTAAATACCAAAAGGTGCCGGCGCCACTTATCAGTGGTATTGAGCGGAAGCATTATGTAGCCGCATATGGCAAGTATGTAAGGAGAAATATGGTCGAAAGATAAACGCATGGTGTTTGTCATCCCCCCCTATGTTTTTTCATAGCACCTTTATCTGGATGTTCGCCTAGTTTTTAGAAATGGTTTAACATCTCATGCTGTCAATAATTGGAAGAAAATATGTTAGTAGCTCAATATCATTTTACAAAGTTTAGATGTGACATTGAGAATAAAAAATATGCACAATACATACTGTGGACTCTGTATACATGTAGAAGATGTTGCATTGTCTATTGGAGCATTTTTCATTGGGCATAGTTTTCATTATGCGCATCCAACAATTGATTATTTATTCATTCATACAAATAGAATTTACAAACTTTAAAAAGAAGATTTTACAATATTATTGTCGTACAATATAATTCACTTACATCATGAGATATTGTCTCTGAAGATAATAATTTGCATAGGCTTAAGTCTTCAACCCATATAGAGCCATATGTGGTATGTTCCTTTCATATAAGGTCTCTAAAAATAATGATAATTCACTTATAAGTACTAAAAAAAGTAATAATTTGAATATATTTATCATTAGTATAAAACCTTGCAACCGTTCATACGTACTATTTTAAGTTGTGTCACATCTATTACCACAACATTCTGTATACAACGAAGTATCAGTTGGTACTTAAAATGTATCAGATAATTCAATTAAAGTATCAACTAACTATAAAATAGTATTAATATACTACTAGAAAAGTATCAGAAAACTACCATAACAATATCAGAAAATTAAACAAAGGAAGTATTACTTAGCACTAAAAAATATTAAATAGCTAAAAAAAATATGAACTAACTATAAAGCAGTATCAATATATTACTAGAGAAGTATCAGATGATGGTATCAAAAACATATAAAACTAGTAGAGACAGTATCAAAAAATATTTTGGCAAATGTTCACCATATCATTAGAAGTAGCAACGATTGTCGTAGGATTCTTGTATCTTCTTTTGTACTTTCTATCAACCAGATAGTCTTTTACCATCTTGATTAATGTTGATTTTTATCCACCCTCCCTTCAATCTTTTGATAATTGAAGAAGGGCCTCCATCATTCTTTCCTCAGTGTTGGCATCCTCATTACCTCCATGACCTCCACCAAGGGCATGATCATCATGATGATGATCATTTTTGCTCTCTATTTTCTCCTCTTCTTCTTCCTTATTTTATTTTTCTTCTTTGCCTCCTCTTTTCTTCTTCTTCTTCTTCTTCTTCTTGTTTCTCTTCTTCTTGTCCCTCATTCTTCTCATTGTCCTTTGTCCCTTCTCCTTCTCCTCCAAATTTTTCTTGGATTTGGTATCATCATCATCCTCAATGTCAGATATAGATGCATATGATTCAGACCCAGAGTCGTATGAGTCAAAACCATAAAATATCACTCTACGATTCTTTCTTTCCAGAATGCGGCAAAATTTTTTGCAATTCCTCTCATTGACTTGACTTTTGCTTTCAAGGTCAAGATCTTATCATCTTTTTTCTTATTGCTTTGTTCAAGCATTTCGATCCTCTGCACAAGATTCTGAAAATCCACATCATAAGATATGCCAACAACATCCATTTGTTTCTTCTTTCCCTCCCTCTCAATATTAGCAGTCCTATCAGCATACACATGAATAACATTTGCATCAATAGATGTTCCACTTTGGAGGTACTTGTGCTCGAAGGGGGCAAGCCGATACTCCTTAATCTCATGAAAATATAAAATATCAATAAGGTAGTATAATATCAGAGTTTTTTCGTACAAATAACATATGATAATATTACCTTATCGATGGTAATCCTGCTGATCTTCTCTTCAATTTTATCAATGCATTTCAACCATTTTACCTTCCACTTGAAGAGACGGGATCTTGCTGCCCTATCTCCTAAGGATGTCAAGATGGAGGGAACCCTCACTAGAAACCAAGCTTGCATCAAATAATAATAAAAGATATTAGCAAGCTTATTGTTACTGTAAAGTTATTCGTATAAAATATAAAATTAATACAGTATAATTGCACTTGATACTTACCAATAAATCGATAGCACAACCATTTAAGTAATTGGATGATGGCTTCATTTGTTTTTTCAATTATATATCATTTGATGACTGGATATGATGTTCTCCATGAACAATATATAAACAGCCGTTCTCCAGTCGAAGTCACCCAACTTGTCAACATGGTCAATATATTGGTGTACGGATCGTGGCGTCCCTTTTATACACAAAGAGACGAGTATCATGTTCCACATAGCCAACACGAAGATACGAACAAAAGCTTTCACTTCTTTCTCTCTTTTGGAGCCAACATAGAGCTTTAACAGATTCTCAAGATTATTTCTATGTCCCCCATCTCGAGAACCCCCAAGTAAGTCATTATATGTTTTGCCTTTCGGGGGTGCCCCCTCATCAAGTTACATCGATAGGCCGGTAAGAGGGAGGCTAAGCATTACGAAGAGTTTATCCTTTTCAAGCTTCAGCTCTAAGCCGTCGTCGGTGATGAATGCACTTCTTTGCTCATTGAATAGCAAAACAACTCTAGGATATCAAGAAAGTGTGCAAATTGTGTCTTCTGCAGAAGCTCTATTTGGACATCTGAAATTGATTCCTTTACACTCTTTTTACTTTTTCTTTTGCATTCAGCATTTTATACAATTAACTTAGAGAGCATCTACTCTCTAACCTCCCGGTATATAACTCAGTTCTCTTATATTTATTTTGAATATGTAACATAATAAAATATAAAGAACAAGTTAATATGGATCTATTAAAGTCTAACATATTATGAAATAAACTATCATAGTTTGGATCTAATCTAAAATAGTATTACTTGCAATTAACACAGTATAAAACTCACGTAGCAAAGTCTCAATGCAAATCGAAAGAATTTATATCAACTTGGCAGAGTATCAAAATTTCTAATTATAGTATGATAACAACACAGTGGAGGTCTTAGCATTATACGTAATATATAAGGAAACATTTAGTGGAAAAGATAACTCTCTTTTCCCATTTAATTATCCAAAGCCCTGAAACCATATGAAAGTACTAAATATGCATAATGGTGTATAATTAATACACAACATAGTATAAATTACCTTTCACTTGTATCAATTGGGCATCATTGAGCATGCAATTTGAATTATTTCTCATTCAATTATGAACAATAAAAATTTGAATCAAACCATACATTTTAGGGTTTCAATTGAGGAAAAAAATGCTTACCAGTTGGGATTTCTTGCACCGGCCTCTGGGCATAGACATTACTCTGGCATAATGGAGGGAGGCAGAAGAACCAATGGGAAGGCAAAGAGTATGCTCCTTCGGCATGATGGAAGGAGGCAGCAATCGATGGGAGGATCAACAAGATAGAGGGAGGTGGCCATCGATGGGGAGATCAACAACATGAGGGAATCGTGTTAGACGGTAAGGAGGAAGAAGAGCATCAACTTGAGGAGATCAGTGGTCGGAGATGAGCGGCGAAGCAGGGGGTGTGCGGTCACGTTGGAAGTCAGGGGAGCACGTGGTGAAGATTTAGGTGACTAAGGTAGGGAGAAGGAGTTTATATTTGTTTAAACGGCTGTAAGGATAATTGGATAATTTCACTGCATTTGGGTAACCCCTTTTAAGTTATGTTTCTAACGGAGAGTAGCTTTTACTTAAAACTGGAAGGGAGAGTTGCTTTTAAGTTTGAAATAGAAAAGGAGATTTTTCTTTAATTTACGATAGATTATTTACGATAAAAATTTTTTGCCAATTTTGTCCTGCTTCTCTTTTTTGCCAACTTTTGCTCCTCTATTGTACTAACATTCTCTTCAACCAGTCGCAAAGTTCGAACTTGTAACTCTCCAAACTTCTTTCACTCATCCTGTTCATCTTTTATCCTTTTTTTTGTACTAACTTCCAAATTTTAGGGGTTTTAGACCGTTACGTTTATTCAAAAAAAAATATCGATTTGAGTGCGATAAAAGTCGACGGGGATGAATCATTGATGGATGCTATATTTTCATTGCTAATGCCCAATTATTTGCGATAAAAAATTTTGGATCGATCTAATCAGATTGATTCAGATTGGGTCACGAGTCAACCTAACTCATTTACACTTCGAAGATCATAAGCATCGAATAACGTGCATCCTGCAGTGCATAGAATGACGTGCATGTTGCTTCGCATCGAACGATCTGAAAATTATTGAAATTTCTGTACTCTTCATCACATTGGAGTTCTTGTCATCTCCATTCACAATCATAATATAGGTGGCGTGCATCTGCGTTTGTCCATCGCATGCCATGCAAGTCCGAACACGTGCGGTGCATCGAATGGCATGCACATGCTCCATGCATCGAACAAAATTATTTACATTG
>KE504702.1:598447-610346 GCA_000441515.1 Elaeis oleifera
CGCCTCCTACTATAAAACGGGATAAGGCAACAGCTTAAGGTAAGCCAATCTAAGCCCGGCCAACCTAACCAATCTCTCGGCTCGTCACCGCTGAGTCTCTCCTAGTTCCTCTCTCTACTGTTGCCTAGTCTCCTCTCTGACTTGACCGTCGGAGGGTCCCCACCGGAGGCCCCCTCCGGTCTGTGTGGACTTCCCTTGCAGGTGCTCGTTCCCGGCGACCAGGCGACGAGGGGATCGACCGCAACATGTATTAACATTCTTTGGATTGTTTAATTGGTGTTTGACTTTTCCCCCTAGATTAAATCTTTCAGGGATCTGGCAGTGTGTCTATCAAGAAACAATTTAGCTTTGATCATTGGCATATATGATGAGCCAATGACTCCTGGGTAGTGCAACATGGTTGTTGAGAGGCTTGGTGGTTATCTTGCTGATCAGGTTTTTGGAATTTAGTATATGGTTTTTGGAACTAATTTATTTGTTTGTTCTGAATCGTTGACATGAGCTTGCATCTACCTTGTGTTGGAACCAGCGAATAATCAGCTTGATATCTTGCATGATATTTGTGAGGAAATCTGTTTGTCAGTTCATATGCTTTTGGGATATTTGTGGGAAAATCTGGTTTAGCCTATATGTTAGCATGTTCTCTATCTTAAAATTTCACTTCTGTAACTTTTATCTGCTGGGGATTGTTACATCTCACTGAATAATGATGCCTATCCATAAGAAAATCTTCAAAGGCTTAAAGAGTGTAGAAAATTCTGAATCATATGTGCATGTTGTTTTTTGCTTCTATGCTTGATACTGGAACAAGTGGATGCTATGCTAATCTTCTTTGTGCCATTGTGCATCACCTTCAGTAATTTTAAACAATCAAAACTATGTTGTAGCTAAAAAATGACCGGTAAATTTAGTGCCTTGCTCCTGCATGTTTCAAAAATTGCTTAATATTGAATTGTATAAAGCACTACTTTGTTGTGATGTATGATGTGTTCTTATACATGCGAATCTACAGAACCAATCTCTTTCCCTTCTTTTCATTTGATTATTTTTTTTTGGTAAAGATCTCATTTGATTATTTGAACACATAATGTGGATTATATTTAAAAAGAGTTTTAAAAATGTCTGCATACATCCCATTGTTTTGCTGTTTTCATGATCTACTAAAGTGGACTATAAGTTCTCAAGCCATGTATAATTAAATAACTAAACTTCTTCTTTCGAGGATCATAAATAACTGTGCTTCTGCATACTAGAAATGTTGGTTCATGAATAGGTACGGTTGCTTAACAAGGTCTTCGATCGGCTGTAGATCAAATCTATAATTTAGGTTTATGCCTTTATTAAAATGTCCAAAAAAGCATCTCTGGTGATCTTTCTTGTCTTACTACGGTTGCTTCAAATCCTATATACCAGTTTACCAACGGAAGAGTTAATGCCTCTTCTGCACTAGAGAATGCGATCTTATACTACCCTTTATTTCTAGAAATAACCTTCAACCTCAAAGCGGATAAGAGGACAACTACATTCTTCCTTTATATAAAACATGCAATACTGGCTATACAATCTTGATGTACTGTTAACATGCACTTTTATATAGACAGATGCTGAAACAATACTTCGGTTGTTGATGTTCTTGGTCTTTACAGAGGATCTATGCTATTTCAATTTTTGCTATATATGTAATTGATTTGATTCAGATTTATGCCTTTATGTTGTAATTTCTTTAGTTTGAACCTGAAATAGGTTAGGCATACTAGCTTGTAAAGTGGTTTAGGAAGTGCCAAAGTTTTCTTCAAGAGGACTTAACATTTTGCAGAGTGGTTAGGCATACTAGTTTGAATCTAAATTCCTGCATCATGAATTTAGAAGAAACATGAGTTAGCATGATTAAGAGTAATTACTTACAGATTTATCTTTTTGTAAGGAATTTGTTTCAGCTATATTTGATATTACTAATTAAATATTCATGTTATACATGAGTTTTATAGTTTCTTGTTATTTATTTTCATTCTCCTTGTTTATGTGATTATGAGGAATTCTAATTTGAATCAAAGCATTAATCTCTCTATATCTTACTTTTTGATTATAAGAATCTTGCTTGTTTAGCAGTGACCTTTCATGGAACATCATCAGCGCATGAGATGGACAGATTATAGTGGGGTGACCACAGAATATCTGGATGGAGTAGATAATTTTTCAATTTTGTCTTTCAAAACAACTCTGAGGACATAAAAATATTATGTCCTTGTAAAAGTTGTGCTCTACTATCGAAAATCTCAGGTAGACGTATATATTGACTTTATAGTCAATGGTATTATGTTGGGATATGATGCTTGGATTTATCATGGATAATCAATGTCTACATCACTTCTTATGCAAGATGGTCATAGAGAAAGAGAAGCGCATGAAAATGATGATGTTGTAGGAATGTTAAATGATGCATTTAGAATAAAGAGTGAAGCTAGAGATATGGATGTAGGGAATCCAGTAGAGGAAAATATTGATGGATTTACCATACAAGATATTACATAACACTTTAATGTGGAAGTACAAAAATAGTAAATTGTTGAAAGATGCTGATGGAGAATTATATCTAGGATGTAAAAAGTTCACCACACTTTCCTTCATTATTGCATCTTTATCATATAAAGTATATTTTTGGATGGTGTAACCAATCGTTTGGTGTGTTACTTAACTTTTAAAAGATGCATTCCTTGAAGGTGAAAGTTTACCAAATTCCTTTAATGAAACAAAAAAGATTATTGAAGGATTGAGACTTAATTATGAAAAGATCAATGCTTGTTCTAATGATTTGGAAAGAGAAGAATAATGATGATATGTGCTTAGTGTGTGGTGCTTTTGATGGAAAATAGTACTAGTTTCTCTAATGATGCATTGAGTTTAAAGAAACTACAAAAAAAAGTTTTGGTAAAGGTTTGAGGTATTTTCCTTAAAATCAAGCTTGCAAAGGTTGTATATGTCTTCTAAAATATCAGATTTGATGATATGGCATGTGAAAGGCCGTATTGAGGATGGAAGTCTGAGACATCCAATAGACTCTGAAGCATGAAAAAGTTTTGATTCTTGATATTCAAATTTTGTAGCATACCCTCATAATGTTAGATTGGGTTTTGCAAATGATAGCTTTAACCCATTTAGTATAATGCAAAATAATTATAGCACATGGCTAGTCATTTTAATGCCATATAATTTGCCACCATGGTTATGCATGAAGCAATTTTATTTTATACTTTCACTGCTCATTCTTAGGGAAAAGGATCAAGAAATGATATTGATGTGTATATGAAACCTCTAATAGAGGAATTGAATAAGTTATGGGAAGTGGGTGTAAATTCTTATAATGCTTCAAGTAAAGAGACCTTTCGACTGCGTGCAATAGTTATGTGGACTATAAATAATTTTTCAATTTATGGCTACTTGTCTGGTTAGTGCATTTCTGGTCATTATGCATATTCTTATTGCAATGTAGACACCTACTCCAAGCGTTTAACACATTGCAAGAAATTTTGCTACATGGGTCATCGTCGTTTGTTGGATATGTCACATAAGTTTCGATATGATAGAAAATCATTTGATGGGGATAAAGAATTAAGAGCTGCACCACTCATACCATTTAGATCAGAGGTGTTAAATCAATTAAAGGATATTAACTTCACTCTTGGCAAGTGGAGCAAAGAAGTCAGTGGGGTTATGAGAAAAACATGGAAAAGGAAAGTATTTTTTTTTAGACTTATGGGGAGTATAATTTAGTGCGTCATAATCTTGATGTGATGCAAGTAGAGAAAATGTATGTGATAACTTAATCAATACATTATTAAATATTGAGAAAAAGTCAAAGGATAACTTGAATGCATATTATGACTTACAAGATAGCTCTTAAGAACGAGCATCGGGAAGAACATACTCGCCGACTATTGTTCACTAAGGCCGCACATAAAAAAAAACTTTCTACAAGGTCTTGGAGAATGTAAAATTTCAGATGAATTTGTATCAAATGTCTCATGATGTATTATCAAACATCACGATTGCTATGTTTTAGTGCAACAACTTCTTGCTATTGTATTACAAGGAACTTTGCTTGAAAAAGTAACTTTAGTTTAATGAATTTTGTAATTTCTTTCGAGGAATATGTTCCAAAACTCTGGAAGTGGATGAACTTCAGTTATTTGGATCAAATATTGTATTAATACTTTGTAATATGGAGAAGATTTTTCCTTCATCATTCTTCACAGTTGTGGTTCATTTAGTTATTCACTTGGCATATGAGGCTAAATTGGCTGGATCAGTTTATTATCGATAAATGTATCTTATTGAGAGGTAAATGATTAGTTTTAAGCTACTTTGTCTTTTTATATAATGAAACCATATATCAAGAATATAATAGATTTATATAAATTTTATTTACTCGGGTATTTATCCATCTTAAAATCCTATGTGCATAATCGAGCATGTCCTGAAGGTTCGATAATGAAGGCATATCTAGTAGACGAGTATCTAATATTTTGTTCTCGCAACTTACAAGGTGCTAAAGCGAGATCTAATCGATCGATTAGAAATCATATTAATATTGATCCTAAAAATGTTCAAGATTCATGTTTTTTCCTAATATGAGCCGACCATATGGCAGTATCAAAGAATTTTATTGGATGAAAAATTGATCCAACTCCCTAAGAGGTGAGAGTTCCTATTATATTATAGAATTCATGATATATATCACATTATAATATGTTATTAATCATATTACTATTCTGTTATATTTTATAATTATAGTAAAATATATTATTGTTGTTTATATTTATATTATAAAATTATTTAATATATTATTTCTATTTGTTTATTTTTAATTAAAATAATATTAGGGTGAAATAATAATGTAATATAAGTAAAACAAATAATATATTTTTATAGGATTAATAATTTTGCTATGAAAATATAACTAATCTGTCCAAATAATTTTATATATAAATTGTTGGATAAATTATAAAAACACCTCTAAGGATTCCATTTATTACATTCATACTTAATAGTTTGAAAAACTTACACTAATACACTTGAGATGTAATGACGCCATTTAAATTATTTCAAAAATATGAAATGATCAAATTATCATCCGTAATTAATCTAGTATGAAGGAGTTGAGGGGAAAGCAGGAGGTCATCATGGTCGCATGAGGAGGTCAAACCTAGCCACCTTTTAGACCAAATTATCATATGTCCCTCATTTCTCAAGTCCTCCGGCCCTATCACTGCCAACCACAGATTCATGTCCACCCCCTTGCCTCCGATCAGACCTTCATGTATGGCCTCCTCACCACCGACCACGGATTCATGTCTGATCCCGTTGCCTCCGACCGGGAATTCATGTCTGGCCCCTTGTCGCCGAGTGTGGCTTCAAGTTAGGCCCCTCGCCAACTGCATTGCTAGCGGCATCTTCTCCGGCCCCTCAATCATTCTTGATGGCTTGACATTAATCCAAGTAGCAACAGTGGTCAAAGGAACATGAAGGGCTGTGAAGACTCCAATTCCTCCAAAGCCCCGACCCGCAATCTCTAGTGGGCGCAGGAGAAAGCTGGGGTGTCCATGTAGTCATCTCGGAGGAGCACGTACGGCTGCGTCTTTGTCGGGATCTCAGCACTTGTGGGGAAAATAACGAAATTTGAGAAAGAAGTAGGCAAAACAAACATGCAACTGAAAAACCAGTTATACACTGATGTTGACAAGGAAATGTAAAATAAGTACTACTTGGGGCTTGATGAAGAGTAACATATAAGTGCCTTGAAAGAAGAGATCCAACCATTGTTATCAGCAATAACCACTGAAGTCCAAGATATAGTAGTGAATAAAGCACAAAGACATATGTTGTATTGACTAGATGATGCCCACGTTAACCCACGAACTATTGTGGAAACTAGCAAAGAAAGCGAACCTTGGCTGGGAATCCAGAAAGTAACTACACGAACAATGAGAATGAAGCACCAAACCAGAATATATAGTAGATCCAAGAATCCAAACATTCCTATGATCAGCCATGAGATCGTACTAGTAGCACATGAGAGATACACAAACATTTGGCTCCAAATAAGCCCTTCCCCATATACATTGTTCTAAGAAAGATGATAACAAAGTAGAAGCTAAAGCTTGATATGCAGAATAGAAGCCAATGGGTGAGATGAACAAGCCAATTTCTGTTGACCAAAGCAAACACCAAATATTGGGATAAAAGACAATAAGCACATTGAAGAGATCTTCGAAACTATCTTGAACAAAGCATGAAATACAGATACAATGCAAAACATAATAGATTCTGAATTTCTTTTTTGATATAAAGATTCTGAAATTTAATACTGAGTGGAACAAAGATAGAGATGCTCCAATTTCAGTTCGCAGAAGATTTGCTACACCAAAGCCAGTTGGGATCCATGACATAGGATAGCAGCAGTAATAGAAAGATAAGCAGCAGCAGTCTTGAGATCATAAGCATTTCACATTGAAGATATACAGGCATAGTACTGCAATTGGATCTTCCCTGAACATAATGAGACAGTGTACCATGAGCAAATATGACAACCTATTGAATAGTGAGTGAACTAGAAAGAAACCAGGTTGAATGATCTCTTGAATTATTCTTTTACTTGTTCCTGACATCCCTTCTTTTCTATCTCATCTTCTTCTACTTCTATTCTTCTTCTTCCTCTTCTTGTTCCACTGCCTCACCTACTTCTTCTTCATGTTGATCTGCATCCCCATTCTGAAGGAGTGGATAGAGGAGATGTTGCACAAAATTTGAAGCATATAATGGTGGTGATCAGATGGATGGGATGCGAAGTTTGGCTGCCCTGCAGCCAACCATGGATCACATTACTTGAGTCGAAGAGGTACTACTTGTCCATGTGGAAGAGGAGAGCTGGAGAGTAGAGGTATACCGAAGTAGGAGGTCATCATTGCACAAGGAGAAGAACGGAGTTAAGTACGAAAGAGAAGAGACCAGTTCTTACATGAGGAGAGGTTTCCACTTCATCTTGCTCATTTTTTGTTGAAGGTCATTTCGATCATTTCATAAATTATTATTATGTAGCATTTAGATCCTAATTAGTATTAACAGTCTGCCTAACGTAGGGTTAAACTGCAGGCTTAAAATAAATATGAAAAGTGTATGTGTAGGTTTTATAAACTATTGGATGTAAGTGTAATTTCAATCTAACCTTAAGAAGATTTTATAATTTACCCTCAATTGCATAGATTTATCACTAGTCACTTATGTGTATGTTCTTATGATTTATTTGAGAATTCTATTTAATAGTTGCAAAATATATGAAGTATATTAGGGATAGTTTTGATATTGCATCGACAGTGATTTTAAGTTCCTATAGCATATCAAACGAATAATCATGGATACTCCAGGATCTTTAGTATTAGAATATACTATACTAAATATGGTGATCTTAGATCGTTGGAGATTAGATTATGCAAGAATGAGGATCACCAATGATCTAAGATCACCATAGTGATCCCATTTAGGTCACTAATTGCCACCCTAAGGTGGCATTTTATAAAAAGTGATAAGCTCAAAATCAATGGTAATATAGATGGACATGACATGACCCATGTATTTGATTGCATCCTAGTGATCTCAAATCATCTCTATTCTTAAAATCACCATCTAACCTAATGATGTTAAACCTATTTTTGAGGACAAGTTTCCAAGATCACTCCAAGTGAGTAACATTGGTCTAGAATTTGAAGATAAAAATGCCTCTGAGTCCAATCAGAAAAGTTAGCCCAATTCTCCAAAAATTGAGAGATCATATTATTTATAATGTTCATGATATTATTATATTATAATATATTATTAATTATATTATTATTATAATATTATTTTTATATATTATTGTCTACCATGTGCCCAAGCGCCGCAAATCCATCCACCAACAGCCCATGCTATATCATGATCAATCAATAACAAAATCGGCCACCACTTCACATGAAAAGAACCCATGAAGAACCGCAGACCCAACACTTTCACCTCTATACCCTATGTCAAATGCAACAGCCTCCTCAAAACAAAGAAAAAAATAACTCTAAAAATATTGCAAGAAGGCGTGATGTATACTACTCTGGCATTGCACCATGCACACAAAGCACACTTCAGATTTTCTCAAAAACTAAGACATCACTAGCGGCACACAAATTCTAGCATCCTGGAATATATATATATATATGTATATGTATATATATGTATATGTATATGTATATGTATGTATATGTATATGTATATATATGTATGTATATGTATATGTACAAACCAGGAATATGTCAGAAAGGCTTCGGACTTATATATTAAGTCTTTGTTCCATTTTTTATACATTGCCTCCTGTTGTGGTTCTAATAATATGGAGGACACCAATAATCTCACATCAGTTATGAGTCAAAAGAGATTCACGCTTATAAGAAGAAAAAATTCTTCCCACGTGAGGCGTCTATTAAAGGACAAAACCGTGAGGCCCATGAGTCAAAGCAGACAATACCTCACGTGACGGACCGAGTCCTTATCCGCAATAATGGTGCGTTAGGTAGGGTCGAGGTCCATCCTGATTTTCTGGGGCTAAGGTCCGCCTCGGCTGACTGTGGGACTCTTCGGACTGTACACATCGGAGTCCTCCTTGACTGGAGGACTCTGTTTTGGTTCTAATAATGTGGAGGGTAGAAGTCGAGATCCGTCCTGATTTTCTGGGGTTGAGATCCGCTTCGGCTGACTGTGGGTTCCTCGGACTGTACACATCGGAGTCCCCTTGACTGGAGGGCTCTGTTATGGTTCTAATAATGTGGAGGACACCAATAGTCCCACATCGGTTGTAAGTCAAGATGGACTCACACTTATAAGGAGGAAAAAATCTTTCTCACGTAAGGCGTCTTTGAAAGAATAAAATCGTGAGGCCCATGGATCAGAACAGACAATACTTCATGTGACGGATCGAACCCTTGTCTGCAACACCTCTTTTGATAGCAACTTTTGTTCGCAATCCTTCACCTTCAACATGAGCCATCCATCCCAACATCATCTTTATTCCCATATTTAGCTTAATTTTCTTGGTTGTAGGTTCCATTTAACAATCTTAGTAGCAAGTTCCATCTCAATTAGTAATAATTATCGATGGTGAACATTGTTGCATGTTTTTTAAAGACTTGAGCAGACATGTTTTTTGTCTTACATGGATTATGCTCCGATTAAATTTGAGTACTTTGGAGAAAAGAATTTAAATAATAACTTCTAGCTAAATTTTAGGTAAGATTCTATGTCTTTACAACTAGTATCAGAGCATAGCAAACCTAACCTAACTCATGTTTGATCACGGCATACTATAGAATGAGCCTTTAGGGACTAAGCATGGGTTGATGTGATGTTTGTTATTGGACTCTACTAGGGATTGGGCCTTTAGCATAATGAGGATGGTAGGGGCTTCAACAACAAGAATATGTGAGGACCTTGTGATCAAACCTAAAGAGGACCATAACCACATTCCAAGTGGATATGGAGTCATAACTAGTTCTTTATCACTTAAAAGCTAGAAAATCCAAAGGTAAGAAAGCAAATAAGTGATTCTGGCCTGGACAAGATTTTAAAGTACTATAATGGATGGCTCAAGGAGCTAGGTACCCCCTTTAGCCTTAGGCATAAGGGTTTGGGACTATACTTCCTTTTATAGAAGGATTTGGCACGAAACCAGATGCACTTGTTGGAAAGATGCATGGTCGAAGGGTTCTAAAAACTATGAATTCTAGCCTCTCATATACCCTGGGCGATATGAATTAAGGCTTCAATGATGAAAAAGGACTTTGTAGGAGTGCAATCAAGAGGAGCTGGACCCATTCGCCCATCCAGGTTTAAAAAAAACCAAAAGAACTCAAAGATTTATGAGTTAATAAGTAAGGATACAAGAATTAGACTAAATTAGCAAAAAGAACAAAAAAGCAAACCCGAATGTCATCAAAGAGGAAGATTTTTTATTGGTCAAGGGCAAATTACAAAGCTAGCATCATCATTATGTGAATCAAAGCAAAGTAAAAGAAATTAAGAGGAAAAGAGGCTTGTCTAAAGTACGTCAGCAAGAATTTGGGATCTCCTCCATGCCTTTAGTCTCCTTGAATCTTAGATATGGTTTCTCTTTAGATTAAGGGGATCTACATCTAAAGGAATTAAGCTAGGAGAAGAGGGTAAGATGGAGGAGTTAAAGAAACCTAAGCTAAAACTACAGGGGGAAATAAGAACTAAGAGAGGGTTCCAAAATGGAGAGAAATGGCTGGGAAGATGCATCCAATTCTCTCCTTCTAGAGGCTATCTATAGTTGGAGAATAAAAGATCCATGGTGGAGTTTAATTTTTTCTGAATTGGAGAAGGATTGAGAGGATGCCAAGTGGCATCTAATGATTGAATGAAAGAGAGAGCCTTAATGCAATGGATACAATTTCCTCTTGTGGATCTAATGGCCAGGCCTACTTCTTTTCTTTGAATTTGAAGGGCAGTTAGATTTAGAGCCCAAAATATGAAATATACATGGTATTCTCACCCTTTTATTTGAATAAGTGATTTTGGATACTTTGGCAATGATTTTGTTAGTGGGAGTCAAGATGTCTCTTAAATGTTAACTAGGATATATAGGCTATCAGGGTTAAGGTTCGATTTTTAACCCAAAATGAGCTCCCTCTTTGCACAGTTTCAAAAAACATCAAACTTAAGCTTAAAAGTGAATCAATTTAAGTTCAATTCCACCTCCCCTTCACTTTTGAGCTCTAAAATGTCAACTCAAGTTTACACAACTTGGCTTGACTTATTAATCCTAATTGGATTAATTAGGGTGAAGTGAAGGTGGAATTGAAGAAGAATTAGGAGAAAATTGGATAGGGTTAATGAGTTGAGCTAGATCAGGTAAACTTCAGTTAGTTTATTCAGATTAATTTGGAGAAAGTAGCAAGGAATTGTTCACCTAAACTCAAAGTTGGTCACTTGAGTATAGAACGAGTAGAAAGGAGCATGAGTTATATTTGGAGTAGAATAAGATGGTAGGAATTATATCAAGATGCATGAATGAGAGTTTGAAATTTGGGAAGGCCAATGATATAGTTGGGTGTAACTAGGTTCAATTAAGTATAGAATTGATCAATTAGGAGCAGGATAAAGTGAGATTTGACCAATGTAGGATCAATTAAAGTAAGAGGAGGTTTTGTAAGATGAAGATCCATCAAAATTGTGGAGCTTCTAATTTAGGAGCATGATCCTTATTGAATTCCAACCACCAGATTTAGAGGAGGATTCTCCAGGTGTCTACAAGTATGTACAGGTTGTGCAGGTGTATATTTAATTCCAGATTGACTGTGTGTTGGATAGATCTTGGAATTTTAATATATGCCCAAAAAGCTAAAATAATAACTTTTGACTAAACTTCTTGAGTAAGTCCCAGAATCATTTCATCAATCCTTTAATCACCAGCATTTGTCCTTTCCCTTGCACAACTAAACCATTCGATGTACCCTCACTGCACCTGACCTTGTTGGTTTCTCCACCACATTTCTGGCTACCATAAAAAGTCCACGAATCCAATAGGAAACAAACTACCTAATCCACAAATCCAATAGAAAGTCCAGCTTAATCTTACTGTATTACCCAAACCTGCCCTTAAAGGTTTGTTGTACTCCATCTAAACTTCAACAAAGATGAGTTGGCCTAGACCACAGAAACAATTACTGTTACATGAATAAAATATAAAGAAATAATCTATTTCTTTATGATTCGTTTTAACATTATTGTGAAACCTTCGCAAACTATTAAAAACTGACATAAGCTTTCTTGTTCCTCTCTCTCTCTCTCTTTNTCTACTCTCTCT
>KE504702.1:610975-656647 GCA_000441515.1 Elaeis oleifera
CCTCTCTCTCTCTCTCTTTCTCTCTCTCTCTCTGAACTCAGATATCTAAATCTACTGATGAACATGACTCCATATATCCACCTGAGAAGATTACTAGAACAAATTGCCTCACCTGAGGAGATTACTAAAAAATGTCAGACTATCTTTGCAATCTAAAAACGTTGCAAGAAACAAAGGCTTACAAATGGGACAAGTCCTTTACCCAAAAAAAAAAACTATGGGACAAGTCATCCATGCATATCTGCTCAGCCAACCCAATGTTCTGTTCATGTTCTCAAATCAGAAGATATGATCAGGAGGAGTTAATTTTGGAAAATATAGCATCCACTTGGGCATTTCAAAGAACCCATAATCCCTAAAACTACCGGTCTAGAAAACCAGACTGACTTCAAATAACAGAGGGATAAACAAGTCCATTTTTCCAACAGAATGCTCACAAGGTTGCATCACAGACAGATGAAAATAAAGGCACAAACCTTTCCATTAGTTCTTGCAGTCAAAGCTTATAGTTTGTTGTATACCCAACAATAGAGGTGTATATGATGATTCACAATGCGCCACAATAACAGATCACCTGTCTCATTGGGCCTGCATGGCCCTAGCTTTCCATCCCTTTTAACGCTAAAACAGCTCCTCTCAAAGCTATTACAATAATACAACATGGAAACAAAGGAGCCCGGAGAAATAAGAAGGACAATCTCCAACAAATAATAAGCTCCCTGTCTTCTCATCCTCAAATAAAAGAGAAGCACCTCTCACCAATAAGAATCCCACCATGCAGAATCTAAATCCTCAGCAAAGCACACCCCAGAATGCTCCCACAGCAATGGGTCATGGGTGACACCGGGCGCCAGTTTGGCCTCTCACTCCTCACATTAAGAACATCTACATCAGACAGCTGCTTGATACATTGATTCCTTGGGCCAGGTCCAATCACTCCACCAATGACATAAATGTCATCTCCCACTCCAATCATACCAAACCCAATCCGGCTCTGGAACTCTGATGCAGATGATACCACCTCATCAGGCACATTCTCTGCTGGCTGCTTCGAAATGCAGCTGTTGCTCAACACATACAGCTCCCCATGGACCACTGCCATTGGACCCTGGAGCCAACCATAATCCTCGACAGCCCATTGCTGCCCATCATCCTCCAATATCTGAACAGTTGATAGCCCTTTGTGCAAGACATGCATCTTCCCTCCAATAACAACCCCAGAGCAAGCAGAGGTATGGGTATGGCGGAGATCTGGAAGGGGTTCCCATACATCTGCCTCAGGATCATAAATCTCAGCCTTCGATATCGATTTCCTGCAATTTGTGAAGCCACCTGCTACAATGATCTTACCATTCAATGTGCAACATGCAAACATGGCACGGTGTACGAGCATTGGAGCCCGTTGTGTCCATTCACGACGGAGCGGGTCATAGGACCAAACTTCATTGCTGGCAAAGATCCCATCATGGTCTCCAGTCAATGGGTCGACATCGTCACTGCCACCACCAATCACAAAGAGCTTCCCAGCAACAGAGGCCACACCAAAACGAGCAAGATGCCTGATTTCTGATGGCATGACGGGAAGAGTCATCCAACAGTCTCTAATAGGATCATAGAGCTGCCAGATGTTTTCAGGCTCAAATGCCAAGACACAAAGCAGTTCTTCTGAAGCACTGACCTCACAGCGAGCCTTAAAGAGCTCGGGGCTACGAAGGGTAGCTCTCCACGAGCGACAAACTAGCTGTAGCGTGGAATGGAAACAGAAAGGCACACGTGCAAGGCACTGGATGGCAACTTCATCAGGGAGACCATCAATCAGGCGAGACATAATGCCCTAATCATTCAGATGATGCATCATGATAAGTTCGTCTTTCCAAAGCGCACAACCTGAAAGATCAGTTATTGCTCATCAATGTAAAGACAGATAAAACAAGAAAGAGCAGTAGTCATTCTTTATACTCAGAAAGACTGGTCTCCAACCTTACAAAGAGAACAACAACTGAAATCAAGAAAGGAAAGCAAAAAAAACTGACTCCAATACAAATCCACTCCCGTTTGCCTCACACAAAGGTGACCTGCCATAGCCAAAACTTATATAGGATCATATGCATTTTAGATCCTCCCATAACAAGGCTTTGACGATCTTTCCTTATCTCCCAATGAAAACATCAAGTTGCAGTCTTCCAATTCTTGTTAACCTATAGGGTGCAATGCTTAGTTCTGCACAAGAAGCCCATCAAGGGCATTCTTTCTGTTGGATTAAGCATAAGTTATAGGCATTTGCAAACAGTGAGTTCATAGTTTTAAAATAAGGTAAAGTTTCACAAGGGCATACCGGGAACTACCTAGGCCAGACTCCTACCAAAAAAATTCCAATTATCTAAAACAAGCAACAAATTGAAAACTGAAGCATCAGAAATACTACATAATGCTGTTTCTCAAATCCCCAAAAACAGAATATAGAAAATTGCTCATGTAAACCTGATCAGAGATGAGCATTTAAGGCATGTTAAACTTGCATTAGCCTCAATTAGCCTGAAAAATACAATCTACTCTAATTGCAAAACAATACTCAGGGTGCCAGCTGGTAGAGTTGGTAAAGTCGCTGGCTGTTGGATATCAGTGACCAGGGCTTGATCCCCCTTAAATTCTGCCAGGCTTCCTCCCATCCTAGAGGAGAGAAGGAGAATACTCATGAAGCTAGCACAGTATTTATGCAATATGTTGCATATTGAAAGCATTATTCGAATTGGTCAAAATAGAGAAATTTTATGCAATTTATATAATCATCAAATTGTTAATATCAGATTAAAAGAATTTTACTCATAAAAGCTATTCTCAATTTGATTTGTTTTTTCTCTTTTATTATGTCAATACAAACTATTTGACATTCAACTAATTGTATAAAACTAGTAATATCTTGACTTTCAATTGTCATTAGCCTGAACAGAGTAATTGTTACATGTACAATGTGTGCAGTAACTGTCACACAATGTTAATAGTTGACCTGTGCTAACTGAAACTAGCATCACAATATTAAACCAGGTATGTCATTCAAATCTCAATCATTGACATGCACTAACTGTCACATCTACACTTAAAACTTTCTATTAGATACAACTTGCTTCCACTAGATAATTGTGAATATTGTAAGCAATTTTATCTAACATGATTCATACTAGATGTCAAACTAACACTTCAAGTCCTACAGAAAAAAACTAAGACTCCAACAGAGACTACAACTGCCACCCCATTTCACATGAATCTGTCATGGTTGCATGGATATGAACCAAAATCATCTTACATAAGACTGCAGATAGGAAGAGCAGCTGGAAATGATAACTGATCATAATCTAGACAAACATTCGATGCAAATTAGCATAACCTTTTTCTTGTGATTGGCAATACATAGCTTCCACTTTATGCCCTACTAATTTATCTTGCTCCCATTATTCTGAATAGAGGCCCTGAGGAAGGAAGAAAGAAACTTCATGGTTGCACCTTGAACAAACTCATTATTCATGTGAACATCATTTGATGATTGTTCTCCCTCAAAATTAAAAACATCAAATTGGAGTTCATGAAAGAATAACACTCCCATTAGGATGTGTTGACCTTGATACAAGGAATTGGATAGCAGCATAGCTCTTTGCTACCATAGAATTTTACAAGAACATAGACCTAAAAACAATCCAAATCTTTAACTTTGATAGACCAAATCAAATTATCTTAAACAAATTAAAGAAATGAGTAAAAAATTATTGATCTTGTGTATGATTCCCAACGGCCTGTTTAAAATAGACAACCATGGTGCACAGAACTCCCAATAGCTTCATCTCATCAAGCTAACAAAACAATCCAGTAACACTATAACTATGAACTAGTTACAACCTTTAAATTTAGCTTGTAGTTAGATCCAGTTTTATGTTTAGGCAGAATAAAAAGCCCAATTCAATTCCTTGCTAACTAATTAGAGTTATTCAGGTATATCCAATCCATACTTGTACATGAAACTGCTAGCAAAATTTAAATAATGAAGTCATTCATAGGGGAGAAAGGGAAACCACAAAAAAAAATCTTCAAATGAAGAATCAACAATTTTCATCGAGTAGATCTAGTCATCTAATCGGAGCTACATCATATACAATCAGGTTCGTTGAACCCAATGGAACCGCCCAGCTTGAGGCATACCAAACCATACCAACGACCAACCGAGATGGTTCCGGCTTGCAAAATGAGACACCAACAAGGATTGGAGAGAGAAGAAAGAGAGGAAAGAGAGAGGTGGGGGGAAGGAGAGGGAAGGCGAGGAGGCTGTCAGAGGGCCATCGAGGCTGCCCGAGCTCCACCCTCCTCCGAAAAGAGGAATAAAGAGGGAGGGAGGGAGGAAAGGAGAGGGAGAGAACAGGGAGGCCAGCATAGCCATCAGAGGACCGTAGATGGCTAGACCTCCCTCCTTGACTTCCTGCAAATCGAAATAGGAGTGCTCACCCCCTATTTCGATCGAAAATTTAATATTTGTTTGCCGACTCATAATGAAGATTGGCAATCCTGTTTCGATCAAAATAAACTTCTTGGTCAAAACGAGAGCAAGCGCCCCTATTCGCTATGCAAGAATCAGGGAGGGAGGCCCGACCATCCGTGGCCCTTCGACGGCCACCACTGGCCCCTCTCTCTCCCCCTTCCTCTCTCGATTCTTCTTCCCCACTCCGGTCATCCAAGGGCCCGACGGACTCCCCGAGCTCTCTCTCTGTCTTCCTCTCTCTAATTCTCTCTCTATAGTGTTGGTTCGGGCCCGACACAGAATGACAGATGGGATACTGAACCATGCCACTAGCACACCAATATGGGCTCCGGTACCGGCACAACCAATCTAGTATACAATAGAAACACCCTTGGCGTATATTACTTTTAAAGGATATTCTGTTTTAATAACACATGATTGGGGACAAGCTAATAGTTAGAATCTATGTTACCCTAACACCCGCATGCAAATCCAAAAATTCATTTGGGATGTGTATCCAAATTGGATGTGTTAGACTCTTGAAGTACTCAACTTACAGCTTTAAAGATTGGTTGCGAGTTGGAGTCTTTCAACAATGAGCTTGACTGTCCACTTAGAAATTACAAAACAGTGTTTGCTCTTTTTAAAGAATTGGTCAATGACATTGGTAATGAAATAACTTTGAAAAATATTATTTTGCTTATATTCTTTAAGTCAATTGGGAACTTTGTATGAAAACATGTATATTAAAGGACCTTAACAAACAATATCATTTTATTTTTTTTTAAATGTTTCAAACAAATGATATTTACATGTATAATACATACTTTTTGTTAAATTATATCTTCTCTTATGTATCCTTGTATATTTTCTTTTTCCTCTTCCCAAGTATGATACTTGAATATACATCTAGGTTTTACTGTATTATTTGTGCCCATGAAAAACTAATTGGAATTATGGAATAAGTTTTGGGAAATAAAGGCCCAAGTACTAGCCAAACCAAAATAAAGAACATAACTCTATAAAAATGTGAGAGCAGCCAAGGATGAAGGTAGAACGAGGACCCCCCAAACTAGTAGTTCTATCTTTTTTTGATTGAATCTACAAATCAGAAGTACGTAAACATAAACAAAAATGTACCTGTTAGAACAAAAGCAAGGTATGTGAGTAGCAATATCAATACATGTATCATATAACAGAACCTAATGCTACAAAACACTTAAAGAACCTTTGTTTTTTTTTTTTTTAAGAAGAATTAAAGAACCAAACTTGGCTAGAGCAATATGTTAGGAAGTAAAAATGGTCAAGGAGTCATAGCATAAGTTTAGCAAATATAAGGATGTTAAGGTGGATGTGTGATAAAACTAAACAAAGCCAAAAGAATTAGTACCATAAAGGACAGTTTTATGTGCAATAATAGGGGATATAGGGATGAAAACCATATAAGATGGATCTCAGGCATTTACTACTTGCGCACTGGGAAAGTCTTACAAATAAAGTAGGAAGTATCTTTGTATTTGCAAAGGCTTAGCCATGCTAGGAACTGATGTTCAAGTAAATAGAGAGCAAACCTTGAACTGAGGGTATAAGACTCACTTCATTGAGGCCATTATGAATCTTCTACTCAGGGGAGGGCTGAAATCGGATCGGATGTGGATCGGATACCAATATATCCATATCCATATTTGTTGTTTTGATGAATACAAATAGGGATATGGATATTAGTCGGATGCACTAATTCATATCCATATTTGTTCTAAATGGATACGGATACAAATCAAATACTGGAAGTATGAATATAAATATGGATATAAATCAAATAATTAAACTTTATGACCGAACCAAACATATTACTGAATAGATGATAAATCAAGTTAGGAGCATGTTAATATGGTTGTATGTGTCCCTTAAAAGTTAATGAGTGCTATATAAAATTAAATATGATTATGGGTAGAATCGAAAATTTGGATATGGATTGGATAGTTGTTTATCCATATCAATTTTTTTATGGATATGGATACAAATATGAATATTAATCGGATGCTCAAATTTCTATCCATATTTGGATAGATTCGGATATGAAAACAGATCTAGATAGACATATTCCGGTCCACTTTCACCCCTAATTCATGGATAACCCTCAATATCATATGATATATATTTGTACTCCATAACTAATGAAAATATTGACTAAGAAACCTCTTGTTTCCAAATTCAACTAGAACATCTAGCCATGGGACACCATACTAGCCGATTTCTGATGCATACCAGGCATACCATACCATACTGGCACCAAACAAACACATGGTACAAGAGCCATACCAAGTGCCGATATGCCGAATTGATCCCCTTACCAGATGTACTGATATTGTACCAAGATATTACCAATACAAGATCCAATACCAAGACAGTAAATCTTGCTCTAGATAATGATATCACGTCCTAGAGAACAAAATCATTTATATTCTAAAAGATAGCAGCTGCATAAGCCATGATATTCTAGGAAAAAAGGAGTGACAAACAGTAAGAGTTTGTTTAGGTTTCTGGAATAAGCAAACAAAACAAACCAGCAAAGTCATCTGATGTAGTTCTCTTATGATAAAAGCAACATCCCCATCAATGCATCATCATAAATTGTGATTACCTAAAACCAATCAAACTCTAACAAATTTCTCTCGAATGTACTATTTCAAGGCATAGCTTTAACTTTTGATCGAGAAATGGTATGTCACATATGACATATCGAAGTGCTTCAATAACCATAAGCTAAGCATGCAAACTCAAAGAAGGTTCAACATGCTTGTCTTTTTCCATCTTTAAACTCTGTCAATCTAGAAGATCCTTAAGGATCGCTTGCTGGTTGTTTGATATTAAACTACAGCAATAAGATTTCCCTACTCCCAATCGACCTTTAGCTTCTAAAGCAGCAGCCTCCCTTCATGAAAGCCACCTTAGCCAAGAATATGTCAGCAATTCTTCAAGGGTTAACATATTAAGACTCAAATTTCAGCTAATCATGACTTGATCCATCACACTAACTCATAATGGAAGAATTGCTTCTTTTCGTTCAAGATAAAGACCTTATAATAGCTGCTAAAGCAGAACATTGTCCAAAAGTTAATACCAAAGAAATATTATTACAGAAATAGAAAGATACAAATTGGTTCTGTAACTAATAAGTTCTGGAATAAAAGCTTTGGATGTACATGTTTGAGAAACTTCAGGCCAACACAAAGTGAATGGAATGCACTCTGAGCAAGGGCATACATGGAATTAGCCAATTAGGTATGTTAAAATTAGCAGTTAGGCCATTGGAGTGTTTGATTCAATGTTGGATCACTATTTTAAACAATGGGAGGATAATTGAAGAATTTTTCTTCTCAATAGAATTGAAGTGGAAAAATTAGAGAGATGTTCTTTAGGAGACACAAAATTGTCTTATTTGGATAGCACCTACTAGATGTATAAGATAACAATGGAGAGTAGCAATGTCATAAGCAAGGTTTGCTGCATTGGTCCATACCATAGTGGCACCGAACCAGTACACAGTCTTGTACCATACCGATACTCGATATATCTCATCGTCTCGTACCGACTGCATACCGACACTATAATAAGATAGTACCGATATGGGGTTTGGTACCGAGGCAAGGAACCTTGGTCATAAAGATCATATTACTGGGCTAAAAGGTGCATGAATGTGAAGTTAGAGTAACAAAGATTACAAACTTGAGATAGAGGCTAGATTAAATGCAGAATTGCATCTACAAAGAATGATGAGGGGGATAACCATTTGAAACAGTGACATAAAGATGTTGTCAAAAAAAAGAATTTAAATACATGTTGACGTATGTACAGGAAAGAAAACAAAAGAACAATTTGGAAAGGTTTACAATAACAAGAACTTAAGTTGATTGAGATGAATGGTCATAAAGGATTTTTAAAGTGATTGCCAAATAGCTGCCATTATGTGTATTAGCTCCTAATTATCACCAAGTTCTAATTGAACCTCTACATGATTCATTGCTTATGCTTTATATGTAAGTACAACTCATACTGTACCCTTCCAGTGTGAAACCGGCAATGATCAGGTGCCAGGATGCTGAAAGTCATACTAGCACATACCAGTCATACCACTCTCTACTGGTACGTACTGGTGTATCCTGGTAGTACCATAAGCTTTCAGTTTCAGTACATACCATCGGTGCTGATAATCTGATACCATACTATCTCATGGAAAAATGGCATGGGATCCAATACCGATATTTAAAACCTTGTTTGAAACTATTCTGTTTTGAGTTTATAATTTGTGAGGGTCATGAAAGGAACCATCGCTACAGCTCCATATAAATCAAATTTATTCTTTAGGCAAATAAAGAAACAAAATATAGTTTCATAAAGCCCTTATTAGACTTTTCTACTAATTGCATTTTCAAGATCTTATGAAAGTAACCAGCCTTATGCATAAAACATCTTTACAATCATCCTATTAGTTGAAGGAACAAATATATTTGTCTTAACATGAACAGAAAAATAACCTAAAACCTAATGGTTGCATGTGATGCAATTAGTTGGTTAAGGTAGTATGTCAATGCCCTGATACAAGCGCTACTAAAGAATTGTTCACCATATTAACATTATAGGCAAAGATTTTACGAAACATATTTTCTAAAAATCTAGATTAACATGGATGGTGGTATAATAAAGAGTAGACACTTGATCATTAAAAGCATCATTTGGCTTGCCCAAGCTTATCAATATCCTAATCATTTAGGATAAGCCATAATTAGTAATGACATCAACGACATAGGACACAACTTTAGTCCACAAACTATAATGAGATCCCTTCTATGGTATTAATATTACAATTTTATAGATCTCAACCCTCAGATGATAAAACCAAATCATTATATAATGTCCAAAAGATGCTAAATCACACATTATGTGCATAGGTCATATATTGAGAAAAACAATAAATGGGTTCTAGGCTATTCTTCTTTAAACCAGTTCAAACCTGGTTTTAGTTCACTATCAAGTCTCAAGATTCATTGAATTTTGAACTAGTTTAAACAATTTCAACTGAGAGATATGTCTTTCATTCCATGAGAAACAATATGCTTTTTATGGATTTAAGCATACAAATATTGCCAAAAGAACCTATTAGACTTTTTGACTGGCTGATTACTTGTCCTAAGTTGCATCAATCAAAAGTCAAGTATGTTTAACTTCCTTATAACAATTTATGGAACCAAGGATCCATTGAGGTTCAGTATGTTTGGGTTTATTGCATGGTAGATGTATCATCTTGTACTGGTATGTAATAAATGGTTTTGATTTAACAAAATATGTTATAACTTACATTAGTCAACAGTAGTCTTGTCAACAAGTCAGTTTATTGAATAGAGTCAAATCCAAATTGACTTGATTAGGCAGAGTATGGGTTACAAATTCTACTCAAATAGCCAAACATTCACCTAACCAAATTACCCTACTTACTATTCAAGACAACCTTGGTTTGCATCAACCCAACACAAACATTATACACAAACAATAGGTTTTATATAATATAATGATATTATATAGATTGTTAAATAATATTATGATATTATATCTAATGTCCTATCTCAGAGCCAAATTCCCCCTTTGTCCCTTAGCCCAATTTGGCACCTCGTTCTATTTGCCTCCAGCTCCTACTTGCCAAACCAATGACTCACATTAATAGTGAAATATGCTCTTTTCATTCTCCTCTCTCCATAATCTTCCACCGTTCCTCATCCTCACTCTTACTGTTCAGTGACACTCCACCTTTCCCGAATTTCTCTACACATCCAAACCAAGCAAATCATCGCCTCAGCCATCAGCACCCACCACCTCATCCCAAACCTTATTGCCCCACCCATTCTCTCTAAGCCCCACTATCCCCATCTCTCGTCCACCCACACCCTCCCCAACACCCAATTCTGCCGTTATGGCCACAGCCTCATGTAAACCTAACAGTCACCTCCATGCCTCTTTCACACCATTAACCCCTTTCTCACCAGACCATCTCCCCACACGTACTGCCACCGTGGCACGTAAATCCTAACACTGATCTCAGTTATTCATCCTCCCAAATAGAAGATTGGGGAACTAACATTAGGATGTCAGGTACCTAGATATTGACCAGGTTTGTGTTTCCCTGCATGTTTAGCCTGACTTACCAAGTTCTCAAGTCAGGTATTTAGCTCTCATGTCAGATTTGGTTAACCCCAACCTGAGTTGAAATCGACCTGTTTACAAGCCTAGTAAATACAGAATGATGTGCCGCTGTTTGGATGATTCAAACATTTGTGGTCAGCTCAAGATTTTAAGCTTAATCACCCATATAGCATCCTATTATATGATAATTAAAACCCTAAGAATAAACTAAACACCATTTTTTATGTTTTTGCATAAAGCAAGATCATTTAACTCTTCTTGCCAGTCAGCATGCCTGATTAGTCATCCATGCAGGACATGCTATGGTTAATCTAAGTGGTTCTTACTATTATGATTGATAAAGATTTCCCCCAACCATATGTTTTGTTTGAGCAACTAAAGAATTTGCTTGATATTCTAATACTTTTAGAAATAGACAGTAACACATTCTGTAAATATATGTTAATATTCAAGATGGTAACTTATCCTAAGAAAAAGATAGCTATCTAAAGAATTGGCATAAGAAATAGTCACCCATCTAGCCTTCTATCTACCTATTCTGACATACAAACATAGACATGAATACATCAATTCACATCCACAAACATAGGGAGCAAAATATTCCGTGGAACATTGTCCTCTAAATTGTAGAGGATTAACCACTCATACCACTTTTTAAAACTGCCATACTTCAGTCATGCAACTTTGCTAACTTTGTACCCTTCAAAGGCTAGACTAACATATTTTAGACTTATTTTTCCTACTTTACACCTTCTGGCTTGTCACAATCCCCTACCTCCTCACCTATCTCCTTGGCTACCCTGTTCAAATCTCCTGATGAGAGAGAATAGCAACAGAGAGCTGCAAAGTATGGATGTTGGTAAAGAGGAGAGGAGAGGAGATGAAAGGTGGCAAAGGACAGAGGGGATGAAGGTTGGGAGAGGCTTAAGGCAATTACTTTCCCCAAGTGACTGATGCTAAGGGAAATCCAAGTCTCATATTCAAATTCAATCATTACACATTACAAGATTTGAGAAAAGGGACTGCTCTCTTTCATTAAGATACAAGTAGTCACTCCAAATATATTTATTGATGTACATATGCACATATGAGCCACTGATTTAATGCCAGTTATCTGTAATTTTAAACTTTGTCATGCCAATAAATGAAACAAAATTTCACGAATTGCTAACGTGAAAACTGACATGATGGATTTACTAAACTTGAAAACTTTAAGCAGTTATTGAGGAGAAAATCTAAAGGTCTAATTAGATCAATGAATTATTTCTGATATGTCATGATATATCATTTGATAGATTGACAACAGAGTAACATAATTAGGTGATTACACCTTGCAAAACAGGAAATAACTTAGAACTGAAATAAATACAAATCCTTCTAAAAACAAGTATAATGCCTTTCTTATTTACAAGGAAGGAAGCTTAAACCAAACAACAGATATGATGAAAAAATTGCAAAAAATAGTTTCGTATATTTTATAAATAATGATCAACCAACATTCATCATCATAGAAAGATACAATATCGAGAAACAAAAGGACCAAGAAATATCGATCACAAGGGGTGGCAATTCTTGATCCACTTATTACTTGACATAACTGGATTCATTTCAGGACAAGAAATATCTTATCTATTTAATGTCTACTAGACCATGATGCAATCAAACTCATCTACCCAATTATGCTAATCTTGTACATTGAAAATCAACCCAACAGCTAAAATATGAGATTCAAAGCTATTTTCTTAATGAGAGACACCCCTATTTATAATGCTCTATCATTTTGTCCAACCATGTTCTGCCTTGCACTCCATATCTCTCCACTACTTGCCTAAATACCTCTCCCATTTCTAAACTTCACATGAAAAAAGCAACAACATTATAAGGATGAGTGCATCTTGATTTCCTACCTATCAACCACCCCACCACTCTCTCTCCTCCATCCATCTCGATGTGTAGGTGTGTCACAAAACTCAATTACCTCTACCCTTCTTTTCCACAACTTGTCACAGAAAACACTGCCAGATCATGCATAGGTTTTAAATTTTTTCTCTTTTTCTTTTTTTGAGGAAAGATTAGGAACCCCTAATCACATTCATTAAGACAATGAAAAGATACAGAGTACAATAAAGAAAAGCAAGATAGAAGAGAGAAAGAAAGAAAACTGAAAAAGAATATGGTGAAAAGAAAGGGAAGAAAGCAAAATGAAGAACGCAACACAAGTAGGCTACGAGTAGCCACTGAAAAACACCACAATTTCTTCCAATCTACAAGGGGAAGATAAACAAGAGCAGTCTTTAATAGGAAAATGATAGTGTCATGAACTTGTTCTTCACATCTAGAAAAGAATCCTCTAGTCTTTTTAACCAAAGGGACCAGCATTTGGCAGCTGCAAAGGTGTCAGCCAAGCAGGCTTCAGTTCCTTCCTTATCAATCTAATCCCTCAATCAGTTCAGAAAAGAGTGGTGTCACTAGGAAGAGGTTGTAAACAAACCTTGTCAATCAATTCAGACCAGATCAACAGGAAGAAAGTACATTCCAGACTTAGGATTTTTTTTTAATTTTCAAGAGTCCCTTTATCATATAAAATTCAGATGACAAAATTTCTCAAAATGCAAAAGCAAATTAAGCCTAATTATGGAGTATGTATGCATGTAGTACATGTATGGAGTATGTACTACATGATTATGGAGTATGTAGTACATGTATGTATACATATATCTGATTATGGAGTATGTAGTACATGATTATGGAGTATGTATACATGTTCACTCAGATAAATGACATTCTTCAAGCATGTACTACATGATTTTTTTTTCTAGCATGTTAGCTATTTGGCTAAAGCTTCTAGGTTAAGATGGGTCTGAAGAAAGTTTTTTTTTCATTTTAAGGGGTTACATCACGATTATTACACATCATGATCTAGTTTGTTGGAGGAATGGAATTATAGTTGATTAGAAACCATGGGAGGTAATCTGGTTCAAAATTCCAGGAGTAAAGTGATGGATTGCCCACTTAGTAAGGCAAAGCAAAGTGATTGGCCACTTATGTGAATATTGAGGGCCCCTAAGAGTGGCTAGGGTATCAACTCCTACTTTTATCTGTCTTATAGGTTATTGCGAAGCTCCCTACTATCAAACTTACAGGAAGAGACATTCTAGGGGGTGGTCTATCGGTATGTGCACAGAATCTAATACTATATATTAAGAGATCACAGAGATCAAATGCACAATAATGCAGATATATTCTGCCTTAAGCTTTTCCTTACATTTTTCTTTGTTCCTACTTATCCCTTTTGTTTGCAGAGAAAACCTTTTGTGATAGCTAAGATATTTTGTAGTTTTTCACCAAAACTCTTGAGAAACCAAATTGTCAATTAGCATGAATATGAAACCCAATCATTCCACATTAGTGCATCTAAGAACAAGATCAATAATTGCAAGCACTTAGCATGCTCTTTAACATAGTGGCTAAACAAATTGTCATAAGAAGCATGGTGAGAGAGTTCAACATCTTGACTGCACTATGAACAAAAAATGCAGAAACAAACCAGCATGAATAGATGGATGGCTCAATCAATCCTCCCTCCCATGATAAAGAAAATCTCACCCATTGAATCCAACATGTATAAATCAAAAAGTGCATCCTTTTTGTTGAAGTTAGATAGAAAAGAACTCTATTGCTTAATGTTCCACTTGATCAGTCAAAATCAGATTAACAGGAACACAAAGATATTTCAACCTAAGGACAGAACCTGGCAGAATTAAGTCATGACATCAATAAGTTGTTCTTAAATTCATAACCGATAGAGGCTGGTTTCCCTTCATACTGTTGTGTCTGTTTGCGGGGACAGCAATGAAGGTGCTTTGATGACCATGAACAGCAAAATATTGGTTTTGCAGGTAAAGTCAGTATGCATATTTCATACATTTGGAGCAACAGAGCATATCCTTGGAAATCCTTATGACATCACTAAGAACTTCGTAGTGGTTAATTGAAATCTACAATACATAAATTAATGTTAGATGCAGATTAAAATGAATTGAACTTGTAATTATCAAATTCCATGGAAGATGTGTCCCCACTTTTTCTTAGATTGGTTCTCTTGGAGACAGTAGTACACGGGGCAACTATTGCTCGAGTTGATGATGCAACCTGCTACAAGAAAGCTAAAAAGTGGAATGCACGAATGCGGTAGAGTAGCATTCAGAATGCAAGCAAGTGCATGAATCAGAGGATCTTTCTACCAATTAATAACAACCTAGATTCACAAAGTTCCACTGTTGCAAAGGTGATCTGCTGTTCAGATGTTGAGTACATGATGAAAACTCCAATCCATATACATGGATCAAAAACTGCAAAGAGAGATTTTCTTCACTTTTTAGCATTCATTTGGTAGATATTCAAACAAGATCAGGTATCATGTTTATTGCTGTATTGCTGCAAATTAAGAAGTTACAGGGTTGTGCAAGCTCCTATATGGGACTACTTGATGCCTCTAATTAACTCTAGAAAAGCAAGTAAAACAATTTGGAGGAGGGTCAAGCAATGTGAGGACAAAAGCATGGAACTTGACATGCTTTCAATGAGGAGACATGGGACATAAAATCAATACCTTTCATACTAGACTTCTGGATGTTGGCTTGAATGGACATAAGAACAAAAATTCTATTGCCGGCCAAAGAAGGAACAAAAATATAAGACTGGAAGTAATAGACTATTTTCTACATATCTAACTACAGTCCATGCTGCACCTTAACCATTGGGGGTTTCAATTCCATGAATATTGTTTACAAGGAGATCAAAGAAGATGGGTCCTTGAGATTACAAGTTATGTTCCATCACCAATTTACAGTATGAAAATAAAGAACTAGGAAATTCCTTGTGAGATTGTCTATTGCATATTTTCAGGAAAGCTGGTGGAATGACAACGTTTTCAACAAGAGCATTATCAGTTCCACCAAATCAACTGACGACTTATAAAAGGGCAATCATGCAACAAAGGAAAAGAAGGGGAAACAGAGAAAAGTATTCTTAATAAACAATATGGGAACCACAAAAGAAAATTATGTGATAACCTGTGAAAGTTTAAAGCTTTAATCATCCAATTATGTTGGCTCCCAGTTGAAAGTTCCAGTTTGAGAAGAAAACTAAAGACCATGAAATGAAAAATCCAATGACTCTTTGAGTTGTTTAATATCATTCAGAATTACAATAAGCATCAACAAAAAGAATAATCATGAATTAACTATTAAACCCAATGTTTTCTAGTTCTTGATATTAAATTCTACCCAACAAAAAAAAATGCAGATCATGAACGAGTTCTTGAAAGAAAATGACAAGATATGGTTCCATAAATTTCTGGACACATTATTCCAAGAATTCCAGGCACGCAGGTCCATTTGGTCAGGAAACAAATGGCATCACATTTCTTAGTTTTGAACAGATATCACATGAAAATTACATCAATTCTATCCCAGCTTCCCTGATTGTAATCTTGATATCTGTACAGATTAAAGACAAACGGCCTTTACCACAAAAAGAAAGGACAAACGGACCGCGTTCCTCAACAATCCCAACTAAAAACGTCCAAATAAAGAAGGCGATCACCAAATTAAACCAAGAAAAGGGAAAAGATCGATAAACGCATCCAACCCAAAACTTATCGCTATGAACAGATTGCACAACCGCACACAAACCAACTGGTTGAAGCATATTAACATTCTTGACCACCAAAAAATCGAGAACCGTAAATCTAATTGGGGCAAGACCCACCTCTAAAACCAACGGCATTCATCAATCTAAGATCTTCACAAGAAATTTCAAATAATCAACGGGAAAATAGGTAAACGACCAAAAATTCAAAATCAAATTAAACATTTCTCTTTCTCCTTTCTTAAAAAGATCTAAAGAAAGGTGGCGAGGTGCGAGATTCTACCTTCGTCGGCGGTGATTTTTGGACGCGATTGAGATTTTGAGAGAGACAGAGAGGAGAAGAGAGAGAAAGAGGAGGCTTCGAACAGCGCCGTGGCGTGGGCAGATGATGTGCTCTTAGGAGACAGAAATGCGCGTCAAGGATTTGGTGTGAGAAATCTCTCGGTGTTGCGTCGGCCCGTCGAGTTCCAGGTGAGCGATTACTGTACCTGTGGGGCCTTGAGGTCCACTCTAATGGACGGGTCTGATGCAAGTCAAACGCTTCGTTGGTCGGGTGGACGGTGGGATCGGGTTGACGTTCGAGATGTCTCATCGCATGAGATTGAACGGTTCTGGCCGTGATAGTGTTTTCTGTACGGTTTTGGGGGGGGGGGGTCAAATTAGTTGTATATTAGAGTTGATTTTTTCCTTTCTTTACCTTTGTTTTTCTTATAAATGTCATGATGCCTACGACATCGGTGGACAAAATTTTCCCTCTAGCTTGGTTGAAAGGGGTTGATGCTTGCAATGTTCGCAAGGATTAAACCGGATTTTATTGTTATAAGTTACCGGACATGTATGAGAGGTTCCAATCTGCATGTGCGTGCTCCCAAATATGCGTATTATACACTTCACATATTTAAAAGAGCTATGAGTTGAGTAAAAACCATTTGCAAGTCATATTGAATCAAAAGAAACCATAAAATAAAATCTAGTCTTTTGACAAATCTGGTTAAAAGTAAAAAAAAGAGAAAAAAAGAAAGAAGCTCGATCAAGCAATCCAAAGAGTAGGATTTTGGTTGTAGCCTGGACTCCAAAATTAGTTCAACTAAATTTTACTCAAGTTGAACAAAAACTTGTACAAATATTTTTTTGACTGATCATATACTACTCTAGTTAGATCAGAAATTTCACCAAACCATGTTTCAATTACACAACCATTGTTTTATTACAATGATTTAATATGTTTGCGTTGTGATTGGATGAAGCAAATTTGAACATGGTATGATATTTTAATAGTCATTTCTTTCCACAAGAAGATAGTTATTCTTTTCCTAGGTAGAAAATAAGAATATAATTCATTTTTATTTTCGACAAATTTTACATATTCTTATACTATATATTTTTTATAATTTTGAAAAAAGATAATATGTAACTATTTTATATTTATATTGTAACTAAAGAATAGTGTAACATATAAATTCACATGTTATAAAGAATAACATTTAAATGAAAAATTATTATGTATATTTTATAAAAAAAAATCTATTTTAGGTATTTTGATTGATCATTCATTATATTTTATTTCATTTGGGTGATGTGGCAAATAGGAATTACTATAGTACACAAGGGTCATTAGTGTTGGTTGGGCCTCATGCACTGTTTCATCAATTACCATTTTCAACATCAGATAAGTGAACTAAGCGATGATCTAATAAGTTACCTCTAATACATTATTCTTTTAAGTTTTATAATTTTATATTTTGAGTATAAATCTTATTAGACCAATTGATAATACGAGCATATCCACATTCAATAAGTCAACATCATTACACCACTGCTATGCCCACCGTCCATCTATAGTCTTCTCTCACCTCCTAACATCTCATCCATTATTCTTTAAGTTTATAATTTTATATTTTGAGTATAAATCTTATTAGACCAATTGATGATACGAGCATATCCACATTCAATTACTCTACACCATTGGACCACTATTATGCCCACCATCCATCTATGGTCCTCTCTCACCTCCTAACATCTCATCCATTGTAGTCGTTCCAATCATGAGCCTCTCATTGATCATTATTGTACCGCCTCCTTTAGCCCCTCTTCATACCATTTAGAGCCATTCATACACAATAGCAGCACAACCAATTATCATTATTTCAATCATTAAGCTCGAGAAACCACCACCACCATAGCTCACTACATGATCTTTACGGAAAAAAAATTAGGTTTCAGTAGCAAGGTTAGATTAATTCTAATCTATCTTGAATTATGAATAAAAAAATATCCAGTTTAACCTCTCCATTAGATTGGAATTAAGAAAGGGGGCCTAAAAGCATAGTTCAAATTAACTCCAACACAATGCAATTATAAGACAAACTAATCTAGGAAATTTGTATTCTTGCAAAACATCTATATATTTTTAAGAAGAAATATTATTAAAGTATTCTACTTTCCTTTTTCTTTTTAAATATTTGATGAATGGTGTCAAATTTTTAATCTTTATACTATATATTTTATTTTCTCTTGGATAGATTACTTTTAAATTCAAAGTAAAATTTATTGTCAGTGTTGTGTCACTTTAAGAGCTTCAATCAACAATTTGCAATTTGAGTGAATGGACACTATAGGGTGAGGAAGCTATTAGGATTAGAAATGAAAGAAGAGGCAAAAAATTTGTAATTTTGCATTATTACTAGTGGATAAATGCTTTGAATTGAATTAAGGAATCTTGAAGAAGGCCTTGAATATGAGTTTTGCGTGCCCTAATATGAAACATGGCATCTAGCGAGCATATGCAATGTCTATGAGATTAACTCATTAAATTGGTGATCCCTATTGATATTGTTGTGCTAGCATGGTTCCTAGTCACCAATATTATTATTATGTACATGAATACATGTATATTTTATACAAGAATGTAGTACACTAGAATTGTTTAGAAGGGAAGATGAATAGTTGCTGGGGAAGATAAAGAATTGCATAGGAAAATCAAGAGTTGCATAGGAAGATGAAGACATACATGAGAAGATGAAAGTTGCATGGAAAGATTGAAAGGTGGAAAATATCTTGAAAATTCGGGTGTCCTTGAAATTTCTAGAAAACTCTTCATTAATGAAGTCAAATAAGTCTAGAAAAGGTCTAGAACTCCCTCTGAGTCCTATATACATCCATAGGAGGTTCACCATATGTAAAGAAGTAGTAAGCTACCAATTGGGTGTAATAGTATCTCCAAATAGGCTCCTTATATTTTCTACTTATTAAATAAAGTTTGGGTGTTCTTTGCTCCTCCAATTATTCTTCTTGTGTTCCTCTCCTAGTTGGTTCTTGTAATATGATTTTAGGTGTATTATCTAGAATGTCTAAATACACTTTGAAAGTGAACATACTTTCCACATGGTATGAGAGCCTATTTGAGGGCTCAATTGTGCTTGTGTGTTATAAGGAGGAGGATCAATAGAAAAACATCTTGGCAGATCGGTTCACATTGCGAAGTTTAGATCCTACTGGCAATTTGAAATAATTTGGAATGGAGAAGCTCAATAACACCAACTATCAATATTGGAGGTTTTGCATGATTGGAGATAGGATCTTTGTAAGATTGTTTCTAGAGCAGATCTACAACCGGCAATTGCACCGACGAATATTAAAGCTTGGTGAAAGGGAGGAATAAGGTGTGCTAAGGCTTTATTCACTTTGGGGGGCTCTATCCATGAAGATTTGATTGGTCGAGTTCAAGACATATATTGATGAGCTAGTTGGTGAGATCTTGATGAGCTAGAAATCTCAAAGTTAGATCTTGATGAGCTAGTTGGTGGGCAAGATTGTGTCGGTTTGTGATTCAAGTGATAAGAAAGAGTATATGCCCATAAAATTGATTATCAACAGTGGCATACTTTATCTCTTGCCAGTAGAATCACTTTTTTGTGCATATTCTTCTGGTTGTTTTATGTAAATTAAAAAGAGTTTTATGCATTCTTGTGGGGCCACGCATAAGATCATCGAGCTTTCTATCCGATTGCATGAGATTCTATTTGTATGCCTAAAGCTTAAGGGAAGCTTGGATTCTCGTCCTCATTGCAATGTAGGGTTCAATGCCTTCATAAAATTGCTTCTAACTTAATTTTTGACCCTACTTCTCTATGGGCTCTCTTAAACAAGTCTTCTATTTGGAGGAAGCTTTGTGTGGTTGGCCCACAAATCCAATTTCAATTCCAATGATTTTTGGGATCTGGTCAGTCTATCAATGTACTTAATGAATCCTGGATCACTCCTATTCCTCTTCTTGCTTCGCCTACTTATGTGAATATGGAGGATTTTAATATAGAAATCAAGATAGCTAATTTTATTACGGATGGGAGAACGTGGGATATTGATCATCTTGTCCATAGTTTTGTTGTTGAGCTCGGTGCTAATATTTCTTCTATTCTTATTCCATAGGATGATTGGCAGGATTATTCGATTTGGGCATCTTCTAAGCTTATGAATATATCTTTGAATGATATGTGGTAGTTAAGTCTACCTATTGCCTTGCCTCAACTACAGGTAAATTTGGTTGGATTTGGAAATTAAAAATTCCTCTCCATATTAAAATGTTTCTCTGGAGACTTGTTTGGGAACATTTGCCTTGTAAGGCTATCCTTGCCCATTATCACATTATCCTTTTATAAGAACGATATTATGATTTATGTCCTCAAATTGTGGAAGATTGTGCTCATACTATTATACACTGTGACTTCGCTCGGGCTTGTTGGTAGCAACTTAATCATATGTATCACATGTCTTATTGTACAAATTCCCATCCTGATTTGTTTCAATACCTGTCAGCACCTACCGTTGAGAATGGATAGAAAGCACTTATGGCATATGCAATATGGTGCTCATCAAGGCCGGCCCTGGGGTAGGTCGAACTGGGCGACCGTCCCAGGCTTTGCATTGATGTTCCAATTGGATGTAAGGATGGTTTTCTACAATATCATAATAAGAGAAATAATTAAATAGGTTAATGATGGGTTTTACATGCTGCTTAACAAATATATCTATAGAAAATTATTGCACGTAGATTAATTTTTTAATGATAATTAATATTTAAAGTATGTTAATTTTGAATAGAGAAGGTCCTATTTTTTCATTTAGTCCCAGGTCTAAAAAATAACAGGACCGGCCCTGGTGCTTATGGCAAGTTAATAATGACAGAATTTTCCATCATACAAATTATATTCCTTTTGATGTTCTTCGGCATTTAGCATTTTTTCTATTATCCAATGGCTCTACTGACGTGCAGATTGTTCCTACTCCATTTCGGCAGGAGGGCAGTTTCTCACAGTGTCGGCTGCTCTTTAAATAAAGTTGGTTGGTGTCTTGGCTACCCCTCCTAATGGAGTTGTTAAAATCAATTTTGATGCTTCGGTTATGAATGACAAAGCAGCTATAGGATATGTTATTAGGGATCATAATGTGGTCATGCTGTGGGCTTGAGGTAAGTTGCTACGATCAGTTTCTGTCCTTTATACAGAGTTAACTGCAGCTTGACTTGGTGTAAGGTTTGTGATGCAATAGTTCCAAGCCACTCATATATGGTTAGAAGGTGACTCGTTTATAGTAATTTCGTAGCTTACTAATCACTCTACACATAGATACTGTCATATTTCTTTATTAGAAGATTTGTGGATCTGGAAAGTATCTGCTATCTCTTTTCAAATTACTCATACTTTTCAAGAGGCTAATCAAGTGGTGGATTATGTGGCTTATAAGGCTTTACAGGGTGATTTTCATGGACTATGGACTCTATAGTTGACCATCAATGCAAGTATTCACTTCAGGAGCACAGTTATGGAGTTCGATTTTCTAGATTACTGTTTGTTACCTCATTTGCTGTTTTGTACGGGATATGCAGCCAATATGATGTCTATATACTTGGCTGATTGGCAACTGTCCATCCATGCTTATACGTACTACTTCAGTTTTTCAATGTTTTTTTGGTGTTTTGGGATCTTAATGATCAACTGAATTATGTGGTATGGCGATGGTTGCTTTGGCTGGCCTATTTAAGCTGCTTTGCATATGACTTTCCCATCTATTCTTTGTTAGCTGCCACGTCTTACATGTTCATCTATATACTCATTGTTATGTTACTATTATCATAAATCAAGAGACCTCTGTTTTCACCTTGCTATCCATTTGTGTTGTTTATGCAGCCTTTTTATATATTTGGTGGATTGTTTGATGATTGTTCTAATATCCATATACAAAAATAGCCTCAATGTGGTTATGGCCATTTGCAGGACATAAAGTTCACAGGGAAGATAGTCTTTATTTGTAAGGCTGGGAACCAAAAGATGCTTAGTCTCACCGCAAAAAGATATAATAAGTTGGTGGTGAGAAGATAGTTGAGAGAGAGTGTGAAGATAAGAGGGGGCAGCTGACAAAAAGAGGGTTGTATGTAGCTGAAGAATCTAAGATTTTATAATGCTTCATTTGGAAAAAGAAAACTTCAAGGGGTTGGGGTTTTATATATCTAACTGGTTTATTTGTTTTGTTATGGTTATGGGCCAAAAGGCCAGATAGCTCAGATGGATAATTAACTTATGCCTCCGCACCTGCATATATGTGGAAAAGAAATTTCGATCCATATAAGCCATACTCTCTCTTAACTCATAATCGACGTGGGACTAAAGATATCTTTCCACACCACAACATAGCATCCGAGTCAAGAGAGAGTGAGCAGGAGGTGTTCTCATAGACGGCACTAATATTGCGGTCATGGATCAAGGGATCAGATGGCTCGGATGGTTAATTAGCTTATGCACGTGAGATATTGTTCCCTTTGGCTCATGACTTTCTTTAGACTTCAGTGGACCTTAGGCTTCAATGGGCTTTAGTTATTTAGAGCCTCGCGGTTTTGTCTTTCTTAGACCACAATAATTTTATATACAATTTTAAATTCCTGCTAGTCTATTTGCTGAATCATTGTGGGTACTAACACATGCCAACTGCCGCTTTGCTGATGATGGCATCTATTCTAATGACATTGAGCTGCCTATAAGAATGTTTTTAAGTAGGGAAGTAATTATATTATTATACTATATTGGGAATGGGTACTCAAGCTTTACTAATTGTACTTCAAGTTATAACCGGGGCTTTCATTCAAATTGCAGAAGGCATTGCGAAGATGTGTCAGATTTTATAATATAGAGGAAGGTCTTGGACTAACCAAGATTCATAATGTGCAACATAGACTACAACTGAGATATTATTCAAATGATGCTATTAGTTATCTCAATCAGTGGTCAATCATTTTGCATTGGGATACTTCTCTTACTTCCCTGCATTTGGTTCAGGGTGCTGGACTTCAACACTGGGTGGACTGCTGCACCACTACTATTGAAAATAAATGGTGGTTACAAGATGCTCAGATGTTGGATGAAATAGCACCAGCTTAATTAGAAAATAAAGAATTACTTACTATGACCAAAGGAAACAATGAGGAAAAAAAGAAAAGAAGAAACAAAAAAGGAAAAAAGAAAGGAAAAATGGGCAAAAAGAAAAAGAAACAAAAGATCAAAGAGAAAAGAAAATTGAGGAGGAAAGAGGAGGGTTGTATCTAACTGTTTTCTTGTTTTTATCTTGCAGTTGTTAGCTACGTCTTGGCCAAATAGCTGTTCCAATTACCCATGCCGCATGGCCCTGCTTTTCATACATACATTAGTGTTGTATGCCGAGGGGTACATCTTAATGTTTGCTACGTACTCATATAACTGGTTCAGTTGGAATATTTGGGCAGCAGTGCTCAGTTAACATCAATTCCTTTAATAGATACCCACAGTTTTGGGATGCAGCTTTATAATGTCGTCATTCATACTAGCTTGCTACTGATACTTCAGTAATGGTTCTTAATAGATACTCCATTAAATTAGCCAGGAAGACATCGGCTCCTACATGCTTGTCAAGAGTTCAAATTCCTATTGTATAATTCAGCCTCAGCAGTGCATCTTTTCTTCAAAGCTTCCTGCTACACTATTTTTATGTTTTTTCTGCATATACCTGCTTTGTTAGGCTGCTGCTTCTTCAAGAAATGAAACTGTGGAAGTATACTCTTACAAATACTTGGATGCCTCAATGGTGCTATACTCTATTTAATTTGAGGTTACTTCACTACTGTTTCCAGATCATACATGATGTTCCATGTTCACATTAATACACTCATTATTAAGAGTTCTGTTGCCAGGAACTAGGTTATCTTCAGTGCTGTCCATTCTACCCCTCAACTTATCAATGGATTATAGCAACTGGTTATTACAGTATGGGTTATCAACAATACAAAATCTTCTCTCCTTTTGGATGGTGCTCTTCTGGTTATATTCATGCACAGTTCTTTTAAATGGTTATCTACACTACTTATACACATTTTTTGGGAGTGCCTATGCTCTTTAATTTTGGCTCTGGAATACTCCTTGTACATACAATTTTCAATATTCCTTTCTACCATCTCTAGTACTTTTTGTTCTTGCTTTTGGCTTGGTTTGTGGCTAAAACTGTCAGGCCCTTTTGTAAGTGACTTCGACAATTTCTGTATTCAATAAACAGTGTATATTGTTGTACCAAAAAAAAAGAGTATCTGCCCTTCTTGACACCCACTCAAGGATGGACAAATCTACTTACAATTGTTAAGTTGGAAAATTTGCTTACTAATCAAAAGACCTTTGCTATGCAAATGATGGATGTTGATATTTCCAGAAAAGATGATACACCTGTTTTACAAAACTGAAAGAAAGGCACTAATCAAAAGAAGAGGAATCATAAGAAATAAGAAAAGAAGAATCAAGAAGCAGATTCTCAAAAAGAGGCTAAAAGGAAGTAAAATGCTTGGGCATATCTAGAAGTTTTGTGGGACCAAGGTTGTTGAAGGTGAAATAGGTACCTCCAAGCATGATGATGATGATCATGGTGATGATGGAGATAGTGGTTGTCTGTGATTAAGACTTTTGTTTGGCCACCATCACCATGGAGAAGCCTTTTCATCAAGATTTTGCTTTAATAACTTCTATTAAAGTGGAGGCTAAAGAAGATGCTCTCACCATCATCGATTATAAGGAAGATTAGATTCTCAACTCCAGGTACTCACATCATCTTGCTGGAGACAAGTCTCTTTCTCATGTCTCCAAAAGCATAATGGAAATGATGCCATTCTGATTGCTAACAACTCCATACATCTGGTAGAGTGTAGTAAGCATCAAGGGGGAAACAATGGATCAGATGTGAGTGCCATCACTTCAAAGAGCATCTACCATGGGCCTAATATGACTAAAATCTCATCTTGTTCTCTCAAATTCCAAATTCAGGCAAATATTAGAAGCCATGATGTGGATATCTTGGTTAAAGGAAACAGGGAGACAAGCTAACAAGAAATATTTCTTATGGCGACCTCGCTTCAGCTATATGGGGTCTGAAAGGCCTAAAGAATTTTTAACAGATAAGATACCTGATGAATTCCTTATTTGGGAACTTTTCATCAAGATGTTGTTCTAAAGGATGGCAATATGAGAAGGGAGATCGCCTACTATTTGGAAATTCTTCAATCAAAGTAAAATCCTATGGAGCCTGTCCACTCAAATGGGTCCATCTAGAAAGTGAGCTATAGTGGTTTTTGCCAGTTGTTTGTGTTTGTTGATGCCTACTTAAGGTTCTCATGGGTGTTCTTCATGAAAGAGAAGTCTGAGGCTTTCTTTATTTCAAGTTATTCAAAGAAAATGGATGGGAAGTTTAAAAGATGGAGGAAATGTTTAAGAACTGGTGATAGTATGGGTGTTCTTATTACTCAAAAAGTAGGTTTGGCTTTAGAATAAGAAGAACATTCACATCGATCTCACCGATTTGGAGGGATATTAGCAAAAATCTCAAGGCATTTTGGATGTGTACCTCATTCAATCTTTGAGATGGCAAGAGAATAAGATTCTGGGAGGATTCATGGATCCAACCTTCCCCTTTGCATCTTAGTTTGTTGAGTTGTATGAAAGAGTGGTGAAGAGAAATGCCACTGTTGCTTCTCAATGGAGTTACAGGAACCAAGCATGGCCTGTAAGATGTAGGGGCCCACTTTCTTTGGCTGAAAATATTCAATATGAAGCTCTCGTTCAATTGCTATAGCCCATCTCTCCATCTCGTTCAGCTGACCAACCGATTTGGAAGCTTACTTCCAATGGTTCATTCTCTGTTCATTCCTTTTACAAATTTTTGAACTGTGGAGGATTGCTTTGGTCATTTCATAAAATGATTTGGAGAATCACTGCACCTGAAAAGTAAAATATTCTTATGGTTGGCTCTTAAAAATAGGCTTCATATAGGTGATGTGCTACAGAAGAAAGGTTGGGAAGAGAATTCAGATGCCTCTTCTGTGGAGCCAGCCAAGAGACTATCTCCCATTTGCTCATCCGATGCCCTTTTGCCAAGAGCTTTTGGTTTGCCATCAAAACTCAACTCCACATCAGTGAATGGCCCAAGGATATTATGGATTTATGAGGTGGCTAGAGGAAAGAAGAGTTCATTGTAGTCTTAGGGTATTGCGCTAGGATCCGGTACCATATGGTACAGCAAGAAAAAAAAATAAACAAGAAATATAATACAAATACGTGGATCCACCTCAAGCTTACCTCTATGGGGCGTGCAAGCTTCACTATGAGAGAATAAAATAAAATCAATACAAGAGGAACTCACCACTCAATCCTTGTACAAGAGTCTCTCACAAAAAAAACTCCAAAACCCTTACAAAAACTCTTTGAAACCTCTGTTGAAGCCTCTCTGCACCTCCAGGATGTCATCAGCTCTCCAATGCAACAAACGATTCATCAATCGAAATTATATAGGTTCCAAAATCTCAAAACACTGTTACACTGGGAAACAGAGTCCCAATCAAGTCTAGAATCATCTGTGGCTGTCCGATCGTGACCGGCTCACATCAGAGCCGTCCGATTATGCAAAACAGTCTCTGATCATGCCTGATCAAACTCGAAATCATCCTCAACCGTCCGATCATGATCGGCTGCGATCTGAGCCCTCCGATCGTGCAAAAAGTAGCCTGAACTGTGCGTGGACCGTGACTTCGGTCCATGCGGTGCCATGGACCAGCAGCGCCCCACGGTCCACGGTGGACCGCGCGGGGATGCTGGCCTCGGTGCTTGCGCGCACTGGGTCGGCCCACCTGCGCGTGCTAGGTCGGCCCACCCGCGCATGCTGGGCCGGCCCGCACGTGCGCCTACACTAGGCCCGCCCGAGCGCTGGGCCGCATGTGCCTGCGCACGCGCATCTCTACCAGGCCCAACGGCGCTCCATGGGTCCCCGCCGACCCATCGCCGGCCGCCGCCGCCTCGTGCACTGTGCCGTCCTTCTTTCGCGCGTATCTTCTCCGTTTGGACTCCGATTGGGCTATTTTTGGACTCGTTGGACTCCGTTCATCGTCCTGGATCTTACTGTGGACTCAATATGGATCGAATTTTGAGGTATATTTTCTAACAATCTCTACCTCGGCTCGATGCCTCCACCTGTCTTTGACAGCCTGTAATCCATCTCACCCCCATGCCCTAGGACATGCCTGCTGTCTCATAGATGGGCAAACGTGGGAGTCGAGCCAGGCCGCTCGATCCTACCTCTGTCATGGGCTGTGTCCACTCTGACCAAAGATCTACTCAGGGTATCATCCTGTGGCAATAGAAATCTCATCCTGTGACGTCGCCTCTCGTCCTTCCGAGTCTCCCGTCTCGTATCCGATCCACCTCCATCTGGAGCTCCACCTCGCTCTGGGCTCTTTCTGACTCTTGAAGCTCCACCTCACACTGGGCTCCCCGTCAGATAGTAGTGTCCTCTCATCCTCTTCTTCCCCTCCAGAATAATTCTATCGCCACACAATATCTTCAGGATTTTTCTATCAGTTACCATCCTGTAGTCTCTCGAATCCAGTTTGCTCAGTGAGATAAGATTCCATCTGAAATCGAATATGTATCGACCTCCCCCAATCTCCTCACTGCACCATCATGTATCCTCCAGCTAACCGTCCCGATGCCTCTGATCGCACAGTTTGATCCATCCGACAGATAAACAGTGCCCTCACTGCTCTTCAGGGAGTCAAACTGCTCCTCTCTGCAATATACATGATAGGTACATACAGAATCTAAAATCCACAGCTGAAAAGAAGTAGATACCTCGTCAGATATCTCCAGGACATCACCCTTTGAGTCACTACTAGCCGTCGCTGCAGTAGCCCTCGTCCGATCCCTGAGTTGAGAGCAATCTCTGGCTAGATGCCCCAACTCGTCACACCGATAACATCTGGTCTTGCTCAAGTCCCTCATCCTGGACTTGGATCGCCTCATCGCGATCTTCTGTCAGTCTGTCTGCCGCCTCTTGCTCCTCCAGAAATCACTAAAGCTGAGCTACCGCCTGAGCTTGAAGCTGGGTTCTCCCTCCTGAGAACCTCATTTTGAAGAATCGCCGTGGTGACCTCGTCCATCTTGATGGTGCTCTTCCTCACTAGAAGAGTAGTCACCAAGGACTCATATGAAAGGGAGAGCGATGCTAGCAAGACCAACGCTCTGGTCTTCTCCTCAACTTTCTCGCCAACGCTGAGGAGATCGGTGAGGATCTTCTGAAAGTGGCTGAGATGCTCCTGCACGCTCTATCCCTCAGTCATCCGCAGCTGGTAGAACTGTCTCTAGAGGAAGAGAGTGTTGGTGAAAGACTTCACCATGTACAACTCCTTGGCTTCGACTACAGCATCGTCGGAGAAGTCTCGTCAAGCACATGGATCACCATCTCATTCGCTAGGTACAAATGGATCATACTCACCATCTGCATCTGGAGCCGTCTCCAATCCTGCACCTCCATAGTGGTCGGCTTCTCATCATACAAGAGAGCATCGATCAACCCTTGTTGGATGAGCACGTCTTTCACCCTTGCCTGCCACAAAGAGAAATTACTCTTTCCATCAAACCTGTTAATCTCCACTATGATTGTGCTTGTCTTCTCCATTTTCTATCTCGTTCACCACCGCTGCAACCTACACTCTGGCACCACCTTGCTCTGATACCAATTATTGCGTCAGGATCCGGTACCATATGGTGCAGCAAGAAAAAAAATAAATAAAAATACAGTACAAATATGTGGATCGGCCTCAAGCTTACCTTCACAGGGCGTGCAAGCTTCACTATGAGAGAGTAAAATAAAATCAATACAAGAGGAACTCACCACTCAATCTTTGTACAAGAATCTCTCACAAAAAATTCCAAATCCTCATAAAGCTTTCTAAAACCTCTGTTGAAGCCTTTCTGCACCTCCAGGACGTCACCAGCTCTCTAATGCAATAAATGGTTCGTTAATTGGAGCTATATAGGCTCCAGAATCTCAAAAATACTGTTACACTAGGAAACAGAATCCCAATCAAACTTAGAATCATCCGTGACCGTCCGATCGTGATCGGCTTGCACCAGAGCCATCCGATTGTGCAAAAAAGTCTCTGATCATACCTGATCAAACTCGAAATCGTCCTCAGCCATCCGATCATGATCGGCTGCGATCTGGACCCTCCGATCATGCAAAAAGTAGCCTAAACCACGCATCGACCGCGACTTCAGTCCATGCGATGTCATGGACCGCCAGTGCCCCATGGTCTACGGTGGACCATGTGGGGAAGCTGGCCTAGGCACCCGCACGTTGGGCCAGCCACCCGATTGCATTGGCCGACCGCACGCTAGCCCGCACTGGGCCTGCTCGAGCGCTGGGCCGCACGCGCGCGTCTTCGTCGGGCTCGACAGCCCTCCCTCGATCCCGCCAGCCACCGTCGGCCACCGCCGGCTGCCGCCACCACCTCGTGCACTGTGCTGCCTTTTTTTGCATATATCTTCTCCGTTTGGACTCCGATTGGGTTGTTCTTAGGTTCGTTGGACTCCGTTCGTCATCCTAGATCTCACGGTAGGCTCAATGTAGACCGAGTCTTGATGCATATTTCTAACAATCTCCATCTCGATTCGATATTTGGCCTTCATTTGTCTCTGAGAGCCTGTGATCCGTCTCACCCCCACGCCCTCGAGCATGCCTACTGTCTCATGGATGGGCAAACATGGGAGTCGAGCTAGGCCACTATGTCCACTCTAACCAAAGATTTACTTGGGGTATCATCCAGCGGCAATAGGAATCTCACCCTGTGACATCGTCTCTCATCCTCCCGAGTCTCCCATCTCGTATCCGATCCACCTCCACCTGAAGCTCCACCTCGCTCTAGGCTCCTCTTGGCTCTTGAAGCTCCACCTCGCACTAGGCTCCTCATCAGATAGTAATATCCTCTCATCTTCTTCTTCCTTTCTAGAACAATCCTATCGCTGTGCAACACCTTCAGGATTCCTCCACCAGCTACTGTCCTGTAGCCTCTCGAATTCAGTCTGCTCAGTGAGATAGGATTCCGTCTGAAATCGGATATGTATCGGATCTCTTCTAATCTCCTTACTGTACCATCATGTGTCCTCTAGCTGACCATCCCGATGCCTTTGATCGCACAGCTCGATCCATCCAGCAGATAAATAGTGCCCTTACTACTCTCCAAGGAGTCAAACTGCTCCTCTCTGCAACATACATGATAGACGCATGCAGAATCTAAAATTCACAGCTGGAAAAAAGTAGATACCTTATCAGATATCTTCAGGGCATCACTCTCTGAGTCACTACTGGCCGTCGCTGTAGTAGCCCTCGTTCAATCTCTGAGTTGAGAGCAATTTCTGACTAGATGCCTCAACTCGTCACACTAGTAACATCTGATCTTGCTCAAGTCCTTCGTCTTGGACTTGGACCGTCCTCGTTACGATCTCCTGTCGCTCTATCTGCCGCCTCTTGCTCCTCCAAAAACCATCAAAGCTGAGCTACCATCTGAGCTCGAAGCTTGGTTTTTCCTCCTGAGAACCTCATTTTGGAGAATCACCACGGTGACCTCGTCCATCTTGATGGTGCTTTTTTCCACTAAAAAAGCAGTCACCAAAGACTCATACGAAGAAGAGAGCGATGCTAGCATGACCAGTACCCTGGTCTTCTCCTCAACTTTCTCGCCAATACAGAGAAAGTCAGTGAGGATCTTCTAGAAGTGGCTGAGATGCTCCTACATGCTCCATCCCTCATTCATCTGCAGCTGGTAGAACTGCCTCCAGAAGAAGAGAGTGTTGGTGAAAAACTTCGTCATGTACAACTCCTCGAACTTTGACCACAGCATCATCGGAGAAGTCTCACCAAGCACATGGATCACTACCTTATCCATTAGGTACAAGTGGATCGTACTCACCGTCTGCATCTGGAGCCGCTTCTAATCTTGCACTTCCATTGGTGGTCAACTTCTCGTCGCACAAAGAACATCAATCAACCCTTGCTGGATGAGCACGTCTTTCACCCTTGCCTGTCACAAGGAGAAATTACTCTTTCTATCAAACCTATTGATCTCCACCTTGATTGTACTTATCTTCTCCATCTTTTATCTCATTCACCACCGTTGCAACCTATGCTCTGGCACCACCTTGCTTTGATACCAATTGTTGCATCAGGATCCGGTACCATACAGTGCAGCAGGAAGAAAGAAAAATAAAAAAGAAATATAATATAAATACGTGGATTGGCCTCAAGCCTACCTCCACGGACGTGCAAGCTTTACTATGAGAGAATAAATAAAATCAATACAAGAAGAACTCATCACTCAACCCGTGTACAAGAGTCTCTCATAAAAAAATCTCAAAACCCTCACAAAAGCTCTCTGAAACCTCTATTGGATCCTTTTTACACCTCCAGAATGTCATCAGCTCTCCAACGCAATAAATAGTTTGTCAATCGGAGCTATATAGGCTTCAGATTCTCAAAAATACTGTTACACTAGGAAACAGGGTCCCAATCAAGCCTATAATCATCTGTGGCCGTCCGATCGTGATCGGCTCGCACCAGAGCCGTCCGATCATATAAAATAGTCTCTGATTATGTCTGATCAAACTCAAAATGGTCCTGAACCATCCGATCATGATCGACTGCGATCTGGGCCCTTCGATCGTGCAAAAGCAGTTTGAACCACGCGTGGACCGCGACTTCGGTCCACACGGTGCCATGGACCGCTAGTGCCCTGCGGTCCACGGTGGACTGCGTGGAGATGCTGGCCTGGGCGCCTACGCGCACTGGGCCGGCTCGCGCGCACCCATGCTGGGCCCACCCGAGCATTGGGCTGCGCACGCCTGCACGCGCGCTCATCTCCGTCGGTCCCCGCCGGCCGCCACCGCCTCGTACACCGTGCCATCCTTCTTTCGCACGTATCTTCTCCGTTTGAACTCCGATTGGGCTGTTCTTAGGCTCGTTGGACTCCGTTCGTCGTCCTGGACCTCACTGTGGGCTCAATATGGATCAAATCTTAAGACTTGTTCTTAACATAGGGATGGTTGGGATCAATTGGCGATGGCAGTGTGCTGGTACTTATGGCTCGAAAGAAATTCAAGAGTTTCCTTTACAAACATTCTTCCATCAATGCCACTTTCCATAAAGCTCTGCTTTCCTTTATTGAATGGGAACATCTTTGCTCTGAAAAATCCAAGAAAATCATCAATTAATTCGGAACCTTCTGGGATCTCTCTTGATCAGATAATTTTTAGGTTCTTCGATCCATTCTTCTTTCTATTTTGACTTGCAATCTAGAGCTTTGTTGTGTTGAAGCTTGCTCATCTACTCTGTAATCTTTACTTTATCTCTTCTTTGTATATTCTTTACCTTTTAATATAGCTGAGGGAAGCTAACTGCTTCCTCCATTTTACCTCAAAAAGATAGTATGGGTACCTATCAAAGGCATTTCATGATTTTTGCAAAGAATATGGAATAGGAAGACAAATGCCTTGTCCCCGAGCTTGGGAAAAAATTGGCAAGGTAGAATGCAAATCAAAGCACTCGGCAGAGGTATGTAGAATTTATATTTATAGTAAAAGCTTGCCTAATAAATTGTGGGCAAAGGCTATGCAATGTGCATGCCATGTTATTATGAATCAGCTCCTTTGTAGATCTATCAACATAATATGAGTTATAGATCTAAGAGATACATAGTTTATTTTCATATTATTGGTTATATATGGTTTGTATATAGTCTGGATCAATTGAGAACAAAATCAGAGGCCAACACTAAAAAGTGTGTTTGTGGGTATGACCCATAAGATTTTATGTTTGATTAAGTTTCTTCTTATCATGTTCAACCTACATTAGCCCCTTTTGCAGCACCTTCAAGTGATGAAAGTGAAAAGAAATATGTTGATCATAGGCCTTCAAGATCTCCAAATGTTACCACTTCTTCCCTTCCAAAAGATCTTCATTTAAGGGGAGTGACGAGTCCCCAAGTAAGAAGAATCATATGGTGGAGCATGGTGGAACAGCATCACAAGAGGTGGAACCATCAGTTAGAAGATACAAAAGAGATCAGCAGAAACCTAAGAAGTTAAAGGACTTCTACATGGGAAAGGATCATTGCCATACTTGTGGCTATTTCCTACCAATCCACTTGTTGGTGGTGAACATTTTTACATGATGAAGCTAAGGGTATTCCAACATGGGAATCTACTATGAAGGAGGAGATATTGGTACTTTTGAAGAATGGGCATGGGATTTAGTTCCTAAGCCAGAATTTTCAACCTTTTCATGCCAATGAGTGTATAAAATCAAGTGTAAGGTGGATGGAACCATTGATAGTTACAAGATGAGGCTTGTGCCTCATGAAGAAACTTTTTACCTAGAGGCCAAGATAACATCTATTCATGCTAATCAATCTTTGGCAGCATCAAAAGCATGGATGTTTTGGCAACCACATGTTGAAAATGTATTTTTTAATGGAGATATTGATCAGGAGATCCACATTGAGCAACCACCTGGCTTTTTATTGAGGAGATTTCCTAATCATGTATGCCAACTCAAGAATGGCCTTAGACAAGCACCATGGGCATGGTACATTAATATTGCATAATACTTTACCTTTTGTGGTTATGCTGCTTCTAGTTCCACTGCTAGCTTATACATTAAGAATGATGCAAACATGCTTTATTTTTTTTTGGTTATAACAATGATATGGTGATTACAAGAGACAGTGAAGAAGAAGTTGCTAAACTAATAGATGAGCCTATAATTCATTTTGAAATGAAGGACCTTGGTGAGATCAATCTTTTTTTGGCTTGGAGATCACAATGTGCAAAGAAGTCATCTTTATTCTCAAGCACAATGTGATAAAAAAATTCTTGAAACCTTAAGATGATGAATTGCAAGCCTATGGCTATCCCGATGGGGCATCATTTGATTAAGAATTGATCAAGGAAAAGAACAAAAGGATTTTCATGCTAATCGGACACTTATTGGAAGTTTTCTTTACTTGACTATTACTAGACCAAATACCTCTTTTCCAGTGGGTGTGGTTAACCAATTCATGCAGAGGCCTAGAAAGCCTCATCTTCATACAACAAAGAGTATATTTCAATATCTAAATCATACTATCACATGCAGCTTATTATAAAAAAGGATGCACAAATCTCTTTAAATGGACTCACGGACATGGATTGGTTGGGAGACCCTTCTTTAAGGCGATCAATATCAACATATGTCTCCATTATTGGGTCAGCAATAATTTTTAGTGCAGCAAGAAGGAACCAACCATGGCATTATGAAGCACTGAGGCAGAGTAGGACACCATGACATGTGCTGCACCAGAATGAATTTGGTTAATATGACTCATTGAAGATATTCTTTTATCGTAGAACAAACAGTGAAGATTGATTGTGATAATTCTATCACCATCCAGTTAGCTTCCAATCTTATATTTCATTCTCAGATGAAACACATAAAAGTTCACTATCACTTCATCCGAGAAAAGGTATTAGAAGAAGTAATTGATCTCATCAAGGTGAAAAGTGACCAAGTGGCAAATATTTCACCAAAGCATTGTCCATAGCATGATTTGAGCATCGTAGAAGAAATTTGGGAATGATTTGTTATCTAAGCAAAAAAGGGAGAGTATTGAAATTGTTGTATTAATATTGTTCTTAGTCATCTATATTATTAATATATACATGAATACATCTAGATAATCTTGTTGAAGAATATATGGTACACTAAATAGTCTAGAAGATAAGATGAAGAGTTGCAGGGAAAGATAAAGAGTTGCATGAGAAAATAAAGAGCTGCATGGGAAGATGATAAGATGCATGAGAAGATGAAAAATTGCATGGGACGATGAAAAAAATATCTTGAGATTTGGATGCCATGAAAATATCTAGAGAACTCTTCATTAATGTGGTAAAAAAAAAAGGTCTAGAAGAGATCTAATTGATGACCCACCCAGAAAATTTCTTAAGCTTAAACTTCTCCCATACAAATATCAAAGCATGGAAAAAAAATGGAAAAACAAAATGGAAACCTCAAGCACTGTGCACGTAAGGCAGGGGATGGGTGTCTTCCTGTTCTCCTTTTTCGGCTAGGAAAAGGGACCTTAGGCAGCCAACCCTAGGATCTTTGGTCTATAAGAGTCTCCTCCCTCTCTTAGCCACTTTGCACCGAAATCCTATCCATCATCGGTGAGAAATCCTTCGAATTTTTCTTGATATTTTTGTGGAGGATCTTCAAGATTTTTTCTAATGAATTGGCCATTTGACCTCATCGGAGCCAAGGTAAGGCCTAGATCTTTCTTTTCTTTCTTTTGATCGATAATAGGGTCATTATTGCTTGAATTTAGGCCGACAAGGTGCCAGATTAGTGGTGGAATAGGGTCATCCCCTATTTCTTCTTCTCTTATCAAGTTGGCCACCATCGTCGGACTTGCTATGCTCGGGCTGTTGGGGGCCAATGCAGCCATCAAGGTGGTGGGTTGCCACCGTCATCGAGGATCACTACAATGGGGGGTGGTCAGTCCTAAAGCTTTCCGCCTCCTCTATTTTTTCAGGAAGGAAAAAAATAAAGATATAGAGAGAGATAAGAGGAAAAACTCTCTTTTCTCTCTCATCTACACTCTTTCTCTCTCTACATGTTTAATGAATCAGTGGTGGGTGTAGAGGTGTTTTGTGGGTTCAAGTTGGTACTACAAGGTATCATAGACGGATGTTGTAAGATCAAGGGTCTCGGACTAGCATCATGCAACTATCTATCTTAATCTTTTGTGATTTTTCGTCAAAGATCCTTGACATTATGATTGATATGATGTTGAGGCCTGGCTCTATAGAAGAGCAGTTGCCTAGACCAAACAATGTTGAGCCGAACACCTTGCCTTCGGGTTCTTAGATCGAGGAGCGGGTCAGTATTTGCTATAGTTAGATTCATCATTGGTAGAGGTAAGAGTTCTTCAATATGATAATCTACATGTTTATAAAAAATTATATCTATATGAATAATGTATATTCTATATCTATCAATATGTGTATCATACGTTGTTGAATTGATATTGCTTGTATTATGATTAATCTATGCTTAATGATTGTTGAGTAAGGAAACTTAATTTAACATCATTAATGGATGCAAGTGGTATCTGGATTGATTGATCATGCAAAAATTATAACGTATATATTTGGATCAGCTTCGGGTTAGGGTGTGGCATTATTTTTGACCTACCATAGGCTGGATTATAACTGTGATTAATCTAATATCGAAAATCAGATTATAACTTTAATAATATAGATGGGGCATGGGTGGTTGTTTGAATTGATTGGTCATACAAGAACTTAGTGTATGTATTGGATCAGCCTTGGGTTGGAGTAAAGCATTGTGTATGGCCTACTACAGACTCGAGCATAGTTGTAATTAGTCCAATACTAGAAAGTCAAATAATAATTTGCATAACTATAAGTATGTGAAAAGGGAAGCATGTGGACTAGTTGGTCATATATGAAACATAGTGTATCAGCCATGGGTTGAGATGTTTTAGACTACCATAGACAGGAGCATAGTTGTGACCAATCTAGTACTAAAATTAAATCAAGATGATGAACCATATCTAAAAGAAGGATATTGGACTAGCCAATATATGTGAAACATGGTATGTATGATGCCAGTATGGATTGAGATATGATTGTCGGCCATGGGTGGAAACATAGTGTGTGCTTGGCCTATCATAGGCTAGAGTATGGATGGATTTGATCCAATACCAGAATAATAATAATATTATCTATATCAAAACTATATTAATTAGTTAATGATAAGTAATTGCATGAATTACTGTTGAATAAAATTATTGATTTGTGATATGTGACGTATTTAATAATTGTATGTAATAAATTATTTAACTATCAAATTTAGTATCGTTTAGATTAGAACTATGTTAATTAGTTAATGATAAGTAATCTCATTAAATTACTATTGAATAGAATTATTGATTTGTGATATATGACGTGTTTAATAGAATTATGATGATATTATTCAACTATTAGATTGATGGTATATGAATAAAATTATTTTATATCAGTTATATATATTTGTTAAAGGATGTTTCATATTCATACTATTATGAGTGTGGAGGATTCTTACTGGGTTATAAAGCTCACAACCCTTCTTTCTTTTCAGAGCTGCAGGACACATAGCTTTCAATAGGTTTGATTTTGAGTTTAAGCTACAGAATCATTTTATAGGTATTGCATGATTTCTATGACTTTGTTTTAGGGTTCATACAGCTGTGTCACATGGTCGACTCAGGTGCTAGATTTGGGATATGATATCTAAAACTTTTTTCTAATGCCTATGTATACCCATAGAAGGTTCACCGTATGTAAGCAAGTAGAAAGCTACATTGATTATGTAAAACAGTGTTTCTATAAAGCCCCTTGTATTCCCACTTATTAAATAGAAGTTCAAGTGTTCTTTCTTCTCTAATTCTTCTTATTGTGTTCCTCTCCTAGTTTGGTCCTTCTAATATGATTTTGGGCATCTTAATTCTAGGGTGCCTAGCTACACTTTAGAATAAGTGATCACACTCTCCACAATGCCAATATGCTGATGTATTATTATGAATTGCAAAGCTCCAACATTTGTTATAGCCAAACAAGATGAAACTTAAAGAGAGAGAGAGCAGAAAGAGGAAACCATCTTTTGCTTAAAAGGTAAGGGTGGATTAGGTGCTTGCTAGGTGTAAACTTGTATTTGGGATGCAGCACCTGCTTTGGAATTAATAGCCCTTGCGGTCGCCCACTTGTGACTTGAAAGATCCGAATAAGCATTGATAGAATTCAATCACATCCAACTTTTCCTGCATGTTTTCTTGGGGAGTAAATTGGAAACTTTCTTGCGATTGGCAGTTGAGTGTGTTTCTAATCATTATAGAGAGAGAAATGACATGGTAAATTAAAGTTCCTTTTGGTAATGACATGGTCATCAAGAAGTGTCCCATTTCACCTTCTTAATTATGTATTTCAGTGTCTGTAAATGATTAACTATCTTCTTTCTGTACATATGACTAGCTTTCTCTATTTTAATAAAGAGAGGTGATTGCTGTGGCTAATACACAATAGTCTCCTTTTAACTCAAAACAAGACAAGGTAAATTCAAGCTTGAACAGTGACACAAACCTACCATTTATAGATCAGGCTAATTATGCTAAGAATATTAGGGTAATTGTGGTTGTTGATATGAAAAGATTAAGTGGTGAATATTGAGGAATAGTCCTGCATCAAAAATGGCCTGTGAGAAGGGGTGTCAAGGAATATACATCTTACTCATGAACCTTCAACTTGAGTTTCTAGGCCGGAGTTTAGAGTTTTAGCAGCAGTTGTCATCTGCAATGAAATATAAACTTTATTCTCCTTGTCTGGATTAGGACTCTTCCAAACAGATATGTATGTACTAAAAGATTTGATAAGAATTTCAAGCTATCCTATGCAAACTGTAAAGCTGAAATTTAATATCTTCAATCCGCTGTGTTTCTATAAACGATAGCAACGGGCCCTTGAAAAGGCCACCCAAGCCCCTTTGTCCCTCTTAACCTGCTTGCATCAGCATTCAGCAGATTAGGTGTTTGAGCCACAACATTGAAACTTTGATGGTCTGCAATTTTAAGATGTTTACATAAATTATTGTTGGCATGGTGTTTTGCAGCCCAATTTTATGGTGTGTATAGCACAAATTTGACTATTTTGAACTTGCAGAAGACGTAAAAATTTCTTTCAAGAGCCCCACCTGGAACAATCCCTCTTGTATGCCCTCTAATTGGCTCACAGGCCCAACCATTTATTTCGTTTCAACGAGAGGATAGAGTATTTTTCTCTGATATACAAATGATTTAAATGTCACATTGAAGGTCAGATTTAATGCCAGTCCCAAAAATTCCTTCTCATGCTATTTCCTGATGCACATGATCAAAAAAGATGGATTAATAGTGATGGCAATTTTAGTTGACCCACCAAGTCCCGATCCGATCCGACCTGAATAGAACAGATACACGAGAGTGAGCATAAGTTCTAAAGAATACCTGAAATGGGTTTGGGTTTAGTACGGATGATAGTATATCCTATCTCAAATTCAATCTGATACAATCTTAATTTAATTTTTTTAAATTATAATTATTTTATAATATTTATATGATAAGTTCTTTATCTAATCCAATCTGACCTCTCTTATCTATCCGATCCAATCTAATCCGTACCTTTATTTGATCCAACTCAATCTGATCCAAGATGGGTATAGGATAGATATAGATTTGGGACTTTAAATTATTAGACGGATCTGGATATTGGCTAATCCGATCCATACCGGATGCTATCCCTATGGATTAATGTAATAAAACTGTGAGGCCTCTGTAAAATGACACATTTATACACATACAAATTTATATAGATCCTTGTCGTTATGTAATTTAGATTGCATTCTCATCTGCTTACATTAACATGTAAACATTTAAAAAAAAAAAAAGTCTTCGCTAGCTTATACATCGTGAGGAATAACTTCTATTCATCTTTTAGAGAAGGTGGGAAAAATCTGCTAGACTCCATCATTAAAGAAGAAGAAGAAGAAGACGACGACGACGGCATAGCCTCGTGTGGTTTTCCACTCATAAAAATGTTACTAAAACTGTGGGTTTTGCTTATGATGAAAAACATAGGATACAATAATGGGAGAGAGGCTTCCAAGCATCCGTCTCAACTTGACGACAATTGTCTAAAAATTTCCTCCAATATTTGACTTCAAATACCAATGGTGGAATAAATGGACTAATACTATATTGTCTAAAATATAGTTAACCTAATGCAGGGAGAAAATTGAGAAAATTGTATGGACAATGAAAGAAAGGAATAACAGAGAGAAGCCCACGGGGCATGACTTCCATCTGATGACATCTGAACGGTGCTGGTGCTGGTTCAGCTCCTCCTCCTGCATCAACACTCTCGTTATTACCATAAAGTCATCCATTTCCATTATATGAACAAATAGTTCTTGGATAGGGTCAAATTTTTTGAAGACCACCAATTATCAATAGTGCTTATAACATTTCCAACATTGAAATATTGAGGACATTGTGTGCTAATAGTGTATACTATGACAAATATATCTATGGATTCAACAATATTATTTTATGATATGCATTTGTATACAAGATTTAACTTTTTAGTGGCATAAAAAATTGTCACTATTAAAATATTAGTAGCAACCATAATGACTCCGAGTAAAATGATCATCACTAATAGTTTTAGTCATGGCAAATATCTCATCGTCATAGAAGATAATATGGCAACTGAACGCCATCATGATACTCAAGATTTTGCTTGCTATTGTTTTAAATTTGTCTCATTTTTCAGGAAATCACAATTACTAACTAGGATTAGGATCAACTAGATAAGCTTAAAATATTGAAGGGCATGCATATGGATGTCCAAGCATATTGCATTTTCCCAATGAACTTGCACCATAACTTCTAGTTCTGGAGCATTTCAAGCATTTATCCTTTTCCAGATTTAACTCAGTTCATATTAGTTCTTCTGGTTTTGGGGTGAGGCCAACAGACATTAGGAGTTCGTGCCATGTTAGCTTAGGTTAGTCCTTTAGACGGTTATTACTTCGAGTTCCATTACCATTAGTACTATTACATAGAATCTGAATGAGGTAAGATTCAGCAACAAATTTTATATCGTAGGATCCCCTGCATTATGAAAAGGGGCAAACAAATGGATGATTTTAAGTATTATTATCATTATCTTCTATTCGCACTTAAATTAGAGAATTTTCTGTTAAGTGTTTGTTTATGAATGCAAGAGAAATACCTTATGCTTTCAAGAGTTAAAAGGAAAATAAACTCAGGAAATATGTATGGTTTCATTACACATTATTTAAAAGAATTCTGAGAGAATGTTACTAAGGTTTGATGGTGTCCATCATAGTACATCTTATCAAAATATCTTCCACAAGAAATTGAAAAATTCTAAATGTGCAGTGAAGATTGTATATATATATATATATATTGTAAAGTCAAGATTGTAGGGTTAAACATTCGATTTTTTCAGATATTAGAATCTCTATATTTGTAAATTAGATGCTTTGGAGGAAGAAGAGGTTTTATGCATAAAGACTTGCAAAGAGAAGAAATCCAATCTGTGACGAGGATCTATAAAGAGAAGAAACCAATATTCAGTCCCATAAACAAATGGATATTGCGTTTTTTTCCAAAATTGCTAATTCCGTTGACGAAAAATTGCTTAAGAAACATCAGTTTGAATCTTTGATGTCACCCGCTATATCATCACATGTTTTGAGTTACAGAGGGAGTGATTTTTTTTTCCTCTTTTAATTTTTTTCCCCTGCACAGCCAAGACCATGCCCTATGATTCATCCATCCCATAATGTTGTTACTGCTATTAGGTGATTTCGATTTTTAACCTCACAATCTGTTCTTTTCTATTAGCATCTCTTTATCATGATCAGGGTTCTCTCTTTCCTCTGAAAAGTTATTGCTTAGGAGACCACACAAATTGAAAATATATATAAATCAACAGAGGGTATACTATTATTTAATATGGATGGACTTTTGTTGATTCATATGGACTTTTGTTGTTAAATTCATTTTCATGTGCATCAGAATTGAGCAAGGAAAAGAGCACAAGACAGGGAAAGTATATGATGATGTTACAGGGAAGGGTCAAACAGAACAGAACAGTAACAAATGCTTGTTTCACGATAATCTATCCTAACTGAAGTACCATGTAAATTTTCATCTTCCAATATCTGTTCTTAAGCTGTTATTATCCTTGGTGATGAGACTACTTAACAAAGATGCAGCAAAAGTACCTGAAGATGGTGATGATGGAGATTCAGGCATCACTGGTGAATCTCCCATGAAATTTATAAGGTCACTTAGAAAAGAAAGAAACTCTATAAAATAATAATAATAATAATCTTTGATATGATCGGGAGATTATGTCACGGAAGCAAACCTTTGCATTCACTAACAGGAGGGGTCTGGACTAGGGGCGGCAATTGGATACGGGTCGGATCAGATACGGGTCGGGTCGGAAAACATCAAATCTGAACCCGACCTGCTTATTAAACAAGTTAGATTTTCAAACCTGAACCTGACCCATTTAATAAACAGGTCATCCGATCCGACCCATTTAACCTATTTATTAAACAGTTAACCTGTTTATCCGACCCGACCCGACCCGACCTATTTAACCCGTTTATCATTTAACCTGTTTCACAAACAGCTAACCGTTTAACCGATCCGACCCAATCCGTTTAACCTATTTAGACATTTAAAATGTTTCATAGATAAACAAAAGGCCAATAAAATTGGAGAACAAAGACCCCTAAAGATTGTGAAGTGCAAGCAACAATCTTGGATGCTTCCTAATGATGTTCTTAGTTTGAGAGGAAAAAACTGATAATAATGAGCTATTAACTTACTGCCAATGAAATTAATTTACTGTTGTCAAGCATTCAAATACATGCTGATTGAAGAATTTCAGCATCAAAGTTCAAAATAAATCGCAGATAAATAATGATCATCAGAGAGCCAAGAATCTATAAATCAGAGCAAAAATAGTTAGACAAAAATTTTGATTTAAACCAGCTGAGCAAAGACCAGATTACACAAACCTCTCAGGAATCCTAACGTAAATCCAATAAAAAAATCAGTAAATCGATTGTATAAATGAGATAATACATAAATGACTATGAAATCCTAGAATAATAGATCGATCACTATGAAATCTCAGAAATCCTAATGTAAATCCAAGAAAAAAATCCTCGAATCTAGATCGAACACCAACCCCAGAGATCGGAGGGGAACACCAACTCCAGAGATCAGAGCAAAAATCCTCGCGATTCCTCTAAGTTTGCCGTCATCGTGATGTCGGGTTTCACAATGGCTAAAGAGTAAAAATGGAGGCCAGGTCTCGGCTGGCGCTCCCATGATGAGGGGAGATCGGAGAGGAGCAGCATCTAAAGGAGGAGGTTGAGGAGGGGAATACCTAAACTTTCTCTGAGTTTCCTTCAGCACGATCGCAAATGGAGAGGAGCCGGTAGTAGACGGCTACCTATTGCCGACGGTGGGAAGACGGTGGAGGATCGTCGGCCGAGAGGAGGGATGGAATGGAAACGCTAGAGGGGATGGAATGGAAACCCTAGAGGAAGGAAGGGAATAGCTGCGAGCCTGGGATGGGAAGCGACGTTTCGTCCGATCGAATGGCAAAGAAAGAATATAACCTGATAACACTTAAGCCGATTAAGGTTATAAATAATGGTTAAACGGTTATAATCCGATCCGATCTGACCCGATTCAACCTATTTATTAAACAGGTTAAACGGGTCAGTAACCTAAAATCTGAATCCGACCTGATTATTAAATGGGTTAAACAGGTCGATCCATTTACGATCCGAACTCATTTAATTCAAATCCAAATCTGTTTAACACGAGTCGAATACGGATCGGATTGGTGGGTCGGATCGACTTTTGCCACCCCTAGTCTGGACTCCATATGCTGCAGGAAGCGCAAGGGTGCGGTTTTTGTCGATGGGGATCCCAAGCTTTGCCTCCACTTCACCATCTAAGATGGTGCAGAGGCACAATGGCTGGGATCGGACGATGGTCATAAGCTGGAGGCAGCACTCGGAAGACGGCGGTTGCGATGTTTATTATTCATGATGTAGTCGAGGCAAGGTAACAGGCCAATGACAACATCCATGCAGTCAGCATGGGCCAAGCAGCTTGAGTACAGAAGGGCCATGGCAATGGCGAGCAGTCTCACACTCAGATCTGCCATTGGAACTTGGGCCACCATGACTGCCTCCACAAGCCGGGAGTAAAAGGAAGGGGAGAGGATTCATAAATCTGGCGACGAAGAGAACAACACCAGGAAATTTGGTACTGTTCCGGTGCCTCTGATACACGGCATGAATCTGAATGGGAATGGAAATGAATTTGCATGGAAATCAGAATGGCTGTATCACTAGATAAGTTTGGTTTGCGGCAATACTCTATGAAAAAATATTAGAGTATTGCCAATGTAACTCCTCAAATTAGTTTGATTATGCCATACGACAGAAAGGTATTGAAAACCGCTATCGATTTAAAGAAGCCCTCTATAAAATATTGCGACCCGAGGCCCCGCGGCTTCGCATGAGCATCGGCGAACCCCAGCCACTGTCCAAGCTTCCCTATTCGATCGCTCCAAGCCAGCAACTGCACGAGCTTCGGTGACTGCCCGTGGCCGAGGCCGGGAGGGAGGCAAGGAGGGTTGGTGGCATCGGAGTCGGGGGAGGGAGGGGAGGGGAGGGGTGGTCGTCGGTGCTCGCACAGAACTGCGGGGGCTCGGGTTCGTCAGAGCCGGGGAGGGAACAAGAGGGACGGCGATGGAGGGCCACGGAAGAAAGGGAGGGGGTTGGTGGCGTCAGAGCCGGAGGAGGAGAGGGGGTTTGGTGGTCGTACAGAGCCAGATGCGATGCAAATGGCTGGTGTGGCATGGATGATGGTGGGGTGGGACCGAGTTGGTGGTGCCGGAGTCAGGAGAGGGAAGGAGCAGTCGCCGGTGCTCGTGCAGAGCTGCGGGGCTCAGGTTTGCCAGAGCCGAGGGAGGGAACAGAAGGGGACTGTGACAAGGTGGGGCCACAGAGAAGAGGAGAGGGGGGTTGGTGGTGCCGGAGCCGAGGGATGTGGCGGGGCAGGGCGTTGGGGGGATACGGCGGAAGGAAGGGAAGGGAAGGGAAGAAAAAGAAAAAAGAAAAAATATTTGAAAGGGAGAAAAAAAATATTATTATTTATTACTAGTAATAATTTAAATATTTTTTTAGGATATTAATTTTAAAAAATATATATATTGGAGAGGGGAGGAAAAAGTAAAAGT
>KE504702.1:737546-755476 GCA_000441515.1 Elaeis oleifera
AATATGATAAGATGCCTTGCATGCTTATGGGAAGAGTTTTCTATGAGTATGCGGCGGTTGCTATGACTTTCGATTCACAATCTCGGGTCGGGGGCGTGACACCATGTCTCAGCCGATAAGGGTCATGGGGAGGCGGGGAGACTTGACTATGAGTCTGGTGTCAAAAGGTGGGCGGCACTGGCCAGAAAAGGAAGTGATGAGTCGTAAAAACAAGGGAAGTGAATAGATGGTTGATTTTTGGCAAATTTGTCAATAAAATCTGGTCAGCGAGGGTCCTATCACTGAGGAAATGGAAGAGAAAAGGGAATCAACACTTATCGTAGGCTCAGACGATGTCTATAGCCAAATTTTCCAGAAGGCACAAGAATGGGAAACCTCAAACTTCAAGGGGAAAAGAGAGAAAGAGAGGGATGAGGCATGGTTCCCGTCGATGGAGGCCTATAGAGGAGAGGGGGTCCTATTTATAGATGAGATCTAGGGTTTTGGTAGCTCCAGGCCTCTAATTTTATTTGGAGTCACCGAGGAGGAAGAGACACACTGTGGAAGTCATTTGCTTCCTACTAGATGTGTAAGACGCATGGGCATTTGGTATGAGGTAATCCATTCAAAATCAAAGATGATGTGGTGGAGGTGATGAGATCGCCATATTTAGTTATACCATGGTGATCTTACGTGATAGTGATTTTCAATCACCCACACTCTTCAAATCACCATCTAACGCGGTGATAGAAAATCCGCTTTTGAGGATAGGTATCCAATATCACTCCATCACTATGATTTTATATTAAAATATATTAATAAAATATTTTATAGTCGAGAGACTTTTGAAAGAGAAAACTTATTTTTTTCCACGATATTTTTTTATGTGAGTACGTGATATTATTTACGCGTGCTAGGTGGATAGTTGGGGCATCATCTCTATGGAAGAGAAGAAAATCTACTTTTTATCATGATTAAAAAAATCTATTAAATTTTTTAAAATTTTCTGCTCCAATTCTCAATCCCAAAAGATATGTCAGGATATTTTGGTATTATATGGTTGGTTAGCATACCAAACAAGCTATTTGTACATATCTGAGGATTTTTAATCACTATATACTATAGCCAACTAAATATAGTGATCTTAGATCACTAGAGATCAGATCATCTTAAGATTTGGGTCACCACTGATCTTAGATTATCATGGTAATCCCAATTGAGTCACCAAACACCTCCAAAAAGCTAGTGATGAGACAAGCCTCGGATCATACCGGTGAAGCTAATTGAGCCCATCGAGCTTTCACCTCATGACTAAAGCCTATGCTTGTATGAAAGACAATGCCCGGTGTATACATCGTATCTTATATTATTTTTTCTATTTTCTATTCTGCAAGAATGTTGAAACACACTTTAGGGAGGCCCGTAAGCATACAGTATAGATTGATGCACAACATGATAAAAACTGATACATACTTTAGGGAAGCAAGTATAGATTATAGTACATATCTAAGTTTATCTTGATACACACCATAATATAATCTTGATTTGTCTTTATCTCTAAATATCTGTAATAGCTCTGCTTGTTTATGTGTTTTTCCTTACAATGACTATTTACAATTCACTACTTTGTAGTATATATGAGTATATACATATATATTCCCCAATATGTGCAACACCATCCTGGCTGATCATAAGATTTCCCAAGAAGATAAATTATGGTTGCTCAATTAAGATATTTTTGGATATCGTAAGGTGAATCTCCTAGAAGTGTCTCCCTATTGGCATGCATTATTTTGATGACGTCTCCCAACTTCATTCGCTGCTGTGGTGATTTCTCAGTGCACCACAGACCTATTTTAATGATTGACAGCGAGCAATCATGTGTCTTCTCTCTTGCAATGACTGCACCCTGACAAGCGGATATATTTATTCCATTCTCCTCGTGCAAGAGTAGAGCCTGGTCCAGTATATCCATTACATGTTGAGGATATGCCATCTTACAAAGTACGAAGGTCTAGACCATCTTTAAATCTATCATCAGTGGGTCTCAGTCCAGTTAACATCTCCAGCAAAAGTATTCCATAACTGTACACATCCCCTTGAGTAGAGACTTTGCTGCCCATGCCATACTCTTACAGTTCACATGGAATTAAGAATAAATTAGTTATTTCGCATGGAAAGTAAATTGCAAGTCTTAATTAGCTTTCTAGAAAGTGAGATTCCTGTTTTCATGGTTAAAAAATGTATTACATAATTAAATTCATCCATTATGATTAAAAGTTCAATATTTGTTACAGATGTTATTGCATAAGAATTGTTGTTTATACATGAAATAAAGAAGAATTGGTTGCAGAAATAGGAGCTAGCCATATATAGTTGTGACCATAATAGTTTAGTTCTAACATCGTAATGCCATAACATGCTATAAAAAAAAAAATCAATCTGAAAAATAATACAAATGTTCACATAGTTGAAAATATTCAGTACAGCTCAAATAAAATTAGGTTGGCACTTGGGTGATGTTATTGATCCAAAAAAAAAAAATTCTCACACTACTACACTGAGTATTTATAATCCCTTCCCTTCTGATGATATAGCCCTATATCCCACTGAGTACACTATGATTAGAGTCTTTGCAAAATTATTAGTATACTTCAGCATAGGTTGAAATGAGCAGAATTTCCAAATTCAATGGACATATTTATCCTAGTAGAGGCAAATAATAAGATATTACTTTTTAGAAAGATGATTTGAAAATAATAATCTCATTCAATTTATATAGATCTATGTTTTATTATACATGTATTTATGCAAACTGATTCAATATTTAGAAGTATTTCAAGGTCTTCAACAAATAATGCAGTCTAATTCGAGAATATTGTAAGACAAAATATCATCACTAACAAAAAAATGTAAGCTGAAAAGGATAATCACCTGGAGCAACATATCCGATGGATCCTTTTATTCCAATTGTGTGGCTTGTCACTGGAGAAGAATCCCCATGAGATGGTGCCATCAGAAATTTTGCAAGCCCAAAGTCGCACACACGAGCAACCATATCCTTGTCGAGAAGAATATTGCTTGGCTTCAAATCACAATGAACAATTGGTGTGCCACTGTAGTGATGGAGATAGTCCAAAGCTGAAGCCACATCGATTGCTATGTTCATTCTTTGAAGAAGGGTCAACCTATGCAAGACCTCCTCCTCATCCACTCTCGGATGCAGCCATTTATCTAAACTCCCATTCGGCATCAACTCGGTAACAAGAGCCAAGAAACATCACCATTGCGATCAAAACTAGAGCAGGCACTCAAGATCTTAAGGAGGTTTCGATGCCGAATGCTTCTCAAGATTTTGCATTCAGCTTGGAAGATCCTTAAAGCCCCTCGTTGATGATGATGGAGTACCTTAACGGCAACCTCTTTGGCTCAAAATTCAGCACTCCACGGTATACAAAGCCAAAACTTCCCTCACCGATTAGATTAGCCACAGAGAACCCATCAGTTGCTCTATATAGCTCAGCGAAAGAGGTCATTGGATAATTGCCCTCTAATGGGTGCAGAGGCAAAGTTATCTTACTCTTTGGCTTCCGAAGTCTAATAGCACACAAAAACACAATAACTAAAGGTATCACAATTCCAATTGTGATGACTACTCCGAGTGCATGATCTGATTTCCTGAACTCTTGGTTGGGACATGTCTGCAAGTCCAACTCATGATTTTCTCCACATAGGTTGTGGTTTCCAATGACCGACACCAAACTTGCATTCAAAAAATCCCTGCATTTGGCGCTGGACCATCGAGATCATTGAAGGAGAGATTCAGAAGCCGCAAATGTTTACAGCCTCAAAAGAATCCGGAATGGACCCGGACAAGTTATTGCGAGAGAGATCTAGGACTGTGATACTGTTCGAGGAGCTTAAAGAAGTTGGAATGGCCCCTGAAAATGGTTGCCTTGCATATAGAGATATTGCAAGACCTGACATTCTGAGAGAGTGCTAGGAATCTCTCCTGACAGGTTGTTCTCAGAAACATCCAATGTTCCAAGATTCTTCAGTTTGCCAACTTCTGATGGCAGGGGCCCAATCAGTGAGTTATGTGACAAGTTAAGGTAATATGTCAGGGAAGCAAGGTCTGTTATTTCCCTAGGAAAGGAGCCATAAAGCTTGTTGTATGAGAGATCCAAGAGTAGCAACTTTTGTAGCTTCCCAAAACTTGAGGGTATTCCTCCTTGCAGACTGTTTTGATCTAAATGGAGTTCAAGCAACTGTGTTAGGTCACCAAGAGAGGATGGAAGATCTCCTGTGAATTGGTTCTCGTTTAAGAACAATTTCTCTAGTTTCTGAAGCTTCCCAATAGTTACAGGAATGACACCTGTGATAGTGAAAAAGTGCATATATTGATAGACTTGTTTCATGGGATGCACCAAACAAGATAAGATAATAAAATGGTATATCATATCACTTTTTGGTTACGTAAGTAATAAAAGACATCTAATATATATAATATAAAACGGAGCAACTGCGTTGGTACTTCTCCATTTGACAAGTGGATAAGGATGGAGCTTCCATTTTAATGCAAGTGGATAAGGATGGAGCTTCCATTTTAATGCATGAATTTTTAAGACGAAGGAGAAGAAGCCCAGCAACAAAAAAAAAAAAAAAAAAATACACCTTCCCTGTTCGGAGAGGTTCGGAGAAGAAGAGGAGGAAGAGTGGAGTCGGGTGAGTCGCCTCCTCCCGAGTCCCAATTGCTATCCCAGAAATCGAAACGACGGCATCGCGTACCTCAAGACTCTTGACGCGGAGTAAGGTGGCGGTCTCAAGGACGAAGACACCGCTGGTGACGAGATCCTCGATGACGAAGCAGTCCTGTCCGGGGGCAAAGACGCCACGTGGCCGATGCCAGCGGTAGGGCACAGCGGCGGAGGAGAACTGGATGGTGAGGGCGGCGGCAGGGAGGATAATGAGGAAATGGGAGGAGGCGAAGGGGATGTGTGGGAGGGCGAAGGAGTACGGGGAGATGAGGGTTTTGGAAAAGTTGGAGGGAGCCATGAGTGAGCGGATCGCGCGACTCAGTTTGGGAAGAGCGGGTCGGACCCCACTCCACCTATGAGTGGATTTTTTTGTTTTTTCTTAATTAAATGAGAGGATATGCGAGGAGAGGATTGAAGAAGAAGAAGAGATGAAAAGATTTAAAACTAATTAAAAAAATAAGAAATAATAAATTTATGAAGTGGTTTCATAAAATTGGGATCGTCCATGTTCATAAAGCACAGATCCTATTAAGAGAAATCTGGGTACGTAGGATGGGGAGTCTTTTGTTGCGTATTCTCTCTTTCCCCTCCTCCTTTCTCTATTATTTTTTTTACTTTTTTTCCTTTGCTTTTTTTTCTGCTTTTGCTTTATTATGAAGTGGGGCAGAAGAGATGGTGGCAGTGCATTTAAATTATTTATTAAAATTTTGATTGAATATATTTATAAATTATTGATTGAAATTTTGATTGAAGTTTGATAATAATACTGTACTAATTTCAAACTCACGGTTCAAATTGTAGTGCAAATATTTGATAATATATATGATTGATCCAGTTGAGATTTATATTATTGTAGTGCAAGTGTTATTCATTAAGGAAGGTTTATATTGTTGCAATATTTGATAATATATGCAATTGATTCAGTTGATGAAGTGCTAACTTCGGTCAATGAAAAAAAGTTGACTTTAAAATCTCATGCATCGCATGGGGTTCTAAGTTAGTTGTTATGACGAGTGATTCATCTGGTACGTTATTCTATAATGAACATTTGAATGTAGCAAACCAGTTGGATAGACTTGTTTTACGATCCAGCTGAATACGCATTTCACTTACTTGCTCATGATAGGGATTAGTTAAAGGAAAAAATATATATCAGTTGATTAAGATTGTGTTTGTTATAATTTTCATTTTTTGAAGTCCTAAATAAAAAGTGAAGTTCGCGTTTCGCTGCTTAAAATTTTGAGAAACTTAAAGATGTTTGGTATAGTTAGTTGCTTTTATAAATATAAATACAAATCTGGTGGGGTGGTGCTGGTTGCAATGGCATCTTTGGCGGTGGTGGGGTGGTGGGGTGGTGCTGGTTTCAATAATGATGGCAATATTGTAATGGCTTGATAGATGTTAAGAATCCTAACTTTTTATCAAAATAATGATAGCAATGATGATCATATATCAAGCTAATGGAGAAGAGGTCAACATTATGCATGAAGCATTAATAATCGAGTCAAGATAATATCTAGGAACAAGTCTCTTCCTAGCTGTTTCTCTTGCTTCATTTTTTCTTGTTAATTTCTTTCTTCTTCTATATACATTTTCTTGCTTTGTTCCTTTAGTAACTGGGAACATATGATTCTGTTTAACTTCAATAAATTCTGAAGCGGAAGGATATCTTAGTCTCTTTCCCCTTTCTAAAAGAAAAGGATATACAGAAGTATTAGAAAATAAAATTGTTTAAAAGCATTGGAGCACACGGACTTCAGATCTGATACCATGTTAATAAAACAGTAAACCCAAAAAATAAATTACTTAAAGAAGGGTTAGCTACACACACGTGCACACATATATATGCCTCAATAATTATAGCAACAATAGCAACAACAATAGTAATGGTAACAACAATGGTGACAGAACAAATAACAAACAAACAATAACAACAATGATAGAACAGGCAGTAAGAAAAGTGCTAGTACTAAAATACGTAATAGATATCATAATTTAAGTTTGGTTGGGCTATAAATACTTTGGTTCAGCTTCGTTTAAAGCTTAAACCTGATTTCAGGAGGGGTTGAGGTCCTATTGAGAGCTTAGGTAATGTAGCACTAACTTGAATATACAACTAAATTCCTATATTGCTTTATTTCAGCATCTAACCAAATTGAACTCGAACTTGAGCAAATGTTCTCGGTATGGCCTCAAAATTGATTGAATCCATGTTTGAGCCACATTTCTAAAGTTCTGCTTGCATGGCCATACATAAATTTTATAAACTCATGCTCTCAATCCAGCTTTTTTTTCTTTTTTTTTTTTTGGTAAAAGAATCCAGCTTTAGCAATTGCTTGAACTGTTGTGACGTGGCCCAACTTAACTCGAGTCAACTTAATTATATTTTGTTAAAAATTTAGAGTTTTTTTTAGTTAAAAATTTAACTTATATATATTGTATACTTATTCTCTCAAACCTGCTTAACGCAAAAATTATAGAATTGGATTGGATTTGAGTTTCAGATGTCGAGTTTCCTCTCATGTATGTATTTGGTAATTCTTATCTGGATTGGGTTTGGATTGGTCTTCAACCCAACCCAAATTATCCAATTGGGCTCCTCAGTTCTCACCAAACTAAAAGTGGTTTCATGTAATTGGATCTTTTCAAACTTGGTACCTACCCATCCAATTAGTGGTTGGGTCCAAGTACTGTTTAGATTTGGAACTAGATTGTAAATGACTGGATTTAGATTTTGACCTGTACCCTACCCATCCAAAATTTTGTTTGATCTTAGATAGTGTTACAGAATTTGCAAGTTGCTAAGGATTCCATAGGTCACATCTACATATGCAGCGCTCCACATTGCCCAGCTTTGATAGGGCTTGGTCCGGTTATAAGATTAAATAGACATTCATATTGATCCTATTGATTGAATGCTATATTCGTATTTGTCTTAAAATGGATCCAGATATATATTGAATATTAAAAACATAAATATAAATACAGATAAAACATAGAAGTTAAACTTTGTGAGCGTAGAATCAAGGATATCACTAAATAAAAGATAAATTAAGCTATAATATTTGATATGATTATTTATTCTCTTAAAAGTTTATGAGTATTATATAAGATTAGATAGGATAGATAAGATATGAATATTAATCAGATGCAAAAAATCATATCCATATTTATCTTAAACAAATATAGATATTTATTAGATATTGAAACATATAAGTCAAATAGTTAAACTTTGTAACCAAAAAATCAAATATATCGCTAAATAGAAGGGAAATTAAGTCACTAACATGTTACAATGATAATTATTTCCATAAAATTCACAAGTTCTACATAAGATGATATAGGATTGCAAAAAGAATTAGAGATTTGGATATAAATCGGATAGTTGTCCATCTATATTTGTATTTTATTTCTTTGTCAAATATAGATATGGATATGGATATTAGTTGGATGCTCAAATATACTTTCCGATTTCAATAGATTCAGATGTGGAAGCAAATCCAAATGGGTATCACTAAACAGAAGGTAAATTAAGTTAGTAATATGTTAATATGGCTATTTATTTTCTTAAAAGTTCATGAGTTTATACATCATTAAATTGGATTGCAAAAAGATCTAGATATTTGAATACAATCAGATAGTTATCTATCTATATGGAAATGGATATGTATATTAGTTGGATGCTCAAATATATATCTATATTCTAGGATACGAAAGTGGATCCAAATAAATATTATCCAATCCACTTCTAACCCTAATCAACTAGGGTTGTCTTTAATCTGTATGAGATTAAACTTAAATTGAGCTCAAAATAATGATAAAAAGTCAAGCTTGATCAGACTTGCGTTCAATCAAGCTTCGCTCTAATATGATGGTATTTCTATCATATCGAAGCCATCAGTCTTCGACATTATGGAATGAATGATACCTGTGAGAAGCATCCGATCCATGAAAAGCCCATTTAAGTTGATATATCGCCCAATCTCTGCAGGAATATTTCCATTTAGTCGATTCCCTGCCAAGCCTAGCCACGTCAGTTGAGTGGATAGCTTGGCTATTGAGCTTGGTAGTGCGCCTTCCAGCATGTTGTTGGATAGATCCAATGTTTCAGGTTGCTACAATTGACTAAAGATGTTAGAAATTTTCAGTCCTCGTCTTGCTTAGCTTCTAGTAGATTATCGTTAAGACTCAGCGAATCTAGATTTCGTAGCATACTGATATTCCTGGGCACTGGGCCACTAAGTTCGTTGTAACACAACACAATATGTTCAAGCCTTGAAGCATTTGGTAGCGAAATGGGAATAGAACCTTTGAATTGATTATTGAATGCTTGCAGGACTTGAAGCTCAGGGAGCATATTGCCCATAGCGGATGGGAGAACCCCAGAGAGTTGGTTATCTCCAACATAGATTATACAAAGGGATGATAAGTTAAGAAAAGAGGATGGGATCTCTCCTGTCAATCTATTGTTAGTTATAGTGAAATGTTTTAAGCGGACAAGTCTTCCAAGACTTGAGGGGATTTGTCCCCTTAAGTTGTTCTCACATAGGTCAACGCCTATCAAAGATGAGACATTCCCTAAGGAAGGAGGGATGAATCCCGTAAGATTGTTCTAGCAAGGAGGAGAACAGAAAGTCTAGGGAGGCTTGCAAGCTCCATAGAAATCTCTCCTACTAGCTTGTTATGATCTAGGCTTAGGAGCATAAGGTTAGAGCAATTGGCTAAACTTGTAGGAATAGTGCCTTCAAGAGCATTATCCTTCAGAATGAGAAACTGAAGGTTGGATAAGCGGCCAAGCTCTTGTGGGATATATCCTTGCAGTTGGTTACCAGAGAGGTTGAGCCTTTGGAGGAGAATAAGGTTCCCTATATCAGGTGATATTTGGCCTGCTAAGTTAAGGGAGTCTAAATCCAGAGCTGTGACTCTCCCAGGGTGTTGAGAGCTACCACACTTCACACCTCGCCATTTGCAATAATGCGTGGTTTGATTTTCAGTACCCCATAAGGATAAGGATTTTGATGGATCCAAATGAGACCTTATGGAGAGGAGAACTTGTAGGTCATCGGTATTTCTCGTTGCAACGATGGAAGGTGCAGGAGCTTGGAAGGGCAATAATATTGTGCAATGAAGGAGGAAAAGAGATTAGTTAGTGGCCGGGATAGAGCTCCTAAAGAGATGAAATGGTTGGGATAGGGGAGATCCATGGTAATGACTAAGGATTGTGGCCTAGGATACGAAAGAGTGATGAGGTCCCAACTACAACCCACACGTTTTATATAGAGCACACAAGTCCCTTGACAAACGTCCCATCACTCTGTGCCACATTTATAGTGCAAGAGGGAAACGAATTGATTAGCCCCTAGATGGAACATCATTAAGAAACTTCCGATTTCAGCTTTAAAGAAATTAAGGTGACTACGGCTCAAGTCTTTCATTTCTATTCATCTGTTACAATCATTTAGCTACCTTGATAGTTCCATAATTAATTTCTTTTTACATTTCGGATGGAACTTCGGCTTCAAATACACGACAGCTTTATGCAGTAGTGCATCATCTGCTGATACATAAGGATGACGTTGCGCAACTAATGATCATGTTGCTCAGCTGTTTAATTAGAACATCAAACAGCAATAGCCACAGATTGATGCTCCACATCTACTCACTTCTGGGGAACATGGAAAATTGTTCAAATTCTTGTGTGTTTATATATAAATGTTCTATGGAGCAAAATCTGAAGGTGGTATGAGGATCTAGAAGAATGGTTCAGTCTATGAGCAGGTATGGATTTCTTAGGAATCACTGCTTTAATACCTCCTTTAGACTTGTCCGAGTCATCAAGCGCTACCTTTTATTTGTCTTTTTCTACAGCAGGCAAGGTGCGTTCCAATAAGATCAAGAGTCTTCAAACAAGCTTGGGGAATATTTCTACGGTTCACATAGGGTCAATCTCTCAAGCTTGTTTGAACACCCCTGACCCTATGTGAATGCATGTTCACTAACATAGAAAGAGATTAACCCTGTGACCTTGAACCAAGAAAATAAAGTAAAATGCTTCATGACTTGATCTTATTTTATTTATTTTTTTGGATAATCATGACTTGATTTTATATGATATTTTCCTTTCTTCACTGGTATTGGGTAGGACAAGCCGCCCTCCTCACCTAAGCTTTTACCAAGACTCTTTGGCAAAGCATATAGTCGTAAAACTTTTCAGCAGGGCCGGAAATTGAGGGGAGTATTGTCTTGCAAAGTCTAACCCTGAACATCGATCTCTCTCGCCTAAGAGGTGAAAAAGGTTTAGTACGTAGTATCCCAACCACCATTAATACGTATTCTATAATAAATAATAATAACAAAGGATATATACAAATTTCGAACGAAATAAACATATCCATTTAGAATAAACATGAACCTTTTAAAATAAATATAAACAGTTCAGGAAACGCAGAAATAGAATAAACAGGCATCTTTTAAAATAAATATAAATTTTAAGATGATAAACAGAAATATTTTAATTAATATAAACCTTGGCATGCATACATAAGCTTCCATGAGCCATCTCACCGCTTTAATTGTTCTATTTTTTATATATTTTCAAATCCTAATGTATCAAAAGTTGGCTGTTTATTTTGTTTTGGTGCATCGAGGTCCACGTAGATAAGGCGGTGAAAAATCTGATTGGATTGGGACCCACATCCAATCAATCTGAATCTAGTCTCTCCCTTTATATATGTACATGTATGTGCCTATACACACACATTCTCTCTCTCTCTGCACGTTTATGTATGTGTGTGTATGTATATCATGCGTCATGAATTACAGTAGAAATTTATTTGGTCAATACAACCAGCAGAAAATTCAGTACTGCAATGGCACCATGACAACTGTTAGCGGGTGGCGTCATCAAGTTCGAGATTGGATATGGGAAAAGGCACAACAGAATTAAGCATGCAAGAACCAGTGCAGTCTAATGCAGATCGTGTTATCAAAACGTTGCCAAAGATAAGATGGTCCAACATCACTATTAGTTTGGTGTTATTTTAATTATTTGCAGTCGACGTCAGTAGCCCAATTATTAAAGATATCTACCGTTTGGGGGGGGGGGGGATGCGGCGCACGCCACTGCAGATTAATGAAAATTGTTAAAAATTTTTCACCCCATTCGGTGAAATATGTCTTGAATATCATGAAGATTTTATTAGTGATTAATCTAAAAAATCATCGAATAGATGTCCTTGAAATCATCTATGAAAAAAAAAAAGACGATGCTAAAATTGTTAAGCAGAAGATGCCTTACTACAGTTAGAGCTCGCTTCCATCAGCTGCCAAATAGAACCGATCTTCCCATAGGGGTTCGGTAATGGAACCCATCTTCATCGACTGTCGGACAAAATGGATCCTCTTTATAGGGGTTTGGCACTGTCATGTCCTCCCCAATCTCTATCTGAAATTCAAGCAGAAGAACAACTGACGATCCTCTCTGTTGATCTGAAAGGCTCTGTCATTCGGTCATATCACTTTGCTCATTTATCGCACACCATGTCTTATCATTGCCTCTTTCATGGCTAATTGCGCACCAAGCCAATTTATGGCTGCTATCGTAGGTATTTAAATATCTCACACGGCTCCATGCGATAGGATACGATCATAATGACCCTTTATTCTTTCACCTTCCACTTCAATCTTTGAAGGGACTTGGTCTAAAGTGACGGCACCGATCTCCTAACCTAGCCACATATTCCTATGCCTTATCCAACCATGTGGTGGCCGATCTTCTCCTCCAAATAACTTCAGGGCTCCGAGTATTGAACCAAAAAGGCACGATTATTCTTTAGAATTCTTGGACAATTCTTATTCCTAATCAGGCCAAAGATTTTTTACTATTACAACCAACCATTTTCTAGGAGGTTGGTTGCTATAATATTGACCCTCCGAATAGAACCCTGCTAAAAGTCTTCCGATGTCTATATCTCCGTTGCCGATCCCGAGCCCTATCGACTGATAGATGGGTAAACTCTAGCTAATCAGCCGATCCTCCTCTTTGGCCGATGCCCTCCATTTAATAGTAGAGACTCCTATCAGAATCCCGACTTCGACGTTCAAGAAAGATCGAGTATCGGACCGCAGACAACAACCATGCAGACGGGCAAAAAGGTTAATAATGATTTTTGTCTAAATAAGTCAAGTCAGGGTGCGTCCCCCATGTGTATACTAAGCCTATGTCATGTCACCCTCTTTTGTCAGCTGCACGGCTAGTAAAGAACAACTTATCAACTGACATGATCTGTATAGCTCATCATCATTGATTTTTCTATGAGTAGAGGTAAGAGGGTAATCCTCAGGTATGCTCGCGTGTGTGCCCTAGAAAATACTCTATTCTTCCATTCTCTCTTTTCTCTGTTGTGTCAGATTCTCGCCGGAGCTAATTCTGATCAAAACTTATTTTGCAAAAATGTCACTCAGGTGGTTTTTCATTTGCTCCAGCCATTTTCGAGTGAGGTTGGAAATCTTCCGCAACAGCTATCACATTAGTTAACTGTAAAGGGAAATTTGGATCCACATAAAATTCCTTGGAGCAAGTATAATGATTGCACATCTCAGCGGGCGTTTCCAAGTGAAGTTTCCAACATCACAGGAATGTCAAGAAAGCTTTTGAAAAGAAAGAAAAAAACAATGGTTGTGGAGGATACGTTTTTTGGTGGATCAAGACTGGAGGTGTAATCCATAGCTAGAACGGATCGAACATGTCTTGCTAGCAATTGAATGAGATGAAAATAAGACCAGTTCCGGATATAATCTGTGCAAAAATATTAAACTAAGTGCACGGTTGCCATCTGTAGCCCAATTAAACGCTAGAAAAGTCTTGTCTACCAGAATTAAGCGGGCAGCCTGAACAATTAAGAAATTTTTTTTGGTTGAATATAACCTACTAAAGTCCATCTTCAGAATCTCTTAAGTCCATCATAGTATCAGCTTTCCCATCGATCTAACCGTCACTTGAAGCTATTTTACATCACAAAATTCTTGTTCTATCAACAGCAAAATGAAATATTCACGGATCAAATTATGTACATCATAAAAGCATGGTTGGATAAAACTGAGCTAAACTAATTTTCCTAATTTGTTTATAATATGGTCTTCAGCTATCAATACTCAATATAGATAAATTAATATTAACATTCATTTTATTGATATCATTACGCCGTATACTTATAATGTAATTCAAGATATAATAATTTCCTCACTTAAAATTATCTAGATTACTTGTTTAGGCTTAAAATTTGACATGCTGGGGTTCACTCAGATAAATGGCATTCTTCAAGCACTTCCTCATATTATTGTAACAATGTTAGCTATTTTGCTAAAGCTTCTGGGTTTATGATGGGTTTGTATCATTTTTTTTAACGGGTTACATCACAAATATTGCAAATCGTGATCTAGTTTTGTTGGAGGAATTGGAATAAAGTTCTTTTAGTAAACGGGAATAAAGTTGATTAGGGAACCATGGAAGGTAATCTGTTTCAAAATTCCAGGATTGAAGTGATGGATTGCCCACTTAGTACGGCGAAACAAAGTGATTCGCCAATCACGCTTCTAACCATGAGCCCCATGTAGCTGCTATCAATTCCTACTTTTATATCTTCACTCGCACGTATATTTTTTAAAATAAAATAATTTAAATAATATTTATTTAAATTTATTTTATATTTAAATTAATTTAAATATAATAAAATTTAAAAATTCGATTACTATCCATATCCATATCCATATCAGTCAAAAAAAAATAGATATAGATATGGATAGATAACTATTCGATCCGTATTCGAATCTATTATAATTCTATATAGTATTTATTAATTTTTTTAAAAAATATATTATCATATAAATATGTCATTAACTTAATTTATCATCTATTTCATGATATCTTTGGTTTTATAATTATAAATTTTAATTATTTAATTTATATCTATAATTATATGCATGCTTTCAATATCCCATTTGTATCGTATCTATTCAAAATAATATAAAATAATTTTATATTTAAATAATATTTATATCTATATTATTATTTGTTAGATAAATAAATATAGCCATATGCTTGTATCCGATCGGATTTCAGTCTCAGTTTATTTTGGTAAAGTCTCTCTACTTGGACGTTATTTCGAAGCTCCCTACCATCCAACTTCCAGAAAAAGAACCTTTTAGCGGTGGGTCTTTGGGTGGTGTACATTAGTTTGGGATCTAAGAAGCAGGATTAATCATTGCGAGCACTTACCATCCTCTTTAGCATGGTGACCGAACAAAACGTGATAAGAGGCATGGCGAGAGATTTCAACATCTTGACCGCACTATTGCCAAAAAAAATGCAGGACCAAACCAGCGTGAATAGACCGGCGGTTCAGTCAGTCTTCCTCTCGTGCCAAATTAAAAATCTCATCAATTAAATCCTAACATCTTGACCACACTTCTACCAAAAAATGCAGAACCAAGCCAGCATGAATAGACCGATGGTTGAATTAGTCCTCCCTCTCATGCCAAATTAAAAATCTCACCAATTGAATCCTAACATCTTGACCGCACTATTACCAAAGAATGTAGAACCAAACCAGCATGAATAGACGGATGGTTCAATTAGTCCTCCCTCTCATGCTAAATTAAAAATCTCACTGACTGGAATCTTAACATCTTGACTGCACTTTTACCCAAAATGCAGGACCAAACCAATATGAATAGATGGATGGTTCAATTAGTCCTCCCTCTCATGCCAAATTAAAAATCTCACCAATTGAATCACAACCTGTATAAATCAAAAAGCGCATCCTCTTTGTTGAAGTTAGAAAGAAAAAGGATTCTATTGACCAATGTTCAACTTGATCAGTTAGGAATATACTAATATTCCCAAGGAATATTCTAATATTTCAACCTAAGGACACCACCTGGCAGAATTAAGTCACGCCATCAACAAGTTGTTCTTAAATTCATAACCAATAGAGGCTGGTTTTCACTTCATTTTGTGGGGACAGCAATGAAGGTGCTTTGATGACCATGAACGGCGAAATATTGGTTTTGAAGGTAAAGGCAATATGCACGTTTCATACATTTGGAACATCAAGAACATATCCTCAGAAATCCTTATGTGCATGTCACCAAAAACTTCGTAGTGGTTAATTGAAATCCACAATGCATAAATTAATGTTAGATGCTGATTAAAAGGAGTTGAACTTGTAATTCTCATATTCCATGGATGATGTGCCCCCACATTTTCTTAGATTGGTTCTCTGCTTGTCTTGCAGGTAGTGGTACACATGGCATCTATTTCTTCGGTTGATAATGCAATCTGCTACAAGGAAGCTAAAGTGGAATGCGCAAATGTAGTAGAGTGGCATTTTAGAATGCAAACAATTGCATGAATCAGAATATCTTTCCATCAACTAATAAATATTCACAAAATTTCACCGTTGCAAAGGTGATCTGCTGTTCAGGTGTTGAGTACATGACGAAAAGCTCCAATCCATACATATGGATCAAAAATTGCAAAGAGAGATTTCCTTCCCTTTTCAGCATACATTTGGTAGGAGGGCATGTAAACAAGATTAGATGTCATGCTTTAGGCTATGGGTATCAAAAGAGATTGCTATATTGTTGAAAACCAAGAAGTTTCAGAGCTCCAGTATGGTACTACTTGATGCCTCTAATTAACCCTAGAAAAGCAAGCAAAACAGTTCTGAGGAAGGTCAAGTTTAAGCAATGTGAAGACAAAAACATGCGTGGAACTTGACATGCTTTCAATAAGGAGACATGGGACATAAATCAGTACCTTTCATACTAGACTTCTGGACGTTGGTCTGCATAGACACATGAACAAAAATTCTATTTGCTAGCCATAGAAGGAATGAAACAGAAGACTGGAAGTAATAGACTATTTTCTAGATAATCTAATCCACGGTCCATGCTGCAGTTTAACCATTGGTGGTTCGAATTCCATGAATATTGTTTACGAGTCCGGGAGAAACTGATTTACCAGTTATGCTCCATCACCAATTTACAATATAAGGGTAAAAACACTAGGAATTTCCTTGTGAGATTGTCTATTGAATATTTTTGGGAAAGCTGGAAAATCATGCCACAAAGAACAAAGGAGGAGAAAACAGAGAAAGGTATTATAAGCAAACAATATGGGAATCACAAAAGAAAATTATATGATAACCTGTGAAAATTTAAAGCTCCAATCATCCAATTATGTTGTTTCCTAATTGAAAGTTCCGGTTTGAGAAGAAACCTTAAAGACCATGAAATGAACAATCCAATGACTCTTTGAGTAGTTTAATTTCATGCAAAATTACAAAAAATATCAACAACAAAAAAAAAAAGAAAATCAAGAAGCAACTATGAAACCCAATGTGTCAAGTTATCGGTATGAAATTCTAAACAAAAAAATGCAGATTTTAAAAGAGCTCCTACAAAAATAAAGACGAGATATATCATTCCACGAGTTCCAGACATGCAAGTCCATTTGGTCAGGAACAAATGGAATCACATTTCTTGGTTTCAATAGTTATTATTGCCGCTCAAAACTCGGCTTGATAGGTGGTATTGGGATATACCGACTGACCCTGGTACCGACTGATCCTGACACCGACTCACCGACACCGACTCACCGATGGATCCCAACACCGACCCATCTTCGAGATGGACCGACTGACTTCATCCGCCCGACGGCGGGTGACACCGACAGTAACTACTGATGATGCCCGGCCCGGGTGTGCCGGCCAAACAGGCCAACGCCGCCTCCGACCGCCCGAAAGGCTGAACCCGCATAACCGACTCCCTGTCGGGTGGGACTGCCAACGTCCGACTTCTGCAGACCTTTCCAAGTGCCGACTGTCACCACCCGACATTCAAACCCCGACGTATAGTCGGCCAGCCCTTTCAAAAATGCCGAACAACCGGTATGGGCTGCAATCCTATCAAGGACAGGCCGTATGATCATCAGAGGGCGTTGTCCTGCCAGGGACCTGGGACGCTGTCCTGCCAAGGATACGAATTAATTCCTAGGACCTGTCAGCCCATCAACGACATGACAACCCCCGGCGACTTGACAACTCCAGTTGTTTACATCATTGACGGCGGAACCATACCGCCTCCTACTATAAAAAGGGGTAAGGCAACAGCTTAAGGTAAGGAAGGTAACGC
>KE504702.1:798775-817403 GCA_000441515.1 Elaeis oleifera
CTATATCATAAGTTAATATTGTCATTATGGCTAAGTACTAGATAACTATCCAATACACATTTTGTTCAATTATCTATATAGATGATTAATTAAAATTATAAATTTGATCAAAGATAAGATTACTATATGATTCCTATATAGGAGTACTATAGTCAAATATGACTTTAAGAAAATAATATTTGATTATAAAATATTATTATTAATTATAAAAAATATATGATTATAAATATAGATTATTTTAAAAAATATTTGATTTTGATTGCATTTGTAGTGATAGTTATCATCACATTAATATAGACTTGTTTATACCGATGCTCATCAAAATCATGGCAATAGGTGATAATAGTTTTTAGCGACGCCACCTATTACCGTGGTTTACCAATCATTGATATAAATTTTATCAATAATTTTTTTTTATATTTTACGATAGTTTTGACCGTTATTATAGACCTTTTTGTTATGGTGGTAAGAGAGAGAGATAGAGGACATCTTGAGCTTGTATGTTAGAGATTCCTTGAGAAAAAGGAAGAGAGGGAGAGAGTCTTTGCTCTACTTTATACAAGTAGGGACTTAAACATCTAGACTCAATGTGATCTTTAGAATAGCGTTTTCAGACTTGAGAGGTTTACTTGAGGGTCTCCAAGGAGTGGTTTATATAGGCGAGGATTGAAGCCCATCGTGATTGGCATGTTAGGATATGTGAGGGAGGTTGTTAAGGATAATTGCTCATACGTTCAGGAGATATGGTAAGATATGGATCTTATAGTTAGAAAATAATTCCATCATCATGGGCCAACTATCGCCGAGTGGGGGGAGTTTGGACATCTCTGCATGCCTCCAGGATGACCATGTGGAGGAACTAGTTGCCTGAGGTGAGAACTTTGTGACTAGTTCATGTCATGCTCTGATTGATCGAATGCACCATGTTGGTTGGATCGATTCTGAGGTTTATCAGTTGTCCCCCCAACGCCCGCCCCCCCCCCGCCCCCCCGTCCTTACTTCTGAGGCCTAGGTGCATGGGTTGCTCGGGAGACGGAAGTAGAAGAGCGAACCTAGATTACTGACCGTGGCATAGTGTCCCGAGCTACGGAGTACAACTGCGAAAACAAGAACCAAGCCGAGAAGCCAGAAACTATAGCTGAGCTGAAAGGAGAAATAGCTTGTCTTTGAGTGGCCCTTTAGACTACTAAATATGAGGCTTCTACTACCAAAGTTAATCAAGTTCAGGCCCAACATCGAACTGCGTAAGTTGAGGCAAAGCTATTTGCAGCAACAAAGAAGGCTGCTCAGGCTGAAGAGAACGCTGGTCGGCCCATTGCAAATTTAATGGGGCCAAAGAGTTTCATGAGGTGATGCAAAAGGTCGGCATCGACTCATTTGATTCGGCGAAAGTTCAGTGATGTGTTGCAGGGCCTAGGTCATAGAACTGAGGCAGCGGGGTTTTAGACGTTGAAGAGGTTTCCGAGGAGCGAGACGAGGGAGTTATGGGGAGAGGAGCTTGTTTGGTGGCAACGCAGATGCTTCTCATGAGGGTGTACGGGATACATGATTAGAGCTGTGAAGGTGAACAGCCATGCGTGCATTTGGGTTAGAGTTTTGGATAATGGGGTGGCTGGCCTGTAGATTCTTAATGGTGGGGTATGGTGCATTGTGTGGGGAGAGGTTGCGTGGTGGGTGGCCTATAAATTCTAACGGTGTTCTTTGTTATAATTTGATGTCTCGAGATTCGGTCCACATTGAGCCTAAAGCAAGATCCGTGATGAAAACGGAGTACAATGAGATTAAGATCACCTCAAACGGATTCCGGATGGCCGAGATACGCGTGAGAGAAGTCGACACGGAACTCGATACGGTAGAGGATCGCCGGCGGTCGGCGGTGGCACGGCCGCGCATGGCGGTGTGCGGGCCAGGCGTGGCAGTGCGTGGTAGGACGCGGCCCAGGCCCAGGCGCCAGCATGCACGGGCCGGCCCAAGCCCAGGCGTGAGGTGCGAGCACGGCCCAGGCCCACCCACAGGTCGGCCGAGGCCCAGGCGCCCACTGAGAGCCCGTTTGCCCGGTCCACCGTGGATCGAGCGGTGCACAGGGAACTACGTGGACCGCATGAGCGTTTTCCACATGTTTCTCACGGTTCACGGTACTATTCTGTGGATCAGAGCGCGATCCAACGGTATGAGTTGATTCTGATGTTGATTCGACAGCTATGGGGTTTTCCGGGCTTTATTATGATTCCTAAACCTAACCTAACATGAGTTTTAGCCTATAAAAAGGCCTTATCATGTGAAACAGAAGGGCGAGTGGCTTGGTGGTCTTGTAACTTGGTGCGGCGCTGATCTGACAAGAGCGTAGAAAAATCGAGAGCCCACGCGAAGAGAGAGACTCGTGATGCTATGAGAAGAAAAAGCAGGGAGGCTCTTAAAAAGCGAACAGCGATCGCTTCAGGGGTTTAGGGGAGTCTTTCTAGAGAGAGCTTTTGTAAGGGAGAACTTTCTGTGCGAGAGAAATTGAGTGTACGAGGATTGAGGGTGAGATCTTCTCTTGTAATTATTTTTTTCTTATAATGAAGTTTGCATGCCTCGTGAAGGCGAGCTCTTTTTGGCTGATCCACGTATTTTGATTGTTTTCTATTTTATTTCTTCTTTCTTCCTGCTGCATCGCGCAATACCGAAAATATTCTGGGAGGTGATGTTCTGGCCAGACATCCTCCCAACATTCTTTGGCTTGACCTCCAGATCTGAGCCTTCCTTGTCCGTATTTTGTAATGGAGAGATGGAGCAAGGAGGTGTGAGTTAGGGAGCAGCTTCTTCTTCTCTGTTTGGGAATCTCAAGGAAAGGGTGATGGAGACATGGTTCTCTTTTTTTTTTTTTTAGATACAATCGGTTGACCACATTAGTCTAGTTCCGGTGCAATCCAAAAGATCAGAGTATAAATATCATGCAGTACTTTTGGACAATTGTCATCTTGATGCTGGGCCTAGTCTCCACGTGGTTCTCCATTTTCAATGGAGCTTCTCTCTGGGAAAGACTATCTTGGTCTTTTTTTTTTCTTTCTATATTTTTTCGAATGTTATAATCTATTAGATGCCATGTCAGCAAATTTCTAAAGTGTGCTGTCATGTGACACTAAAATCAGATGGCATTGAGCTCCATCTGTTTGTCTTCCCGATTTTACACAATTTCTCCATATTATCGACTAAATTGCTACACTCTCAACTAGCACCCTAAAGTTAAAATATATTTTCCTAATAATAAGTTTTATTGAAAGTTCTAGATTTTTGACGCACTTTTCTATCAGCTCATGAAACTACTTACACCAACATGGCATGATATATTATATTATGGAATCCTGATTTCAAAACAGTGTCTTAACGCAATTGAAAAGCTACGGCTAAACCGTACTAACATAGTGATTAATTAATTGCACAGCAAATATATAAAGATACCATGTTTAAATCATTGCAAAATTGAAGCAAAATTGTTTTAGCATATATAATTACATAGCTCAAGATGTCCATATCTATACAATTACATCATTTCTACTCAAATTATTAAATATATATGCATGCTAAAATAATCAGGATCTTTATTTAATTACTTTATGGATGGCTTTTCATTTTCTTCCTGTTTAAATTTACGCTTTGAAGGCAAAGGTAGTCACAGATTTGTAGAGGTAGTCATATATTTTTTTGTGCTGATTATTCACTACGATTTCTTAGAGCAAGATAGATTCACAGCGCATGAAGAGCTTTGAGCAAATTCTGACTCATAGAAAGCAGGTCGTGATTTCGATTGCTGAAACGGGACCCGCAATCAGGAAAGAAAAATATGCCGCTTCTACCGTTGAACCCACTACCCTATCATTAGAAGCCATAACATAGGATTCTCCGAAAGAAGTTCTGATCGATGGGGCACCGACGGTGACGGCACCAAAAATGAGCACCGAGGGACACTTCAAAAAAGATCTGATTGAGATAGTGCAGATGGAGAAGGTGGTTGATAATCTGAAGAAGGATCTGACGATGACGATGGAGACTAAGGGATCTCTAGAGATGGCTACTTCTGTTGGGTGCTCTCTTGCATCCACTTCTCATGCAGGACCCTCAGATTCGATCTCTCATGCTCCATCCATAAAAGAGAGCCTCCAATCCACAGCGGAGTACTTGAGGAACCTCCTACTGCCAGCTGAGAGGTTGCTCCTCAATGAACAAAGGGAGGAGAAGTGATCTACCAATGCTTTAAGATCCCTAGCGCATGTGGGTCAATGTCTGACAAGACTTGACAGTTCCAACCTCGATGTTTTAGTGATAGAGAAGGAGGAGATCGACTTGCTGAAGTACAGGTTAGAGCATCTGGAGAAAGATAATACTGAGCTGGCCAAGAAGCTCAGTTTTAAAGAGGAGACCCTTCAGAAGGCCCAAGAGTCAATTCTCTATCAGGATGAAGAACTGCGACAGACCGAAAGACAGATTGAGACCCTTGAACAATAGAAATCTAACATTGATAGGAGGGTTGAAGATCTCGAAGGATGGATTAGAACTCTCGAGAGGCAGAGGTCTGAGGTTGAGAGAGACTGTCGTCGGACTCATGATGACCTGGAGCATCTAAGGAGGACACTTAAAGCGAGAAGAGATTCTTCTTATCTTGAAACTCACTCTCGAAGGAGCCCCAATGGTTGTCCGTCTAAGAGGGCCAGGACTTTCGAAGGGACGGGCTGTGGAGGGAACAGATATTTTCTATGGTCCGAGGCCCCTGGTCTTATAATAGAATCTCCATAAGAACAGATGTATTCCTTTTTTTTATAAATACGAATCATTCTTTAAATATGAGAATCAAAGTTTTTAACATATGCTCGGTCCCTGGCTGTAACTACAAAATTTGGTTAGAGTAATAGCCTAAGCGAATACTTATTCTGTGTTATACTTCAAACAAGGCTCGAGTCGAGCTGAAGTTAGGACAAAAATTCGAGCTGGCTCCAGCTGTAGTTAGAATTGCAAATGTAATAAAGATTATAATTCTCATTCTGATTTGGGATGAACTTCCATATCTGTCATAAAGATTTTGAAAAGACTAAAATTCGAATTGCTTCCGCATGGGAGGAATTAGCGCACGTCTGCACACATTCCTTTGAAAGTGGGGTAAAGTGTGATTTGCCTGTTATTGGCATTAACTACTACATCGGGGACAGCAATCACGTCTATTTACTGTCTTCACGTGTCGCACGTACGCTAGTCTTCTATCGATGCACATCTCCTGCAATTAATATACCAATGGAAGGCGGCTTTTGAAGGCCCCATTCAAGTTTGAGGTTATTCAAAATCCCTAGATAGAATGAGATGCGGACCTTGTCAAGTTCTGGTTATCTTCTTCTTTACTACGAGTTTTCTATTCTTCACCCTTTTACGGCTTTCCTGCAAGAAAGAGAGAGAGATGGCCACCATGGAACCTGATTTTGCTCAGCTAGATTTCAAATCAGAGTTGACAGAGCAGGACATAATCGTGCTACATGAGCAATATCAAATACCTCCCGCATTCCAACTTGAAGTCCTGGGACCAGACGATCGAGTCTGTCATCCGCCTTCAGGATATATAGATTTTTACGAAGAGTGCTTCTGGACTGAGCTGAGGCTTCTTCTCCATCCCCTTTTTATGACCTCCTCTAGTATTTTGAAATATCATCATGTATGGTTGTGCCGAATGCATGGTGGTATATCTGCGACTTCATCGCAGTATACGTGCTGGTTGGGATTGTGCCAAATATCGTATTTTTCATTTTCACTTCAACCTGAAGTGGCACCCAGACTCGTGCGGATGGTGGTATGTAACTCTGTGGAAGAAGAAGGATGGCTTTCACTTGATATTTTCGAGTATGCCTTCCGTCGTGTACGGTTGGAAATCAAGATTTCTCTTCATCTCGTAGACGTCTAGCGAAGACTGAAATTTTATGACTTAGGGCAAATCCTAAAAGGCTGCGTTGAAGGAACCTTCGATGAATAAGAGCCTGAAGTAGGAGATGGCAGCTCTGCATAGCTTCAAGGTTCCAGAGTTGAAAGAGCTTCTATCGGCTCAGGCACTATTTAATACCGATATTAACCAAGTCGCTCCTCAAGGTATACGAGTCAACTGTCTTGATCTTAAATCTTTTGGCTCTATTCGTCTTATAACTTAATCACCATGATCATAGAGCTGGATGCTGGAAAGAGCTCGAGCCCGCCAAAGAAAAAAAAAAATTTAGCAGAAAGAGATGCCAAGCCTGCCATTGGACGAAGCCTTCAGGTCAAAGTCGGAGATCCCGTACAACCAACTACAAAGCCAGGGAGTCTGAACCTTCTCATTCGAAAGGTCATGAGATTATGCGGGTGGAAAGCGGCTTGCCTACCACCTCAGCTACTATAGGCTACTAGATGGACCGTGCAGATCAAGGTCTAGAGGAGGTAATTTTGAGCCTACCCACTCCTCTCAGCTCACCGACCTGACCAGTTTCATCCACTGTCGAATCCTCTTTGGATGAGACACCAGCTGAAGTTGCCGGTGCATCTGAAACTACGCCAGTCAGGCTGAAGCTTGAGGCCTCAGCATTGAGGGATCCCATACTGGCTAGCGAGCTAATCTCCAAACTGCTCCTCCCTACCGATGCGAACAAGCTACTGAACGTTCCTTAGAGGGAGATGAGGAGAGGAGATATGGATTGCCTCATATGGATATATTGGGGCTTTCCCATTTAGCACTTACTGTATGTCCATTTATTATTTATAAATTTTTTCTTCACTTACCAGCTCACCCATTACTTAAACAGGTACATTAAAAGCTCCCATGAGCTGATCAAAAAGACGAAGAAATCTAGGCTCGAAATTAAAATGCTCAAAAGAGCAAAAGAGAAAGCCGAGAAGAAAGTTGGAGAAATCTCCATGAGAGCCGATGCTACCGAGAGGAGAGCTAAAGATGCTGAAGCAGTGTTGAGGAAGGCTGTTGAGGAGAATTCATGGTTGCTAAGCAAGGCAGTGGAGTTCAAAGCTTAGGCGAAGAGGAACGCGGCCGCTAAAGAGAACTCTCACCTACAAAAAAAATAAAGAACTGAAGGTCCTACTGGGGGCGGAGAAGAAGCAAATAGCCAAGGCTGCTGCTAAGACTGTGGAGGACTTCTAGGCCTCAAAAGAATATGAAGAAGAAAGAGCTAAGTATGCCACCGACGTCTATGACACTGAGAAGCAGTCTATCTGAACTCGAGTCGCTGCTAAATATTCGGATCTGGACTTGAATTTTTTGGATAAAATCTGTGATCCTACCATGACGGATGTCTCAACGGCCGACACCTCAGCTCCAGGCACTATCTTGTAATTTTTATATTTCTTCTTTTTCGTGTTTTAGGGTCATTGTAAAAAATTTTGAAAGGAATAAGATGAGTAGAATCCTTTATCATACTTTTGCTACGTGAACTTACTCATGTCGATCTGAGATAATTTAAGTGAATGGTAACCTCATTCCGCACCCTTAAATGCAGACAATTATAGAGAATGATAGTCGGTTACTCACCCGATAAGGTCACGCTTGGGAGATGGCATGGGGTCTATGAAGATGTGCCACGTGGCCACATTTTATTTTATGAAGCATCGTAGGAATTTGTTCCCACTCTGAAGAAGGTGCATTATTAACTGCTTAGCCATTAACTCCTAAGAAGCATCGATTGATGATTGATGTGGCTGCTAGTGCTTATAAATCGAGAATCAGAGAGCAAAAGGATCTCTATCCCTCCTTCTATGGCAAGAAGTCCCCTTCTCCGCCTGCTGTCATGTCATTGGCTTCGAATCTGCCACTGTTAAAGTTAGTTAAGCAATGGGTGAGAGAGCAGAATACCATTGCAAAGGATTCCTGCCGGAGGCATTTAGCCCGTGAAAGGGAGAGAGCTAGGCGGGCCGACGCATCCACTTCTCCCGGGCCTCTCCTCCTTTGCCTCCTGCAACCAGGCTCCCCCCTCAGCACGAGCACATCCCGCTTGCAACTCAGGAGCACTGCATTATAAAGTTTTGAGATTCTAAGGCATTTCAGAGGGAGATGCTCGACGTCGCCACCGCCGCCTTCATCCAGGGCTTTGATGATTGTAAGGCCCGTCTGTGGAGGATAATACTATATTTAGAATTTCACGACATACAAGCTAGTGGTACCGATCAAGAGGTGGAGATCTCGATGGATGAAGATTGAATAAACTCACTCGGATGGTGAGGAGGTGAAGTCCTCGATGGATGAAGATCGAACCAGCTAACTTGACTGATCCGATGCTCCATCAATTACAGCAGGACGTCCCTTCTCATCTCCTCCTCTTATTTCCTCTCCTTCTTTTGCTATCCTTCTTTCTTCTCTTCCTTATTTCTTCTCTTATTCGTAAGACGATGCCTGGAGCAACCGTCCTCTAAAGTGTTTGAAACACCAGCTTTTTTTTGTAAAGTGCTTGGAGCACCGATTTTTTCTTTGTAAAGGCTTTAATGAATAAAAGAAAATCTTTATTTTAGATATTGTTGTTTCATTTCCAACTATAAATTTGCAACTGCAGACTTTTCAAATTTTGCTCTGCTCATAGAGAACAACATAAATAGATGCTCAAATCAGCGTGAGAAAATGTTCAGTGCTCAGCTCAGCACGAGTAAGATTTTAGGTAGCTCAGTTTTAGCATAGATATACTTAGGATAACTACAATTGAAGTGAACATATTTAAAGCAGTTTAGAACAACTTGAATGTAATCTGGTTGTTCATGAATCTAAAGCATCATAATAATTATCTCAATACTATCACCCCACTCTTGAGTCTGAGACAACACCTTAAACGAAAGGAGTACTGTTGTGGTAATGCCTCTGATTGTATGTTTTTCATCCTTTTATCCTTCTTCTGAAGAGGCTGTGTGGGTCGGCAGCGAGCTTGTGCCTATGGCATTTAGGACTTTTTAGTGATGTTTCGAAGGTCTGATTAGTTATCCCTCCAAAAATTTTCTCAAAGGTCTCCCTCTGCTCCTCACACGACTCGGACTCTGCAGGTGTTTAGTAAGTTAGCCCCATCTCGGAGTCATCGAGATCTTTTCGAGGATCTGATAAATTAGTCCTCATGAGTGGCATTATGTGCTTGTGGTGATCTTGTGCCTACAGTATCTAGCACTTCTTATTTTCGTACGAGAGGTAGTGTGTGCTAGCGGTGAATTTGTACCTACAGCATCTTGCTTTCTCGGCAGTATTCTGAGGGTCTGATTAGTTATCATTCCGGAGGTTCCCTAAGGGTCTCCCTTCGCTTCTCGCATGACTCGGACTCTGCAGGGGTCTGAAAATTAGCCCACTTGGAGTCACTGAGGTCTTCTTGAGCATTTGATTAGTTATCCCTCCAGAGATTTTCTAAGGGTCTCCCTCTGCTTCTCCTGTGACTCAGGCTCTGCAGAGGTCTGATAAGTTGGCCCCATCTTGGAGTTGTCGAGGTCATCTCAAGGGTCTAGTAAGTTAGCTCTCACGAGTGACATTGTGTGCCTGCGGCGATCTTGTGCCTACGGCATCTAACACTTTTATCTTCGCACGAGAGGCAGTGTGTGCCAACGATGAGCTTGTGCCTATGACATCTTACACTCTCAGCGACATTCTAAGGATCTGATTAGTTATCCCTTCGAAGATTTTCTAAGGATCTCCCTCCACTTCTCAGGTGACTCGAGCTCTACAGGGGTCTGATAAGTTAGCCCCATCTTGGAGTCATCGAGGTCTTCTCGAGGGTCTGATAAGTTAGCCCTCATGAGAGGCATTGTGTGCCTGCGGTGATTTTGTACCCACGGTATCTAGCACTTCTTGTCTTCATGCGAGAGGCTATATGTGCCAGCGGCGAGCTTGTGCCTATAACAACTTGCACTCTCGATGGCATTCTGAGGGTCTGATTAGTTATCCCTCCAGAGATTTTCTAAAGGTCTCACTCCGCTTCTTGTGCGACTCGAGCTCTATAGAGATGTGATAAGTTAGCCCTATCTCAAAGTCATTGAGGTCTTCTCGAAGGTCTGATAAGTTAGCCCTCATGAGTGATGTTGTGTGCCTGCAACGATCTTGTACCTACGGCATCTAGCACTTGTCATCCTCGCACGAGTGGCAGTGTGTGCCAGCAACGAGCTTGTGCCTACGGCATCTTGTACTCTCGACGGTATTTATGGGTCTGATTAGTTATCCCTCCAGAGATTCCTTAAGGGTCTCCCTCCGCTTCTCATGTGATTCAGACTCTGTAGAGGTCTGGTAAGTTAGCCCGCCTCGGAGTCATCGAGGTCTTCTTGAGAGTCTGGTAAGTTAACCTCACGAGTGGCATTGTGTGCCGGTGGCGATCTTGTGCCTACGGTATTTAACATTTTTTATCTTCACACGAGAGGCAGTGTGTGCCTGCGGCGAGCTTGTGCCTACGGCATCTTACACTCTTGATGGCATTCTGAGGGTCTGATTAGTTATCCATCTGGAGGTTTCTGAAGGATCTCCTTCCGCTTCTCATGCAACTCGAGTTCTATAGGGATCTGATAAGTTAGCCCCACCTCAGAGTCATCGAGATCTTCTCGAGGGTTTGATAAGTTAGCCCTCATGAGTGGCATTATATGTTTGTGATGATTTTGTGCCTATAGTATCTAACACTTCTCATCTTCATGCGAGAGACAGTGTGTGCCAGTGGCGACTTTATACTTATGGCATCTTGCGCTCTCAATAGTATTCTGAGGGTCTGATTAGTTATCTCTCTCAAAATTTTTTAAGGATCTTCCTCCGCTTCTCGTGCAACTCGGGTTCTGTAGGGGTCTAGTAAGTTATCCTCATCTTGAAACCGTCGAGATCTTCTCAAGAGTCTGATAAGTTAGCCCTCATGAGTGGTGTTGTGTGCCTGCGGTGATCTTATGCCTACGGCATCTAGCACTTCTCATTTTCTTGTGAGAGGTAGTGTGTGCCAGCAATGAGCTTGTGCCTACGGCATATTGCACTCTCGATGGTATTTTGAGAGTCTGATTAGTTATCCCTCCAGAGGTTCTCTAAGGATTTCCCTCCGCTTCTCATATGACTCAGGCTCTGCAGGGGTTTGGTAAGTTAGCCTCGCCTTGGAGTCACCAAAGTCTTCTCGAGAGTCTGATTAATTATCCCTTTAGAGATTTCCTAAGGGTCTCCTACTTTTTGTGTGACTCGGGCTCTGCAAGGGTCTGGTAAGGTAGCTCCGTCTCGAAGTCATCGAGGTCTTCTCGAAGGTCTGGTAAGTTAGCCCTCACGAGTGGCGTTGTGTGCCTGTAGTAATTTTGTACCTATGGCATCTAGTACTTCTCATCTTTGTGCGAGAGATAGTGTATGCCAGCAACAAGCTTGTGCTTATGGCATCTTGCACTCTCGACGGTATTCTGAGGGTCTGATTAGTTATCCCTCCAAAGATTCTCTCAAGATCTTTCTCCGCTTCTCGCATGACTCAGGCTCTACAGGGGTCTGGTAAGTTAGCCCCACCTTGGAGTCATCGAGGTCTTCTCGAGGATCTGGTAAGTTAGCCCTTCAGAGGTTCCCTAAGGGTCTCTCTCTACTTCTCATGTGACTCAGACTCTATAGGGGTCTGGTAAGTTAGCCCCACCTCGGAGTCACCAAGATTTTCTCGAGGGTCTGATAAGTTAGCCCTCGCATTAATTGACTATAGTTATAGTTCAGGATCTTAAGTGGAAGGAGGAGGCAACTCTCAGAGAATTTGGGTGCCCATCGCAAATTGATGGCCTTGTAAATTTTATTTCATGAAAAGCATTGTTACATCATTACTAATATATGCGGAGGTTTGCTGAATTTCATGGCCTTGATATTAGAGTCTCATTGAGCTGCTTTAGCCTATAAATTTCTGGGCGTACCACTTCATCCACCCGATAAAGACCTTCAGTTAGGCGGTAGCCTCCTTCTAGCACCTACTTGGTAGACTGTGAGACTTCGACTCACTGCAGCATCAGATCACTAAATCAAAGTTGATCATCAGGTGAAAGATCTGTATTTTTTGTAAAAGATTAATTAGTCGGTATTTGATTACCTTATCTAGATGTAAGCTGATTTTCAGCATTCGGCTCAGATTCTCCTTCCTTAGCGGGACATCTAAAAGGTTGGTTGGTTGGAACTTTATCATTAGATGGTAGCTTTCAAAGTTCTCAAGCTGGGACGATCGATGATCGCATTGTAAGTCGAGGGACTCCCCTGATCCAGATGATCCTTTAGTAATCATATAGATTTGTCCTCGGATGGATCGCTCTTCTTCCGTCATTTGCTCTCTGACCTACTGCCGTTCCTACCACGCTGGTGCTTGCTGTGGTTGAGACAGAGGGAGAGACTGCTGAGACAGGGGGTGACTGCAGAGCTCTCGAAGCTCGACATTGAGGGGCCGCTCTTCGGACAAAATGATTCAGCCGCCTTTGCCTGACAAGCCTCTCGATCTTGTTGCGAAGCTGGGGCAGTCTTCGATATCATGACCATGGTCATGATGGTAAAAGTAGTATTTATTCGGATCTCGATGATGTTTCGATCTTATTCTCATCAACCGAGGCTCAGGTAACTCAGGCTCCACTTGTAATAACACCTCTCTCTGAGGAACAATCAGCGGCGTGTAGTCATTGTACAACCCAGGAGGTGATGGTTGCCGAACTCTTCTAAGAGGACTTCGATATTGATGATTTCGACCCTCATTATTCCATCTTGGGGGTGGGGATCAAGAGCACTGGCGTCTTTTCTCTTCTTGCCTTAGATGGAGCTCTTTACTGGATCCCACCATGGCTGAACTGACAGGAGTATCATCGGCAAAAGCTTTTCCATGCGGGCATACTTTTCCACATAGGCAAGCATATTCAGGAGATTCTGACGATAAATCTTAATGAACGATTTTGTTAAGTTGTTCTTCAGCAAACCACTCATCATTGCGGCTACCACTGTCAACTGGTCCAGGTTTTGGACCTCCAGGATCGCTATGTTGAATTTATTCATAAAGAGTGGATTGACTCACCCTCTTTTTCTTGATGGTATGAAGGTAGTCAGACCGCTTCTACTATCGTCAGCTGCTGATGAAATGATCGATGAAAGATCAGCACAAGTCTTCAAAGGAATGGATAGACGTCGGTCTCAAACTAGAGTACCACTGTCGAGCGGCCCCCTTAAGGGTTGAAGGGAATGCTTGATAAAGAATTGCATCTGATGCTCTCTGAAGGAGCATGACTGCCTTGAAGGTCTCCACATAATCGATGAGGTCCGTGGTCCCATCGTAGACCTCCAGCTTAGGTAGTTTGAAGTACAGGGGGAGTGGTTCCTGCATAATTCTCAGAACAAAGGGTGGTTGGCTGTTATACCCTTCGTTGGGCAGCACCACGGAGCCATTATTGTTGAAGGTCTTTTCTATTTTCTAGCCCAACTACTGATCAAGCTCCTAGAACTGTCTTTCAAAATCAACTTTACGGACAGTACCAACCTCGAAGCGCAAAGGAGAACAACGTCCGGGGTTGAGTCATGGCTCAACTGTGGGCTTAGAGATCGCCGTCTGACTGACTGCTAGGCCTTAAGGCAACTTTGATGAGTCAACCTCCTCTCCAGACTTCGAGGAGGCACTTGTGGCTCTGGTTGAGGTGGTGGCTATGGAGCCGCAGTCAAAGTAGGATTCTGTGGGAGCACCACTGCAGAAGGCACAGGCAGCACCATCGAGGGGATTGTATGACGCATCATTGTAAGAGGTGTAGGGACAGCCTGAGGAGGCTGTGGTGCCACCTGAAAGGGCGTGAGAAAGGTCTGGACTGCTTGGATCGCGGTCGTCAGATGTTGAACTTGCTGGAAGAGCTGATCGAATTGATCGGCCATGACTAACGTCAATTGGGCCAATTGAACCGATGGAGGGACGATTAGTTGAACCGATGGAGGGATCTCTGATGCTAGCGGTTGAACTTGATTGTCAGTCTGACTGACCGTCTGTCAGGAAGCGACGACATTGGAATGCCGGTAAGATGTTCGTCTTGGAGCCATGAATACGAATGTAGGCCCTTCCACTATCTATTGCTACTGAAATCGATCGAGATCGGAAGACAAACACCTAATCCTCGTGCAGAGATGCTAGTGCTGGAGTGACCTGCAAAATAAATCTCAAATCGGAGGTTGTAGCTCCGGTGAGAACCCTCCGACACTCAAATCAGAAAAGTAGAGAATAAAGAGCAGTAACAAGTTCTCTGAGAGGGATTTGATTGGACTTACCTGGATCCTCGGGCTCTAGTTGTTTATTAGAAGGATGTCAGACAGCTAGGTTATTGACTGTGAGATTGCACGATCCCGAGATTGCCGGATTGTTAGATATGCCAAATTGGACGAGATAATTCAACCCTTAATCACTCTCGCGAGATCAAGAGAGATGGTTACGCCAAATCTTATCTATTTAGGATAGATAGCTGTTGCGCACGTTGAAGAGATAAGTCGGTTAAGCAGCTCATATACAGATTAGACCTTGAGGTTGCCTCAACTCAGTATGGAGATGGACTCAGCTCATACGGCGATGATCCGAGAATTGAAATGCCTTGTGATGTAACGCTGATCCGAGGTGCTCAGGGCAACCACCGTAACACTTCTCATGAGGGTGTACAGGATACATGATTAGAGTTATGAAGGTTAGAGTTTTGGATAATGGGGTGGCTAGCCTGTAGATTCTTAGTGGTGCGGTATGGTGCATTGTGTGGGGAGAGGCTGCATAGTGGGTGGCCTGTAGAATCTGGCGGTGTTCTTTGGCTTGACCTCCAGATCTGAGTCTTCCTTGTCCATGTTTGGTAATGGAGAGATGGAGCAAGGAGGTGTGAGTTAGGGAGCAGCTTCCTCTTCTCTGTTTTGGGAATCCTAGGAAAAGGGTGACGGAGACGTGGTTCTCTTCTTCTTCTTCTTCTTCTTCTTTTTAATACAATCGGGTGATCACATTAGTCTAATGCGAGTGCAATCCAAAAGATCAGAGTACAAATTTCATGCAGTGCTCTTGGACAGTTGTCATCTTGACGCCAGGTCTAATCTTCACGTGATTCTCCATTTTCACCGAGCTTCTCTTTGGGAAAGGCCATCTCGTCTTTTTCTTTCTATGTTTTTTTTCGAATCTTATAATCTATTAGATGCCATGCCAGCAAATTTCCAAGGCGTGTGCTGTCATGTGACGCTAAAAATCAGATGGCATTGAGCTCCATCTGTTTGTCTTCCTGATTTTACACAATTTCTCCATATTATTGACTAAATTGCTACACTCTCAACTAGCACCCTAAAAGTTAAAATATATTTTTCCTAATAATAAGTTTTATTGAAAGTTCTAGATTTTTGTCGCACTTTTCTATCAGCTCATGAAACTACTTACACCAACATGGCATGATATATTATATTATGGAATCCTGATTTCAAAACAGTGTCTTAATGCAATTGAAAAGCTACGGCTAAACCATACTAACGTAGTGATTAATTAATTGCACGGCAAATATATAAAAGATACCATGTTTAAATCATTGCAGAATTGAAGCAGAATTGTTTTAGTATATAGCGTATATGAAACACCAAGTAACAGCCTCGCAAGGGAATATGATCCATTTGGATGATGTTGCGCATGGGAGTATAGAAAAACGTTTAAGCCAAAATATTTATTACAACAAACGTGATGTCAAGTGCAAAGACAACTTCATCTCCATAAACTGGCACCATGAAAGGATCCCACCATCAATATGCACCTGAAAGGAACAAAGAAACATTTAGAGGATTCCGGCATCAATCTGGAATTTATACAAGTCCAGAGAAAAGTACTTCATTAGAAAATACTTGAAACACAGCACCATTTGAAAGAAAGCAAGCAAAACTCATCTTTTTTAAGTTGAAACCTGAAAGGATATTATATTCATAAGAAAGTCTCAAGCACGCCCAATGCATGTATGAGAAAAAAAAATTATAGTATAAATTTTAAATTATAATATTTAAATTTATAAAAATTAATGTAAAAGATGCATGATTACTATTTTCCTTATTTCTTTGCAATATTTTTGCACTTTTTTATATTTTAATATTTCCTGTATTACTATTTTTCTTTAATTTGCTTATATTATTGTATTTTCTTGTTCTGTAATATTTTAAATTGTTAATTTTCATTTATTTATTCTCATAAAATTGCTGTGAGAAAATAATAGTGAGAAAGGATATTCCTACTATGGTTCTAACTTAAAAGGGAACATTTTGTTTCTTAACAAGGTTTTTAATATTTAATCTGCTTATTTAGGATTGTAATTAGATGATAAAACCTAGATTTTTTTTTTCAAGTTTAAAGGAAGAGAGATGAGAGAGTCAGTGATAGTCCAATCTATTTAGGTACTATTTGATAGAAGATGATATTTCACATCAACCCAGTGATGTAAATTAGGTGATGTGATCACCTTGTTTGGTATTGTAAAATTTCATCAAGTGATAAATTTAATGATAGCATTACTACATTGTGTAGTGATGCTATTACTATACATACCCTAGATAATAGCATATGCATTACCGGATATTGGTGATGTATTAAAGTTATTTGGGTCAAAAATATCCCTAGTCACTAAATTAGGGAGAAATAAAATCTTAGTCACACCCTTTTTTATTTATCTACCAGATGCCTATTTATTTTATTGACAGATTTAGTTAAATATCATGAATACTTTTTATTTATTATTGGATGCTTATTTATTTTTATAGACAGATATGATTAATTGGCATGGATGGATCATGCTAAACTCTTCATGCTTTTCTTCTTTTATTTATTTTGATGGGCTAAATCATTCTTAACAAGCTACTCTGATATTGATGGTTAAAATTGGCAAAGCCTAGCCATGCTTGATTATATATAGTATTATCATAATATCATTTAATAATCTAATCAAATATATATCAGTAATAATAATGATGAAGATAAATATTATTATTATTATTACTATTACTACTACATATTTTTATGAGAATTTATGAATGAAGAATGTTTAATCAAATTGTAGAGTAATTATTACATACTAATGTGAAGGCTATTTATGATATTTTATACATTATCACAATCACTACTTGGTGATATATGAAACATAGTGAAATTCTGTTCCTAGTGATATTCTAGTGATATACCAAATATAGTGATCACACATCATTCTAATGCTCACATCACCCTGATGGTATACTAAACAACATCTTAGGAGTCTAATCTCTTTGGAAGTCAAATTAGAGAAATAGATGGAGTCTAATTTGTTTGAGAGTTTTATAAAGTAGGCTAGGTCCAATTGGGAATGAGAGAAGGGTGTCTATGGTAATTAATTGTGAGAAAGTTAGTGGGCATATTTTTAAAATAACAAGAAGCATATTCTTGGTATAAAAATTTATCCAGAATTTAGCGAGAACACTTCGGTTTAACAGTAAATTCCGAAGCCAAAGATATTTTATTCCAAGGCAGACAAAAGTAAATTACATATTACCTACATATTAGAGATAACAAATAGCACAAGGTTAGTCAACAAAAATAATAAAAAAAAAAGCGCAAGGTTGATCAAAAAAGATATTTTAACAAGCTAATAAGATATATCCTGATGATCATTGGATCTAAAAAAACAGAAAATGAATTATTGAATACTTTTCCTTAGGATCCTGCTTGGATTACAATTTTTGAAACAAATGGTTTTTCCATATCTGCACAATTACATCATTTCTACTCAAATTATCAAATATATATGCATGCTAAAATAATCAGGATCTTTATTGCTTCCACAAACGAATAGAAATGGCTATCATCATGGTTGACAAACTGGCCTTATAATTAGAAATAGGAGTCTTGTATCAGGTTCATCTTCAAAATTAATTGCAGAAATAAAGTGGGAGAGGGAATAAATTTTATTGTTCCCAGTAATTTTACGGGCCACAAATTCAGCAATATGTTATTTCCAGGTGCCAACTTAAGCAAGTCAACCATACCTGAATAATCCAGCTTCTTCTGGGAGCGGATTAGCGGTTGATTTAGTGCAAATGATTTCAAATCTCTCAGAAAGAAGGGCCGGGAAAGAAGGGATAGAGGATTTCACTTCATCACAGAGAGAAAGCGAGGAATCGAGGCTTACCAAATGGTTTCATGGGTTCGGTGCAAGTTCTCACGGAGGTGGAATGGGTATCAGTGAGCTCGGATCATCAATAGAGCCATCCCGACAATCAGGACAATAACCTGCTTAAACAGTTAATAGAGGATTAAACTATACCTTTTCATTTATGAGAAAAGATGAAAAGCTAAATCCCTAGGCTCCTTTTAACTGTAAATAACAAAAAATGCCAAACATAAGCTTCATTAAATGTTAGAAAGCAAGAGAGCTACTCTCGAGTGCACGGGTGGAATTGGCAGAAATCACTTTGGGATATTTGTTGGTGAATCGGCCGTCGCAGAGCCATCTGCATAAAGTATTGAATTAGTAACAAGGAATGCATCGAACTGCTTGATCTTAACCAGTTAAAATCACATGAAAAATTGAATAAATTTGGTTCCTGTAGGCTAGGGATACAGGAAACGACATTTGCAACGGTTAGCTAGAAATTGACATAACTATATAAAGACACAATTATACCAAATATATATATATATATATATATATATATAATAAA
>KE504702.1:888518-903395 GCA_000441515.1 Elaeis oleifera
CTAATTACATTGACAACCAGATAAGGTATTAAATATGAGCCATTTGTTGAAGGTATCATGTCCATTGTAAAGAAAATAATATATAGAAAAAATAGTATACCAATGAGCACTTTACTTCTATTACTCTAATAGAGTAAGCTGACCAACATGTGGCAAGCCGCGCTTGGCTTTAATAAATATAAGCTGAGAGGACCGAGATTTTTTTTTTAATCTTTGCTAAAACAATGAGAGTTGGAGGGAACAATCTGAAGTATTTACCTCCTTTAGGCGTGGCAATATGTAGGGCCCAACCCCCACCAACTGAGTTGGTGAGGACTGACTTGAATAAACGCCAAGTCTATGAAGCTTGTTTTTACGTTAGGTGTGTGATGCTTGTCTCATCTGTGCTGCAAGGCCATATTTTCGGACGAGCTCGGTAATCGGTGGTAGCGGTGGAGGATGGCATCAGACTTGCCAGTCCTCCAGCGATGATACGCAACATGAATAGATCGGTGCAATATGTGATATAAGTGTGATTCACCAAAGGTTTAACGCCACATTAGCACGATAATAGATAAGCGTTTGAGCATTTTTGTTCAGATTTATACATACATACATACATATATGTATGTACGATTGATACATTTATGTCAGACTTAAATGTTCCTTTAAATTGTTTATGAAACTTGGACTTCCATTATGTCAGTCCAAGTTTATGTTTGATAAAATTTATATTTTATAAGGAGTGCAATAGGTTATTACTATATCTAAGCCTTCAATATTGCATGGCAATAACTAAGCCAACATTCATAGTAACATTTCTTGTATATATCCAACATCAAAAGAGTTGCCATCGTCTATGAACTGCAATAGATTATGAATATACCTAAGCCAAAATTTCATGCATGTTCCCAATATTGATATGGCAACACCATTAAAACAGTTTGCTCTGATAATCAATCTGAATTTTCTTTCCAATCAAATTCAATTTTTTTTCTAATGATCATGACATCTTGCACTAAAATAGTTGCATTTTTTTTTTTAAAAAAAGGAAAACAAGAAGAAGATTGTTTGGTGTGGGTTGGGCTTATTCTCTGTCTATTATATAGTTCTTGGCCGAGAGAAGATGCTCTAACAAAGCACCAACTTTATATTATACAAGTTTCAAATCAGTTTAGCTGGTTTGCCGCTCAATGGCGAGGTCTTTGTTTATTATTAACATATATCTTTTTGTTCCTTGTTTGCTGCTCTGTGTCGGTGCATGCTCCTCAATCATTTTTTTAAAAAAGTTACTATTTTTTTTTTTTTTGGTCGCAATGGTTTAGTGGGGGCAGACTCGACACCTGCCTCGCGTTCGGTGCTCAGTCAACATGGCTATCCCATGTGAAAGATCAAATGGGAGACATTTGTTTCAAAAGCTAAACGCTTGACTTAGTCAATTAATAATACTCCATCTTCTCCCCTCTTCGTCTTAAGAATGGAGTAGAAGCCTCCGCCTTCCCCCTTCTAAGGATGGAGCTCCTTGGCGACAAGCGTCGCCAGTGGAGACTTGGTTGCCCCCGGGAAAAGCACGCGGCGCTACCGCAGTATGTACCGCACGCTTGTGATTTTGGTTGCAGGTGCGTATTAACGTATTAATTTATATTAGAGTTATGCTATAATATCCATAATATTTCTGTCTTTTCCTTGCTTTGTCATACTTTGCATGCTCCACGAGTCTATCCTAGGATTAGAGGTGGCAATTTTAACCGATCTGTCAGATACTCAATTCGGTCCAATCTGAATGGAGTGGATTTTATCTAACTCAATTAGAATCCAAAACGGATATGGGTTATAGAAAAAATGCTCAAAACGGATTCAAATCGGATACTGATAATGGTATGTGCAGATCCGAACCCGATCTGATATAATTTAATATATATTTTCTTTCAAAATTATAATATGATTTATATTGTTTACATATATCCGGCCAATCTCTCTTATATATCCAACGAGAGCCGATCCACATATCTACTTGATCTAATCTAATCTAACCCGAGATGGATACAAGATGGATATGGGTACAGAATGTTTACTTATAGGAGAGGTATGGATATGGACCGACTCGATCTATATCTAACCCATTGCCATCTCTATCTAGGATTAGAAAGTGGATATATGAAAAGGCAGGATTTGTGATACTCTTCTTTTGAGAGCTATATTATGCCCTGCAAGTTGCAGCAATAACTAAGTGGATATATGAAAAGGTAGGATTTGTGATACTCTTCTTTTGAGAGCTATATTATGCCCTGCAAGTTGCAGCAATAACTAAGCCAACATCGGTGGAAACATTTTCATGCATATGTCCTTCAACATTATGGGGTTACCACGGTCTATGGACTGCAATAGATTATGAATATCTAAGCCAACATTTTCATGCATACGCCCAATACTAATATGGTGCCTCCACTGAAATAAATTGGTCTAACGATGGATCTGAATTTTTTTCCAATTAGATATAATATTTTCTAATGACCATGATACCTTGCACCAACATATTTGCACATTTAAAAAAAAAAAACTGCAATAAAATTGTTTGACAAAGTGAGGCTTATTGTAGTGCAGAAAAAAGGGCCTTATTTAGTCTCACATTGATTTTGAGTCAAGAGGGATTTTAATTTATATAAGATGGAACCTTCTCTCCTTCATGAAGCATCTTTGAAGGAGAAAACCGTGATGCTTCATACCATAGCGGCTAAAGGCCGAAGCAGATAATACCTCACGTATGTAAGAGCATAGACTAGTCCGTCCTAACCACAATTGTTGACCGCAATATTGGTGCCTCCAACGAACTATGGTGCATCTCCCACAATCTTGTTCAGAATCCCTCTTAATTGAAGGGCTATGTTATATTATATGAGAGAGGGTGTCATTAGTCCTATATTGGTTATGAATCAAAAAGACTCGGGCTTATATGAGATAGGACTTTCTCTCCTCCGTGAGATGTTTTTGAAGAAAAACCGTCAGTTCCCTTGTCATAACGGCCAGAGGCCGAAGCAGATAGTAGCTCACATACATAGGAGTAGAGACCGATCTATCCAAGCCATGAGCACTTGACCGCAACATTGGCACCCACGGTAGAGCTGATGTATCTTTGACAGACTTTGTTACACCTCCCACAATCTAGCTTAGAGTTTTCTTGACTGAAAGGCTATATTGTAGTGTAGGAGGGGGGCACCATTAATCTCATAATAGTTATGAGTCAAGAAACTCTAGCTTATATGGATGGAATTTTTTTTCTTCGTGAGATACCTTTCAAAGAGCAAAATCATAGAGCCCCGTACCCATAATAGTTATGAGTCAAGGAAACTCTTGGCTTATATGGATGGGATCTTTTCTTCTTCATGAGATATTTTTTAAAGGGCAAAATCATAAAGCCCCATAGGTTTGTTCATTGTCTCTTGTGCACATGGTTTTTGATCATGAGAAAGATGCTCCAACAAAACACCAGCTTTATTTATAATAGTTTCATATTAGTTTAATTAACTGGTTTTCACCCTCAATGGCAATTGGGTCTTTGTTTATTATTAGCAAATATCTTTTCCGCCAGCGTCTTAGGTCCATTGGCATCTTTTTCTTATTTATAGGTATCTTTTTGTTCCATGACCGACCACACTATGCTCGCTCCCTAATTTCCTTTTCATTTTTATTTTATTTTTTATCATAAAAATTTTATTTGTGGCTAACTCGACACCCACCTCGCATCTAATACATATATTTGGTTAGAGTCATGAGAAGAAGGATGGATATGATTGCAAGAATGGATGGCTTCCATCCACTACTTGCAAGAATGCATGAAAAAGAGAAATTATTCATCTACCCTGACCCACAAATTTGCCTCCTTCCAATTTAGGAAGATATATGGAAGGATGGATAATGGAGCATATAAAGAGTGACTTACAGTATTGACAAAATTATCCATCATTAATTTTTGATAATACTATAATATGCCTTCATTTTTTCATTCATATTATTATATATTTTTTATTTCTCTATACTATTAATTGTATACTATTAAATTTTATTATTAATTATTTTAATTTAATATGTAATTTCATAATCATAATTAAATAATTAGAATTGTCATCTTTTTTCATTTATTTTACCGTTTTAAGTAACTATTTGAATAAAAATAATTAACTATTTAAATTAAATTATAAATTAATTAATTACTTATATAATTAGCATACATAAATAAATAAATTTATTAATAATTAATTTATAAAATCATTTATTTGATTTTATTAAATTAAAATAAAATATTTATATAATTTTTATGTAATTATAAATATAATGATTATAAGTTTATATACTGCTTAACTCTTTAGTATAAATAAATTTTATAAATTAATAATAATAATATTTTTATCAAATGATGATTTGATAAAAATATTATATAAATATTATCCACCTTCTTTTATTTTTCTATACCAAATCATTTTCATCCATTCTTCAATATTTTACCATATAGATGAGAAGATCAATAGATCTTTCATCTATTCTCCTTCTCATCCATTCTTCCTTCTCCATATATTCTTTCTCTAATTTTTTTTTTTATAGTAAATAGAGGGCAAAAAGCAATCAATTGAAAGATCAAATTTGAGTCATTTATTTAAAATATTTAAACGGATGGCCTCCACCTTGATCAGAGAGTGGTGTAACGGTAGATGATCATAAAAAAAGAAATATTAAATATCATATATAAATTTTTTAGACAACCTTGATCAGAGTGTGAGAAAAGATAATACATATATGTATTTTATATAGATGTGTCAGGCATCTGTCCATTTGAAATTGCATCAAAAGATTTGAGCGGGAGGAGGGAAGCTATAAGCATTAAACAATTAATATCTTATTTATATTTATCGGGCATCCATCCACATGTGACATGGTCCTTTCTAACTGGAGGTCTAGTGCGCCTCTATTTGAGACCGCAGCCTAGTATGGTTGCAGTTACCACGTGATCAGCAGCAATGTCCGCGAGTACTTCTTCTACTCGAAACAGGTACTCTGCCCGTGCTCTTTGCTTCCCGAGCATAGAATGTAGGTGCACTTCTTCCTCTTGTGTTTTCCTCCCTCGCTTTGGGGACCCAATGCACGTGAGGATTGCTCCTAGCAGTAGCCTTCCACATCTAATGGGGGTTGGGTTGCTCCTAGGGGTAGCCTTCCACACCCTATAGTTTAGAATATCTTGTTTTATGGATATGCAGCATTTGGATTGGGTTGGGTTTCTGCATTCATTTTCAACGGTTTTAAATGAAAATGCTCGAAGTTTCTTTTTTTTTTCTAAGTTTTGTTTTGAAAGCAAAACAACAATTTGTGATTGTGAAGAAAAGAGTTTCCAGGGAAAAGACACCGGACGAAAGAAGAAGATAACGCACATTTATACAGAATAGATGAAATGCTCCAGAAAATAAATTCATGATTTTTTTCCCCTTTTCGGGAGAGGCAAACAGTGAAAAAAAAGGTACCCAAAAAAAAAGATTTTTTTCGTGCATTTATTTAAAAAAAAAGGGAAAATGCAAATACAAGTTTGCGGTTGCAAAAGATTAAAAAATCATTTTTTATGTTCAAAAAAAAATCTAACCCCAGGGACCTGATGGAAGTGAACAAAGAAATGATTGAGATTGTAGAAAAAATGCGTCTATCCTTTTTTTATCTAAAAAATTTGAAAAAAAAAAATCAATCCTATGGAGGCAAATATGACTGAGATTAGAGAAGAAATTACTAAAACCACCTCAGATGGTGGCTCTGCCCCTGCTAGTTGCCTGTTGGTGGCTCCTAAAGGTGCTCTATGTTGCCATGGGGGTTGCTACTGGGGGAGCTAACCATCCTCTTCCCATGGTCGAAGGTGCTCTCTACCGCCACATGGGGTTGCTGCTGGGTAGATCTAGCCTTCCTCTTCCCATAGTTGGTAGAAGGGAGGTGACTGGGATGTAAGAGAAGAAAAAAAACAAAAGTGTGTGAGGAAAGAAAAGGTTCCATTGTGTATGAAGATCTGATGGCGAGCGGGGGTACCAGGCTCTTCCCTCTTAACTCCCAGTCTTACAATGTGAAGATTTCCATCAAATGGGCCATCTCCTCTCTAAAGTTCACCAAGAATACCAAAAAATGAGAGAAAAGTCCAACCACATATCCCTGTTTAATATCATATTAAAATCCTCTCTTTTTTTTTCCCTTTTTTTTGATGAAGTGGGAGATTATACCACTCTTACATTGATTGCTGTAGAATATTTATGGAGTGGGGGGGGTGATGGATCAAGCTGAGAAAGCTTGATCCCATGCCCAACGTTGAAGTTGACAGGTTACAGGTTTTACAGGTTTTAGTGAGAAAGCTTGATCCCATGCCCAACGTTGAAGTTAACAGGTTACAGATTACAGGTTTTACGGATTTGGTGATACTGGTTTTCAGACAGGCTTTCAGTTTAGGAGTTTCAGGTATTCAACATTTACAGGCATTCAGACCAATGGTGTTAGGTTTCAGTTCTTCATTTTGAAGACGTAAACAGAGTTTGAATTTGTAGTTCCCAGAATGCTTTTCTTCCCAATATGCTCCTCAAGATGAGAATGTACAAAAGTTCCATGTTGCAGCCTTCATGAATCATTTTCTTCGGCAAGCAGTCTGTCTGATAAGGAACCGGTCTATAAATTTTGAGGTTCTGAAAGTTAATACAAAGGCTCTAGAATGAATTAACTTCTCCAACAATGTCTGGTTCTACATTCTTTTCAACTCTTAATCAGTCTTTGAGAAGTGCCATTCCCACTTCTGTAGTCTTTCTGTAAGAGTTGGCTTCAAAACAAATATCCTTTTTTTCCGTTCCTTCCACAAACCCTACAGCACTACTGAAACTAAACAGCATCTCACTTGCTCTGAGATGTGTTTGCAAGGACTGTTCTTCCATACGCCCATGAGATCTTGGATGTTGTGCAGTGAGGGAGGCAGTGAAGGCCTTTTGAGTGATCATGCTTCAGGTCTGGGAGAAGTATTGGCATATTATGAAAAGATGATCGACATTTTCTTCTGCTGAACAACAGAGTAGGCAGCACTGTGGCGCAGAAATTTTTTCTTTGAACGTTATTCGCAATGAGTAATCTCTTATGGAATGTAAACCACATGAAGACCTTGATCCCAGTAGGTATTGATAATGACCAAATGTTCATAGGAAACCTTGATTATCCTTTAATCATTGGTCATCTTACAGAAAATTTTGTGAGCTTTTTTTTTTTGAAAGATGAATCTCAACAAGACAATATGCACAAAGTTTGGATGTCGACGCTCTTTCATCATACATTATAGAAGAGCCTATTACAACCAGTAATATTCTTTGATTATATTATTATTATTATTATTATTATTATTATTATTATTATTTATTTCAGTATTACTTTTACTGAATAATTTATAACTTGATATGTTTTCTACAGGGAACCATCATCACTACCTGCTACAAATAAACCGCGCCCCAAATGATTTTTCTGTGGTCAATTTTTTGCCAGAATTTTGCTGTTCGATCAGATGGGGCACTACAGATTAATAATAGCATCGAGGTACGTTCTTTAATTCACCACGACCAAAAAAAAAATCTTTAGGTAAAAATATTGGTTTTTTTTTTCTTTCTTTCATTCGTTGCAATCAAAATCCACTGTGAAACACTGGTACTATTGCTAGTAAGCATGAAACTTGGTTGCCCTCAGGAGAAACCACAAGGATACCAGAATGCATTTCCGCATGAATGTGATTTTTGGTCGCAGGTGCGTAACAAAGTGTTTATATTAGAGTAACACTATAATATATGCAATAGTTTTGTTTTCTCCTTGCTTTTTTTTGGTAAAAATTTTCTCCTTGCTTTATTAGATCTTTTCTCCTAGCTTCATTAGATCTTATGTGCTCCATGAGTCTGTCCTGGGATTAGGAAGTGCTTGAAAAAGGCGGTGTTTGTGATATTCTGGCTTCACGAGCTATATTATTTCATAATAATAACTTGGAATATGTGCATTAAAAAATACAGTACAGATTGTTGATTTTATTTAAATGTTTAAATAAATACAGCCTAATTTGGACATTTCTAAGCTATAAAGCAAATATTTACATGATATCATGATTTTGTTTTCTGTAAAAGATCTCAAAAATTTGTGATTTTGGGTTTCTAACTATTTACGTATTATGGATAGCAAATCCAAAATATAGCAAATAACCTATTGCACCAAAAAATGTTGATTTGAAGTAATGCATGTTACCTTGGAACAAAAAAAAAAAAAAAAAGAAGGAAAAACAATAAGCTCCATGCTTATGCTACTTGCAAAGTTAGAAAATTAATAAATCAGTAGTAACTTTATTAAAATACTACCATAATGCAAAGTGTAGCTATGATCACAGAGATAGTTATAAATGAGGCTATGAATATATGAATATTTGAATCTTTGTGTGTGCGCGCGCGTGTGTATGTACGCAATTACATGATAAGTTTATCACAGCTTCCAAACCCACCACTCAGGCTTGATGCATAACATGATTGTGCATCCTGTATGTATAAGCCCTAGAATGTATGCTAGGTCTATAAATCTAAACCAAATACTTTATAACAGCATATTAGAAACTAAGATAAACAAAATATTTCATAAATAAATAAGTGTTCAAAATGCAAGGTTCAGATACATTCATATCAAATATAGAATCCATCACTCTTTCCAAATATTCTAGGTTGACCCCATAAAGCTTTCCAAAATTCTAGGTTGACCCCTCTAAGCTAGGCATTCTACACCTCTGAAAAGAAATACAATAATAATGTGAGCTAACAGCTCACTTTTAGTAAATATATAATTTTAAGAAATAATAAGATTCATATGTCAATAATTTAGTAAAAATAATAAGATTCATAGGTCAATAATTTGGTAATAATAATTGTTTAACCGATCTAATATATATCTCACATATAAACAATGCCAGCATGCACATCGAGTTCCTTTTACCAGTAAAATAATAAGATTCATAGGTCAATAATTTGGTAAAATAATTGTTTAACCGATCTAATATATATCTCATATATAAACAATGCCAGCATGCACATCGAGTTCTTTTTACCAGGATAGCAGCTCAAATACATACATCCTATCTCCAAAATAGCAGTTTAAATATGCATATTATATATCACCAAATCAGTAGTCTTATTCTAGCATTTGGACTAATCATAATCACGCTCTAGCCAATCTAATATATATCTCACATATAAACAATGCCAGCATGCACATCGAGTTCTTTTACCAGTAAAAATAATAAGATTCATAGGTCAATAATTTGGTAATAATAATTGTTTAACCGATCTAATATATATCTCACATATAAACAATGCCAACATGGACATCGAGTTCTTTTTACCAGTAATAACAGCTCAAATACATACATCCTATCTTCGAAATAGCAGTTTAAATATGCATATTATATATCACCAAATCAGTAGTCTTATTCTAGCATTTGGACTAATCATAATCACGCTTTAGCCTGTTACTAGCAAACCATAATTCTACATTCCTACCCACAGTAAGACTGTCCACAATATCATGATTAGTCCAATTGAAGGTTTATGTTGCATGCTGAGGGAACCTTGACATAGGAAATCTAATATGATAGTCGCCCTTTGAGGGTCATGGCCGATTGTGACTGGCGGGATGAATAGTCCCTCTACTAATACAAGGCCTCCGGAGAAACCAATCAAAGAAGAGTCAATTCTAATAAGCCGATCTATAGGTAGATTCATTTTTTAGAATGCTTTGTGGAACAAGATATTTACAAAGATTCTATTATCTACTAAAATCCTTCATACAACATCATTAGCTACTGTAAGATAAATTACAACCGCACCATCATGTGGAGTTTATACACCCTCTGGATTAGCATCCAAGAAAGACATCCTAAGATCTTTGTCTCTACATGACTTGAGCCCCTACTTCAAGTTGCTCAAGCATACTTCTTTCGGCCGACAAGCTCAATCCTCCTACTACAGATCCTCTTAAGATTGCATTAATGACCCTCTCTAGTCATGGTGCTCCAACTTCTTGGTGAGCATCTGTCCCATCACCCTCTCTCTTATTAGCATTGATTTCCATGTACCGACCAAAATGTCCTTAGTGAATGAGAGCTTCAACCTCTGCCCTTTTGTTGGATATACCCTTCATGTCGTGGCCATGAATCCTTGTGGAAATGGCAATACTTCCAAAGATTTCTAACTTCTGAAGGGGTTTTCATCCTCTTCGGACATTGTGGGTACTCCAGACATTTTATTTCCATCACAATCTAAGTCTTGGGTGTGTTGAGAGGAGTATATCTATCGAACCTTAGTGATAGTATCCTCAATTGTCGATGATTGTCCCCTTTGCATCTGGGCCTCTTTGTTGGTTCTTCTCTATCTTCTTTGCCCCTCCTAGTTTTTTGCTTTTACCCTCCTCCCTTCGAGTTATCATAGCCTCTTTTAGCCTTGATGTACTTCTCAGCTCGAGATAGCAGCTCGGCCAGATCCTTCAGAGTCCTCTTCTCTAGAGAGAATTATAGAAGCAGTAACACTTCAAACCGCTTTTTGCTGCTGATACTCCAGTCTTCGTGTCTAAGTCATGGATTTTCAACATCTCCATATTAAAGCAATTGATATATCGAGCTAGAGCTCATTTCAAACTGAGCGCCAAGGAGATCATCTTCTCAACAGCGATCAAAGTTTTCAAGGTGGTGACCAATATGCTATGTTTGGCCATCCCGTCGATCTAGTTGCACGATGATCATTTGCTGGTTCATCCACTACATATCTCAAACTACTATTAGATTTTGCACTTATTGGATGAGCAAATTAAACTACTTGGCCGTTACTACCTTGGGAGTTGGTTGTGAAGTTGGAGATTGCCAAAGGGAGGCTAGGTATCGTGAGACTCCTAGTAAGATTGATTGATGGAGTAGTGCTTGTTCCATTTGGACTTCATTTCTCTTAGATTTTTAAAAAAATCTCAAAAAAAATGATCCTTCCTCTAGCGTCAATCTATTATCACTTGGTTATAAGCAGTTGAGTTCTTTTCGTATCTACTGATTAAAGTGATAAGGATATTCCTTTTCAGGTGCACCATTAGTGCTTTCATTATCTGCTGATCGATTATCACATTCCTTTTTGGATAGACTAAGATCATGCCAGACTATAACTGATTGCTGATTATTCAGAGATTTGATTTGCCATTAATTTGCTAGATGAATATCGTCATTTGATTTAGCCTTTCATAGATATAGTAATGTAACAATCTATGATATGAAAATTCAATCATGTATGCATAAATCACGCAAATTCATACATACAATTCCAAGTTAAATACAGCCTAATTCATTAAACCATTTAGCAATGAAATCAGAATATTTCATAATAATAGCATAATAAACATGTTATAGAATCAACCATCCTATTGCACATGCATATATCATGCCAATTTCATAAAATCATAGATAGCATAAAAATAATATTCTCAAACTAAATACTAAGGTCATAGTCTGCTAACTATTATACCTACTGGCTAGGACTATATACCTACTATTATTCCTGTTAGTGATAGGGGTGAGCATGGTCCGATTTGGACCGATTTCATGTTCAAACTTAAGCCAAATCAGTCCTAAATGGTTTGGCATTTCTAAAAATCAAATCGGACTAATAGAAGATTGAAACCAAACCAAACCAACATCATTTAAACGGTCTAGTTTGGTTTGATTTATCGATTTTTTTTTGTGATTTATGAAACCTTGTTTCCTTTTCATATAAGAGTACCACTAAGAGAATTTATCAAGTAAAATAATTTAAATTGACATAAGATATTATCACTCAATAAATAAATTCTTAAACAACACCATCATTAAAGATTAAATAAAGATCTCTAACATATTACAAAAAAATAACAATCCAGTAAGTCAGTCACTTAGGATTTAAGGCTAATTAATACAAATCAAATTGATAAATAACACCATAAATTCAGAATTATTTTCTAATACATTAATACTCCAACATAAATAATACCCTAATCAAAATGATATTGTTTATTAAAATCGATCCGGTTCAGTTTGAAAATAATTTTATTTACTGACAAATCTGAACCAATCCAAACCTATTTTTTATATGTCAAAAACCAACGAAACCAAACCGAATAAAATTTTAAACCAAAGCAAACCTACAGTTTGGTTCGATTTCACTGGTTTGATTGGTTCAGGTTTGATTTTTGCTCACCCCTAGCTGATGAGGGCCGTAGACAGCTGTCTAAGAGCCTATAATTTTAGTTTTAAATCATAAATTCTTAGATCATTTTCATTAAAATATATTTTCTCAAATCATACATGAATTATAGAGTTCGTAATCTATAAATAGCCTTTAATAATAAAACTATCATGAAATTAATTACATTAAATCAACTATTCTCATAAAAGTTTATAGTTCACAATAAGACCCTATTTATCAACTTTGAAGTAAAATGCACTTTTTCATAATTTAGAAATTATTAACATAAATCATTTCACAATAATATACTTGATCTTCAACTTTCGAGAGAATGCAAAGCCAATAACATCGAAATAATGTATAATTTATATTTTAATTCTTCATATAAATTAAATTAACCACTAATTCAAAATCAATAAGGATTGTATCAAGATCATCTTAGTTCGCCCAAAGATTACTAGATTCAGATGGCCATATTGGCTACACCTATCAAAACTGTTTAAGAAGATAAATTAATTTACATTCAATTATCTAAGAATCTAAATACATAATAAGAAATTCTAGGATCCTAAAATAGACTTGATCTGACTTCATACCTAAACTGAAAAAAAAAAAAAAGAAAAGATCGATCCAAGCAATCACCACAACATCAATTTATAACCCCTATCAGGGTTCAACACGAGGGGACGTTTGGGGATACAGAGAAAAAGGGACAAGCACAAGATGGAATCTATTCATTTATTTATTTATCAATTTATTATGTATTATTGTTCCCTATCCTCACTTTTTCCTACTCTCTCTCTCCCTTTCTTTTCATTTATTCATTTATTTATTTTCATTTTTATATCTCTTCTCCTTTCCCTCTCTCTCTTCTTTCTTGATTCCTTTTTCTTTTCTTTCTAGCGCAATAGAGGCACAAAACCACCCCTCTCGAACATGAGAAGCTGTCGAGGGGGGGTGCCTAGCAAGAATGTCGATCACAAGAGCACTCTTGATAGGGCAACAGCAACCCAAAAGGGGTGGTGATTCTATAGAAGAGAAGAAAGGGTAGAAGAGAAGAAAGGGTAGAAAAAATTAGAGAGGAAACGGGGCTATACCTTGCTTCAATGAGGCATTGTGACAATAAATCTATCAAAGGCAAGGTATGCTGAGCGTGAAGCACAAAAAGAAAGAGGAGAAGAGAGAAAGTTAGAGAAGGTTGTGATGGCCATGGCAATTGATGGAGAAGAAATAGGGCCACCCGAATCTAGCTTCCTAATAGTTGCCAACAAGAAATCTCATTATAAAATAAAGATCGCACATAAAACCAATGATTGTAGCTAACCCTAACCTCTTTGTTGCATGATTTTTGACCAGGCTATCAACCTTCGACAACTTTGTTTCCACTTCAAGTAGCATGAATCGACTTAACTTAATCAAATCAGTTGAATTCCTACATTTATGTGAAGATAAGTGCGAACATATATTCAGCCCACATTAGTTATTTCTAAAAGATCTTGGATACTTATATAAGATTAGAAACTCAAATAATATCGTCTGATTAACATTTTTGAATGAGACCTGAAGTTGTAACAACTGGTATTAGAGCTATCCAACCCATAACCTATGTAAATTAGAGGACACTAGCACAGATTTAATAAAGGCAACCATGGGCTAATCATAGTGTTTATTAATGGATTGGCATAAAATTAAATTTTAGTTTAGCAAGGATGCCAAGACTTAAATGGGAGAAATACATGAGAACCTGAGCGAGTGTATGTTTACTCCACTACAATAGAAACAACCTATAGCGACAAATTTTAGTAACACTCAAAAAAAAATACTATAAATACTCTCTAGTAATGACTTTAAAAAATATCATAAAAAATATATCACATTATAATACTTTATCAAGAGTATTACTAAATATTATTATATAGCGACAATATCTTATAATTACGACAAAAATTATATTTTATTATACTAATTTAAAATTATCATAAAAATATATAATATTATGATGATTATTTATAAATATTATTAAGATTTATAATGTTATGATGATACCATGTAAGAATAATATTTTATAACTAAATAGAACCTAATTGATAATATTTATAATTCTATTGTAAATATTAATTATTTATAGATGAAATATATTTTATCATTTATACAACATTATATAACTAATAATTTTATTACTAATTATTTATGAATTATTTTTATGATAAATTAGTATTGTTACAAACTAATTTGAATTTTTATGATGATAATATTTGATCACTACTAAATATATATATTTAAACTTTCCAAAAAATATTATATATATTTAATAATTTAAATTAATATGATTTCAACAATATGAATTAAGATGGTTTAATAATTAAATAAAAAATTCTTAATACGAATGCACAATATCATAACCAAGTAGATCCAATCTAATTTATATTAAAAATATATGAAAAATTATAAATTATTGAATAAATATATGAAATAAATTTTTAATATTATATATTAAATATCATTATTTTTTACTTACAGTATAAAAAAGAAGAATAATGAATTATCTACTTTTAAGAAACTTTAGAAAAAAATATTTATGATTATAAAATTATATTAAAATTATTTATATTTTATAAATATTTTAAAT
>KE504702.1:906923-940367 GCA_000441515.1 Elaeis oleifera
CCGGTATGAGACGGGATGTACCGACCGGTTCGGCACGGTATGGCAAACCTTGAAAGAACTATAAAAGACAATTTTCTCATAAATCTGGTGGGTTAAGCAACTATATGGCAAAAATAAATTAGAATAATCTATCAATGCAAAACTAATACCAGCATCAGCAGGGAATAGAGCCTGACCTTTGTTCACAGCAAGTGATGCTCCGTCGCGGAGGGTACGGCGGCACAAAGCAGACAGCTTTGGTGCAGACCCCTCAAGATTGCCCCAGGAGGAGGAAAGATCGAGAGCAACTGACCCACGGTCCGGGAATCGGTGGGCTGAGCAAGCGATTGCGCCACCCCAAACATGACCAGTAATGCAAACAAGAACACGATTGTATTCTTCAAAACCATCTTCTTGCATCTCCAAGAGAGAATGGCGGTGGTTTGCCCGCGGCAGCTGCAAGTCGTAAAACCCCAGTGAGCAAAAAAAGTGGAGCATTTAAAGAGAAAAGTTTGGCTTGTTGATTATTGTATGAACCATGAAGCTGGCGTCGTATTTATGCAATATGTTGCATATTGAAGCATTATTAGAATTTGTCAGAATAGAGAGATTTTATGAAATTTATATAATCATCAAACTGTTTAATATCAAATTAAAGAATTTTATTCATAAAGCTCTTCCAAATTTGATTTGTTTCTTTCTTCTAATATGTCAATATAAACTATTACACATTCAACCAATTGTATAAAACTAGTTTCTTGACTTTCAATTGTCATTAGCCAGAACAGAGTAATTGTTACATGTACAATGTGGGCAGTAACAATCTCACAATGTTAATGGTTGACCTGCGGTAACTGAAACTAGCATCACAATGTTAAACCAGGTCATGTAATTCAAGTCTCAATAATTGGCATGCACTAACTGTCACATCTACGCTTAAAACTTTCAATTAGATGCAACTTGCTTCCATTAGATAAGTGTAAATATTGTATGCAATTTTATCTAACATGATTAGTACAAGATGTCAAACTAATACTTCAAGTCCTACAGACAAATATTAAGACTCCAACAGAGACTACAACTGCCACCCCATGTCACATGAACCTGTCATGGTTGCTTGCATATGTACCACAATCATCTTACATAAGACTGCAGATAGAAAGAGCAGCGGGAAATGATAACTGATCATAATCTAGACAAACAATCGACGCAAATTAGCATAACCTTTTTCTTGTGATTGGCAATACATGGCTTCCACTTTATGCCCTACTAATTTATCTTGCTCCCATTATTCTGAATAGAGTCCCCGAGGAAGGAAGAAAGAAACTTCATGCTTGCACCTTGAACAACCTCATTATTCATGTGAACATCATTTGATGACTGTTCTCCCTCAAAATTAAAACATCACATTGGAGTTCATGAAAGAACAAAAAATAATCCAAATCTTTAACTTTGATAGGTCAAATCAAATCATCTTAAACAAATTAAAGAAATAAGAAAAAAGTTATTGATCTTTCATATTATTCCCAACAGCCTGTTTAAAATAGACAACCATAGCACACACTACTCCCAATAGCTTCATCTCATCAAGCAAACAAATAATCCAGTAACACTATAACTATGAACTAGTTACAATCTTTAAATTTATGTTGTACTTAGATCTAGTTTAATGCTTAGGCAAGATAAAAAACCCAATTCAATGCCTTGCTAATTCATTAGATTTATTCAGGCAACTCCAATCCCTACATGTCCATGAAACTGCTAGCACTATTTTAGTAAGGAAGTCATCCATAGGGGAGAATGGGAGCTCAAAAAAAAAAAGAAAACAACAACAACAACACTTCAAATGAAGAATCAACAATTTTCATCAAATAGATCTAGTCATCTAATCAGAGCTACATCATATACAATCATGGTTCACTGAACCCAATGGAACCGCACGGCTTGAGGCATGCCGAACCACACCAGCAGCCAATCGGAATAGTTCCGGCTTGCGAAATGAGACATCGACAAGGGGGAGAGAGAAGGAAAGAGAGGAAAAGAGGGGGAACAAAAAGAGAGGGAAAGGCCAAGGAGGCAGTCGGAGGGCCAAGGAGGCCGCCTAAGCTCCGCCCTCCTTCGAAGAGAGAAAAAGAGAGGGAGGGAGGGAGGAAAGGAGAGGGAGAGAGCGGGGAGGCCAACAATAACCACCGGAGGGCCATGGTTGGAACAAATTTGGGAAATAAAGGCCCAAGTACTAGTCAAACCAAAATAAAGAACATAACTCTATAAAAATGTGAGAGGAGCTGAGGATGAAGTTGGAACAAGGACTGCCCAAACAGGTAGTTCTATCTTTTTTGATTGAATCTACAAATCAGAAGCACGTAAACATAAACAAACAAATGAACCTATTAGAACTAAAGCAAGGTATTTGAGTAGCAATATCAATACATGCATCATATAACAGAATCTAACGTTACAAAACACTTAAAGAACCTTTTTTTTTTAAGAAGAATTAAAGAACCAAACTTGGCTAAAGCAATATGTTAGGAAGTGAAAATGGCCAAGGAGTCATAACAAAAGTCTAGCAAATATAAGGATGTTAAGGTGGATGTGTAATAAGACTAAAAGAAAGCCAAAAATATTAGTACCATAAAGGACAGTTTTATGCGCAATAATAGGGGATAAAGGGATGAAAACCATATAAGATGGATCTCAGGCATTTACTACTGGTGCATTGGGAAAGTCTTACAAATAGAGTAGGAAGTATGTTTGTATTTGCAAAGGCTTAGCCATGCTAGGAACTGATGTTCAAGTAAAATACAGCAAACCTTAAACCGAGGGTATAAGACTCATTTCGTTGAGGCCATTATGAAGCTTCTATTCATGGTAGGGCTGGAACTGGATCGGATACCAATATATCCATATCTATATTGTTTTCTGATGAATACAAATAGGGATATGGATATTACTCTAATGCAATAATTCATATCCATATTTGTTTTAAACAGATACAGATATAAATCGGATACTAGAAGTATGGATATAAATATGGATATAAGTCGAATAATTAAACTTTATGATCGAATCAGAGATATTACTGAATGGATGAAAAGTTAATAGCATGTCAATATGATTGTATATTTCCCTAAGAAGTTAATGAGTGCTATACAAAATTAAATATGATTATGGGTAGAATCGGATAATCGGATATGGATCGGATGGTTATCTATCCTTATCTATAGCAATTTTTTTTTTATAGATATAGATAGGGATATTAGTCGAATGCTCAAATTTCTATCCATATTGGAATAGATTCGGATATAACAACAGATCTAGATGGATATATTCCGATCCACTTTCACCCCTAATTCATGGATAACCCTCAATATCATATGATATATATTTGTATTCAATAACTAATGGAAATATTGGCTAAGAAATCTCTTGTTTCCAAATTCAACTAGAACATTTAGCCATGGGAAGCCATATTGGTCGGTTTCTGGTGCATACCAGGCATACCGTACCATATTGGCACCAAACAAGCACATGGTACAAGAGCCGTACCAAGTGTCGATAAGCCGAACTGAACCCCTTACCGGGTGTGTATTGACATTGTACCAAGATATTACTAGTACAAGATCCAATACCAAGACAGTAAGCCTTACCCTAGATAATGATATCATGTCCTAGAGAACGAGATCATTTATATGCTAAAAGATAGCAGCTGCATAAGGAATGATATTCTTGGAAAAAAAGGGTGACAGACCATAACAGTGTGTTTAGGTTCTAGAATAAGGAATAAACAATAAACAAACTAGCAAAGTCATCTGATGTAGTTCTCTTATGATACAGCAATATCCCCATCAATGCATCATCATAAATTGCGATTAACTAGAACCAATCAAACTCTAACAAATTTCTCTCGAATGTACTATTTCAAGGCGTAGCTTTAACTTTTGATCGAGAAATGGTATGTCACATGGCATATCGAATTGCTTTTATAACCATGAGCTAACCATGAAGGTTCAACATGCTTGTCTTTTTCTATCTTCAACCTCTGTCAATCTAGAAGATCCTTAAGGATTGCTTGCTGGCTGTTTGATGTTAAACTACAAAATAAGATTTCCCTACTCCCAACCGACCTTTAGCTTCTAAAGCAGCAGCCTCTCTTCATGAAAGCCACCTTAGCCAAGAATATGTCAGCAATACATCAAGGATTAACATATTAGTACTCAAATTTCAGTTAATCATGAGTTGATCCATCAAGCTAACAAATATGAAAGAGCTGCTTCTTTCTTGTTGAAGATAAAGACCTAATAATAGCTGCTAAAGCAGAATATTGTCCAAAAGTTAATACCAGAGAAATATTATTACAGAAATAGAAAGACAAAGTGGTTCTGTAACTAATAAGTTATGGAATAAAAGCTTTGGATGTACATGTTTGAGAAACTTCAGGCCAACACAGTGAATGGAATGCACTCTGAGCAAGGACATACATGGAATTAGCCAATTAGGTATGTTAAAATCAGCAGTTAGGCCATTAAAGTGTTTACTTCGATGTTGGATCACTATTTTAAACAATGGGAGGATAATTAAAGAATTTTCTTTTCAATAAAATTGAAGTGGGAAGAATGAGAGATGTTCTTGAGGAGACACAAATTATCTTATTTGGATAGCACCTAGGAGAGGTAATAAGATAACAATGGAGAGTAGCAATGTCATAAGCAAGGTTTGCTGTATTGGTCCATACCATAGCAACACCGAACCAGTACACAGTCTTATACCATACTGACACTTGGTACGCCTCGTCCTCGTATCGTACAACATTCCAATACTATAAATAAGATATTACTTGTATGGGGTTTGGTACCAAGATGGCAAAACTTGGTCATAAGAATCATGTTACCAGGCTAAAAGGTGCATGAATGTGAAGTCAGAGTAACAAAGATTAGAAACTTGAGATAGAGGCTAGGCTAAATGCAGAATTGCATCTACAAAGAATGATTTTGTTGGGTTGGGGGGGAGGTAACCATTTAAAATAGGAAAAGCACATGTATTTAGATTCTTTTCTCTTTGTCGAAAGGAAAGAATTTAAATACATGCAGATGTATATACAGGAAAGAAACAAAAGAATAACAAAAACTTAAGTTGATTGAGATGAATGGTCATAAAGGATTTTTCCAATGATTGCCAAATAGCAGGCATGATGTGTATTAGCTCCTAACTATTACCAAGTTCTAATTGAACCTCTACATAATTCATTGCCCATGATTTATATGTAAGCACGACTCATACTGTACCCTTCCAGTGTGAAACCGGCAATGATCAGGTGCCAGGATGCTGAAAGTCATACTAGCACATACCAGTCATACCACTCTATACAGGTACATACCGGTGTGTAGAGGTAGTACCATACTGACTACACCAATTGGTACTAATATGCTTTCAATTTTCAGAAGCTTTCAGTTTCAGTACATACCATTGGTACTGATAGTCTGATACAATACTATCACATGGAAAAAAATGGCACGGGTTCCAATGCCAATATTTAAAACCTTGTTTGAAACTATTATGTTTTGAGTTTATAATTCTTGAGGGACATGAAAGGAACCAACGCTACAACTCCATATAAATCATTTTTTTGGGGGAAATAAGGAAACGAAATATTGTTTCATGAAATCCTTATAGACTTTTCTACTAATTGCATTTACAAGAGCTTATGAAATTAACCAGCCTTATGCATGATACATCTTTACAATCATCCTATTAATTGAAGGAACACATATATTTGTCTTAACATGAACAGAAAAATGACCTAAAACCTAATGGTTGCATGTGATGCAATTAGTTGGTTAAGGTAGTATCACAATGCCCTGATACAAGGGCTACTTAAAGAATTGTTCACCATATTAACATTATAGGCAAAGATTTTATGAAACATATTTTCTAAAATCTAGATTAACATCGATGGTGGTATAATAAAGAGCAGATGCTTGATCATTAAAGCATCATTTGACTTGCACAAAGTGAATGGAATGCACTCTGAGCAAGGACATACATGGAATTAGCCAATTAGGTATGTTAAAACCAGCAGTTAGGCCATTGAAGTGTTTAATTCAATGTTGGATCACTATTTTAAACAATAGGAGCAAGGTTTTAAATACCGGTACCGGATCCGTCTCGACTGCCAGTCAATACCGTACCGTACCGACAATTAAAAATCAAAAAAAAAGACAGTTCGGCCGAAACCATACCGAACCGACCGGTTCGGACCATTTTCGAAAATCCGGCCGAAACCGTCCCGATTCCCCGCCAGTCCGGTTCTGCACGTCCCAAACCGTCCGGTTTGGGATGGTTCTAAAAATCATGAATGGAAGGATAATTGAAGAATTTTAGACAAAATTGAAGTGGGAAGAATGAAAGAGATGTTCTTTAGGAGACAAATTGTCTTATTTAGAAAGCACCTAGGAGAAGTATAAGATAACAATGGAGAGCAACAATGTCATAAGCAAGGTTTGGTGCATTGGTCCATACCATAGTGGCACCGAACCAGTACACAATCTTATACCATACTGATACTTGATACGTCTCGTACCAACCACATATCGACACTATAATAAGATAGTACCTATATCGAGTTTGGTACCGAGACAGGTAACCTTGGTCATAAAGATCATTTTACCGGGTAAAAGGTGCACGAATGTGAAGTCAGAGTAACAAAGATTAGAAACTTGAGATAGAGCTAGACTAAATGCAGAATTGCATCTACAGAGAATGACAAAGGGGGGCTAACCATTCGAAACAGTGACATATAGATGTTGTCAGAAGGAAAAGAATTTAAATACATGTGAATGTACGTACAGGAAAGAAACAAAGAACAATTTGGAAAGGTTCACAATAACAAATTTAAGTTGATTGAGATGAATGGTCATAAAGGATTTTCCAATGATTGCCAAATAGCTGGCATTATGTATATTAGCTCCTAATTATTACCAAGTTCTAATTGAACCTCTACATGATTCATTGTCTATGCTTTATATTTAAGTACGACTCGTACTGTACCCTTCTGGTGGGAAACTGGCAATGATCAGGTGCCAGGATGCTGAAAGTCATACTAGCACATACCAGTCATACAACTCTATACTGATATGTATCAGTGTATACTGGTAGTACCACACTGACTGCACCAATTGGTACTAATATGTTGTCAATTTTCAGAAGCTTTCAGTTTCAGTACATACCATCAGTACTGGTAGTCTGATACCATACTATCTCATGGAAGAATGGCATGGGATCCAATACCGATATTTAAAACCTTGTTTGAAACTATTCTGTTTTGAGTTTATAATTCTTGAGGGACATGAAAGGAACCATTGCTACAGCTCCATATAAATCGAATTGATTTCTTTTGGGCAAATAAGGAACAAATATAGTTTCATGAAGTCCTTATTAGACTTTTATACTAATTGCATTTACAAGAGCTTATGAAATTAACCAGCCTTATGCATAAAACATCTTGACAATCATCCCTATTAATTGAAGAAACAAATATATTTGTCTTAACATGAACAGAAAAATGACCTAAAACCTAATGGTTGCATGTGATGCAATTAGTTGGTTAAGGTAGTATCTCAATGCCCTGATACAAGCGATACTTAAAAAGTTGTTCACCATATTAACATTATAGGCAAAGATTTTACAAAACATATTTTCTAAAAATCTAGATTAACATGGATGGTGGTATAATAAAGAGTAGACACTTGATCATTAAAAGCATCATTTGCCTTGCCCAAGCTAATCAATATCCTAATCATCTAGGATAAGCGCATAATTAGTAATGACATCAACGACATAGGACACAACTTTAGCCCACAAACTATAATGAGATCCCTTCTATGGTAGTAATATTACAATTTTATAGATCTCAACCCTCAGACGATAAAACCAAATCATTATATAATGACCAAAAGATGCTAAATCACACATTACGTGCATAGGTCATACATTGAGAAAAACAGTAAATGGGTTATAGGCTATTCTTCTTTAAACCAGTTCAAACCTGGTTTTAGTTTACCATCTAGTCTCAGGATTCATTGAATTCTGAACTAGTTTAAACAATTTGAACTGAGAGATATGCCTTTCATTCCATGAGAAACAATATGCCTTTTATGGATTTAAGCATACAAATATTACCAAAAGAACCTACTAGACTTTTTGACTGACTGATTACTTGTCCTAAGTTGCATCAATCAAAAGTCGAGCATGTTTAACTTTCTTATAACAAGTTATGGAACCAAGGGTCCATTGAGGTTCAGTATGTTTAGCTTTATTGCACAGTAGATGTATCATCCTGTATTGGTATGTAATAAATGGTTTTCATTTAACAAATATGTTATAACTTACATTAGTCAACAGTAGTCTTGTCAACAAGTCGGTTTATTGACTAAAGTCAAATCCAAATTCACTTGAATCACTTGATTAGGCAGAGTATGGGTTACAAATTCTATTCAAATAGCCAAACATTTACCTAACCAAATTACCCAACTTACTCTTCAAGTCAAGCTTGAGTTTGTGCCAACCCAACCCAAATATTATCCACAAACAATAGGTTTTATATAATATATATGATATTATATAGATTTTAAATAATATTATGATATTATATCTAATGTCCTATCTCAGGACCCAATACCCCCTTTGTCCGTTAGCCCAATTTGGCACCGCTTTGCCTCCAGCTCCTACTTGCCAAACGAATGACTCACATTAGCCACCAGTAGTGAAATATGCTCTTTTCATTCCCCTCTCCATAATCTTCCACTGTTCCTCTTCCTCACTCTTACTGTTCAGTGACACTCCACCCTCAAACCATGCAAATCATTGCCTCAGCCATCACCACCCACCACCTCATCCAACCTCATTGGCCCATCCATTCTCTCTAAGCCCCATTATCCCCATCTCTAGTCCACTCACACCTCCCTGACACCCAATCCTTCCATTACAGCCACAGCCTTACCTAAACCTAACAGTCACCTCCAGGCCTCTTTCACACCATTAATCCCTTCCTCACCAGATCATCTCCCCACACGTACTGCCACCATGGCATGTAAATCCTAACCCTAATCTCAGTTATTCATCCTCCCAAATAAAAGATTGGGAAACTAACATTAGGATGTCAGGTACCTAGACATTGACCAGGTTTGCGTTCCCTGCATGTTTGGCCCGACTTACCAAGTTCTCGAGTCAGGTATTTACCTCTCATGTCAGATTTGGTTGACCCCAACCTGAGTCGAAATCGACCTGTTTGCAGGCCTAGTAAATACAGAATGATGTGCCGCTGTACAGATAATTGGAGCATTTGTGGTCAGCTCAAGATTTTAAGCTTAATCACCCATACAGCATCCTACTATATGATAATTAAAACCCTAAGAATAAACTAAACACCATTTTTTTATGTTTTTGCGTAAAGCAGGACCATTTAACTCTTCTTACCAGTCAGCATGCCTGATCAGTTATCTATGTATGACATGCTATGGTTAATCTAAGTGGTTCTTACTGTTATGATTGATAAAGATTCCCCCTAGCATATATTTTGTTTGAGCAACTAAAGAATTTGCTTAATATTCTAATACTTTTAGAAAATAGACAGTAACACATATTCTGTAAATTTATGTTAATATTCAAGATGGTAAACTTATTCTAAGAAAAGATAGCTATGTAAAGAATTGGCATGAGAAATAGCCACACCCATCTAGCTTTCTATCTATATACGTATTCAGACATGCAAACATAGACATGAATATATCAATTCATATCCACAAACATAGGGAGCAAAATATTTTCGTGGAACATTGTCCTCTAAATTGTAGAGGATAACCACTCATACCACTTTTTAAAACTGTCATACTTCAGTCATGCAACTTTGCTAACTTTGTACCCTTCAAAGGCTGGACTAACGTATTTTAGACTTATTTTTCCTGCTTTACACCTTCTGGCTTGTCACAATGCCTACCTCCTCAGCCATATCCTTGGCTACGCTGTTCAAATCTCCTGATGAGAGAGAATAGCAGCAGAGAACAGCAACATATTGATGTTGGTGAAGAGGAGAGGAGATGAAAGGTGGCAAAGGACAGAGGGGATGAAGGTTAGGGGAGCCTAAAGGCAATTACTTTACTCCAAGTGACTGATGCTAAGGGACTGAAATCCAGGTCTCGTATTCAAATTCAATTATTACACATTACAAGGTTTGAGAGGGACTACTCTCTTTCATTAAGATACAAGCAGTCAATACAAATACATTTATTGATGTACATATGCACATATGAGCCATTGATTTAATGCTAGTTATCTATAATTTAAACTTTGCCATGCCAATAAATGAACAAAATTTCACTAATTGCTAATGTGAAAACTGACACGATGGATTTACTAAACTTGAAAACTTTAAGCAGTTATTGAGGAGAAAATCTAAAGGTCTAATGAGATCAATGAATTATTGATATGTCATGATATATTTATCATTTGATAGACTGACAACAGAGTAACATAATTAGGTGATTACACCTTGCAAAACAGGAAATAAATTAGAACTGAAATAAATACAAATCCATCTAAAAACAAGCATGATGCCTTTCTTATTTACAAGGAAGGAAGCTTAAACCAAACAACAGATATGATGAAAAAACTGCAAAAAATAGTATCGTATTTTGTATAAATAATGATCAACCAACATTCATCATCATAGAAAGATACGATATCAAGAAACAAAAAGGACCAAGAAAATATGGATCACAAGGGGTGGCAATTCTTGATTTACTTATTACTTGACATAACCGGATTCATTTCAGATCAAGTAAGGGATTTGCAAATTTAATATTGGGTAAGGGTCCTAATGAGCAAGTTCTATAATGTCAAAAGTACAAGCACCGGAACAAGGTTCGCCATTTTGATGCCAAACCCATACCCCATACTAATACCATCTTATTATAGCATCAATATGTGGTTCGGTACGGCACAAGACAGCATATAGGTACGAGACCAATATGGTATACACCGTATTAAGCGGCATGGGGCAGTACAACAAGCAATGCTTTGGAAAGTTTATGCTATAGGAAGTTTGATTAAATCAACTTGGCTTTAGTGTAGTTGGGTTACAAGAACATCTTATCTATTTAATGTCTACTAGACCACGATGCGATGAAACCCATCTACCAAATTATGTACATTGAAAAATCAACCCAACAGCTAAAATATGAGATTCAAAGTTATTTTCTTAATGAGAGACACCCCTATTTATAATGCTCTATTGTTTTGTCCAACCATGTTCTGTCTCGCAGTCCATATCTATCCACTACTTGACTAAATACCTCTCCCATTTCTAATCTTCACATGAAAATAAGCAACAACATTATAAGGATGAGTGCACCTTGATTTCCTACCTATCAACCACCCACCACTCTCTCTCATTCATCCATCTCGATGTGTGGGTATGTCAAAACTCAATTACCTCTACCCCTCTTTTTCACTACTTGTCACAGAAACACTGCCAGATCATGCATAGGTTTTAATTTTTTTTCTTTTCTTTTTTTGAAAAAAGATTAGGAACCCCTAATCACATTCATTAAGACAATGAAAAGATAAAGAGTACAATAAAGAAAAGCAAGATAGAAGAGAGAAAGAAAAGAAAAACTGAAAAAGAAAATGATGGAAAGAAGGGGAAGAAAGCAAAATGAAGAAAGCAACACAAGTAGGCTACAAGTAGCCACTGAAAAAAACACCATGATTTCTTCCAATCTACAAGAGGAAGATAAACAAGAGCAGCCTTTTAATAGGAAAATGATATTGTCATGAACTTGTTTTTCACATCTAGAAAAGAATCCTCTATTCTTTTTAACCAAAGGGACCGGCATTCGGCAGCTGCAAAGGTGTCAGCCAAGCAGGCTGGAGTTCCTTCCTTATAAATCTAATCCCCCAATCAGTTCAAAAAGGACCAATGTCACTAGGAAGAGGTTGTAAATAAACCTTTTCAATCAATTCAGACCAGATCAATAGGAAGGAAGTACATTCCAGACTTAGGATATTTTGGTATTTCTTTTTCTTTTTCTTTTTTTTTTGATCTTCAAGAGTCCCGTTATCATATAAAAATTCAGATGATAAAGTCTCTCAAAATGCAAAAGCAAATGAAGCCTGATTATGGAGTGAATATCTAGCAAATCTAGACAAAAGAATTCAGGTGGTTACTGGATCAAGTTGGGTTTGGTTAGGATAAGCATAAAAGGCTACATCTGACCAATGTCACACCGATATCATTTAGAAACAGATAAGCATCCCGGATTATCATAAACAGTAACAAAATTAATTATATCATTGCTTCAAAGAAAGTAGAAATAGCACAACAGTGGGAAGAGGAGACATTCCAGGACCATGGTACCAAATATCACAATACATATTCACTCCCTGATACCAACAACTACCAGGACACTCCCCTGCCCTTTTCCCCTTTCTTTACCGGATAGACTCATTCACTAATCTATACCAAACTACCATCAAATTTCTCAATTCATTACTGGAAATAGGCAATTATACCTTGTGAACAGAACTTACAATAGTTCAAGTTTCCAAACTTCGACAACATCCATATTAGCTATCTGCAACACTGCAAGCAATAGATGGCCTGCCTACATAAAGTTTTCAAGGCCACAGATTTTATTTAAGATGCACTAGTATCATTGCCTAAATAATATATAAATCATGCCTATAACAATGTGGAACTAAATATGGATGTTATGGGAAGAAGGGAAAGATGAGCAACCAAAGAGAGTTTTACTTCAAATTGAGAAACAAAACCTCTCAAAGGTGACAACGACATATTTTAAATGCATTAGACTTCTAAATGAACCATTCTTGCCTCATAATCTTATCCCTGCTCTCAACATAGCCTTGCAATATTTGTGTCTCCTGCAAGTTGTTCTCTACCAGATTGAACTGGGTTTAAGGTTTGATCTTATACATTCTGAACAAGATTTTACTGGTTTAATCAAAAATTATGTTCTGGAATGAAACCAATGCATTTAATTTAAGGCAAAGAAACAAACCTGGAAGAAGTGGTGCTTATTTCAACAATCTATTTAATTCAATTACCCCAAAGAACCAAAATGTATAATTTCTTCTGATGTGTTTATTGATGTTAGTTATAATTCCTTGGGCCCTTCATTATTTGATTCGATTCTTCCTGCCACCACCATGTCCGTTAGGCTCCAATTCATATACCAGCCCCTCTTAGGAGCTAATAAGGCCATTCTATAGCCTTATGGGCTTTGAAAAACAAGCATTGACATTTCTTGATCTCATTCCAGCTATTTAAAGAGTTCACCTAGGATAAGGCTAACAGCCTATAAGCATATGTAAAGAACATAAAGAAAGAATTAGTAATCCAGAAACGCATTTAAAATGATTAGAAGTGATAGTCTACACCAAAAAATATCAAAAAGGTTAATCTAACTGGATAGCAATTCTTTGACAAAAAATAAAATAAAACTAAAATAAAAAAAGCTTCCTACCTATACTTTGTACATGCCTACTTATTTAATAAACAGTACAAAACTACGGTGGATGCATAATAATTGGCTACAATATTGCCTAATCTTTTCTTGGATGATACATGTGAAGCACAAGATGATCACTGATGCTGGACACATTCAGAAGAAATTATATGGATAGTGTCCAATGTCATGTAATTGATGTGCATGTTTGTTGCATACCCCTCAGGATAGGGAATATGTTAGCAATGCAGTAAACCAAGGAAAATTAACATTACCACTCTCATGAAGATAATTAAGTTGGTTTGGCTTCATTCAGTCAAGAATGCCTAGACTTAAACTAAGAGAAAATAAATACACCTAATTATTGGTACTAGCATGTATCAGTTGAAGTTGACAATTAGAATGACAATTTATTAAGTATATGAATCTAACTAATCTATGTGATAGCCATAATAATTACCAAAAGTCTTGTCCCAATTATGTCAGATCAGTTGGTAAATTCCATGGCAATTTCATAAGTTTTTAAGAATTAGAAGGTACACATCATGCGTCATGAATAATAGTAGAAATTTATTTGGTCAACGCAAGAAGCAAAAGATTCAGTACTGCAATAGGATGACTCGAATTGTTTGTGGGTGGCATCATGAAGTTTAAGATTAGCTACAGGAAAAGACCCAGCAGAATTAAGCATGCAAAAACCAAGAACTTCCTTTTCCTAACCAACATTGTCTAATGCAGATCAGGTTATCCAAATGTTGCCCAAGAAAAGTTGGTCCAACATCACTGCTAATTAGCTATCTTGCCACATTTTTAAAACCGTGTCAACTGTCAAGAAGGGAGGATCCTTCTATAAGGGCAGGGGAAGCCATGGGTAACAGAAAGTGGTGGATCCATGAGTAGGCATGTTCCCCCTTCTCCTTCTGCCCCTGAGTCTAAAGGTAAGATGGTCTTGGAACACTATCATTTTTAATTATTTGCAATTGATGTCAATAGCTCAATCAAGGTTCACCGTCTCAGTACCGGATCCCATACTAGTACTATCTTATTACAATCTTATTACAGTGTTGGTATGCGATTCAGTATGGTATGAGATGGTATACCAAGTGTCGGTATGGTACAAGACAACGTACCGATATGGTACGGTACGATGTGTACCGAATGATTTGGCCCCGTATGGCATTCCATGAACTCAATTGTTAAAGATATCTATCACATTAGTTAAATTTATTGGGAAGATTTGGATCCATAAGCAATTCCTTAGAGCAAGTATAATGATTGCAAATCTCAGAAGTGTTCACAAGAAGTGAAGTTTCCAACACAGTAGGAACATCAAGAAGGATTTACCAAAAAAAATAAAATAAAATAAAAAATCATAGTTGCAGAGAATAATGGATCAAATGTTTTTTTCTGTGGATCAAGACTAAAGGTGTAATCCATAGCAAGAATGTATCGAACATGTCTTGCTAGCCATTGAATAAGATAAAAATAAGACCGGTTCCAGATATAATCTGTGTAAAAATATTAAACAAAAGTGCAAGGTTACCAACTGAAGCCCAATTAAACACTATAAAAGTCATGTCTACTAGCAATATGTGGGCAGCCTGAACGATAAAGAATTTTTTTTGTTGAATATAACCTACCAACTAAAGTCTATCTTCAGATTCTCATAAGTCCATGACTAGTATAAGCTTTCCCATTTAGCCATCACTTGAAATTATTTTCATTGTAAAAGTCACCATATATCAACAACAAAATGAAATGTTCCTGGAACAAATTATGTTTACCATAAAAGCATGGTTGGATAAAATTGAGCTAAACTATTTTCCTAATTTGCTCTACAAAAAGGTCTTCTACTGTCAATGTTCGATATAGATAAATCAATATTAAGATTCATAATATCAATATCATTATGTTGTATATTTACAATCTAATTCAAGATATAATAATTTTCTCACTTAAAATTATCTAGATTAGTTGCTTAGGCTTAAAATTCAACATGTTAGTGTTCATTCAGATAAATGACATTCGTCAAGCATGCACTACATGATATTTCTTTTAGCATGTTAGCTATTTGGCTCAAGCTTCTAGGTTAGCTGGGTTTAAATCAAGGTTTTTTTTCCAATTTTAAGGGATTACATCACAATTATTACACATCATGATCTAGTTTGTTGGAGGAATGGGATTAAAGTTGATTAGGAAACCATGGGAGGTAATCTGATTCAAAATTCCAGGATTAAAGTGATGGATTGCCCACTTCGTAAGGCAAAGCAAAGTGATTGGACACTTACGTGAATATTCAGGGCCCCTAAGAGCGGCTAGGGAAGGAGCCAGCTTTCACCAGGGGATTGGCCACTGCATGAGCCTCATATATAGATTAACATGATCCATACCTTTCCCTCTGCTTCTAACCATGAGCCCCAAACAGTTGCTATCAATTCCTACTTTTATCTGTCTTTACTTGTAGGTTATTGCGAAGCCCCCTACTATCAAACTTACAGGAAAAGACATTCTAGGGGGCAGTCTTTCGGTAGTGTGCACAGAATCTAATACTATATATTAAGAGACCACAGAGATCAAATGAACAATAATGCAGATATATTCTGCCTTAAGCTTCTCCTTATATTTTCTTTGTTCCTACTTATCCCTTTTGTTTGCAGAGAAAACCTTTCGTGATAGCTAAGATTTCTTGTAGCTTTTCACCAAAATCTTGAGAAAGCAAATTGTCTACTAGTGTAAATATGAAACCCAATCATTCTACATTAGTGCATATAAGAAGCAAGATCAATAATTGCAAGCACTTAGCATCCTCTTTAACATAGTGACTCCACAAATTGTCATAAGAAGCATAGTGAGAGAGTTCAACGTCTTGACTGCACTATAACCAAGAAATGCAGAAACAAACCAACATCAATAGATGGACGGTTCAATCAATCCTCCCTCTCATGATAAAGAAAATCTCACCTATTGAATCCAACATGTATAAATCAAAAAGCGCATCCTTTTTGTTGAAGTTAGATAGAAAAGAACTCTATTGTTTAATGTTTCACTTGATCAGTGAAAATCAGATTAACAGGAACATACTGATATTTCAACCTAAGGACAGAACCTGGCAGAATTAAGTCATGCCATCAATAAGTTGTTCTTAAATTCATAAGCAATAAAGGCTGGTTTTCACTTCGTACTGTTGTGTTTGTTTGCGGGGACAGAAATGAAGGTGCTTTGATGACCATGAACGGCAAAATATTGGTTTTGAAGGTAAAGTCAATATGCACATTTCATACATTTGGAACAATGAGCATATCATTGGAAATCATTATGATGTCACTAAGAACTTCATAGTGGTTAATTGAAATCTACAATACATAAATTAATGTTAGATGCAGATTAAAAGGAGTTGAACTTGTAATTTTCAAATGCCATGGAAGATGTGTCCCCACTTTTTCTTAGATTGGTTCTCTTGCAGGTAGTAGTACACGTGGCACCTATTGCTTCCTATTGCTTGAGTTGATAATGCAACCTGCTACAAGAAAGCTACAAAGGTGGAATGCACAAACGTGGTAGAGTAGCATTCAGAATGTAAGCAAGTGCATGAATCAGAGGATCCTCCTACCAACTAATAACAATATAGATTCACAAGGTTCCACTGTTGCAAAGGTGATCTGTTGTTCAGATGTTGAATACATGATGAAAAACTCCAATCCATATACATGGATCAAAAACTGCAAAGAGAGATTTCCTTCACTTTTTAGCATACATTCGGTAGGTATTCAAACAAGATCAGGTGTCATGTTTGAGGCTATGAATATCAAAAGAGACTGCCATATTGCTGCAAATTAAGAAGTTACAAGGTTATGCAAGCTCCAATATGGTACTACTTGATGCCTCTAATTAACTCTAGAAAAGCAAGCAAAACAATTTGGAGGAGGGTCAAGCAATGTGAGGACAAAAGCATGGAACTTGACAAGCTTTCAATGCAGAGACATGGGACATAAAATCAATACCTTTCATACTAGACTTCTGGATGTTGGCTTCATTGGACATATGCCAAAGGATGAATGAAAAGAGAAGACTGGAAGTAATAGACTATTTTCTACATATCTAACTACAGTCCATGCTGCAATTTAGCCATTGGTGGTTTGAATTCCATGAATATTGTTTATAAGGACATCAAAGAAGACGGGTCCTTGAGAAACTGATTTTTTCCAATCACCAATTTCCAAAATAAGGTAAACAACTAGGAAATTCCTTGCGAGATTGTCTATTGGATATTTTTAGGAAAGCTGGTGATATGACAATGTTTTCAACAAGAGCATCATCAGTTCCACCAAATCAGCTAACGACTTATAAAGGAGCAATCAGATTATGAAAAAGTTCTTGAGAAAAAAATGACAAGATATGGTTCCATAAATTTCTGGACACATCATTCCAAGAATTCCAGGGACACAGGTCCATTTGGTCAGGAACAAATGGCATCACATTTCTTGGTTTTCAATAGATATCATATAAAAATTCCATCAAGTCTGTCCCAACTTCCCTGATTGAAGACAAACAGCCCGCATTCCTCAACAACCCCAACTAAAAAAGTCCAAATAAAGAAGGAAATCACCAAATTAAACCAAGAAAAGGGAAAGACCAATAACCGCATCCAACCAAACTTATCGCTATGAATGGATTGCACAACCGCACACAAAACCCAATGGTTGAAGCATATTAACATTCAGAAATGACAACCAAAAAAACCAAGAACCGTAAATCTAATTGGGGCAAGACCCACCTCGAATCCACCTCTAAAACCAATGGCATTCATCAATTTAAGATCTTGATAAGAAATTTCAAAGAATCAACAGGAAAATAGGTAAATGACCAAAAATTCTAAATCAAATTAAACATTTCTCTCTCCTTCCATAAAAATATCTAAAGAAAGGTGGCCAAGTGCGAGATTCTACCTTAATCCGCAGTGAGTTTTTCACGCGATTGAGATTTTGAGAGAAAGACAGAGGAGAAGAGAGAAAAAAAAGGAGGCTTCGAACAGCAGCATGGCGTGGGTGGGCGGATAGGCTCTTGGAGACAAATATGCGCACCTAGGAATGGCAATGGATTGGGTCGGTCAATATCCATACCTGCCTCATAAGTAAAAACCCATATTCTTATCCATCCTGTACCCGCCTCGGGTCGGGTTGGATCAGGTTGAGCTCTAAGGACAGATTGGGTTGGGTCGGGTATACCCGAATCAGTCTCCTCTTCTCCATTCCCCATCTCCACCACCAACCCACTACCGTCTGCTACCCCATCTGGCCATCCCCAAACCCTACGAAATATCATGCTTCCACCAAGATTAAGCTCTCACAACCTCAAGGGACTAACACCGCCATAACTCGCACAAAATCCCCAATGCTCGAGAAAAACTCCAACCAGAACCTAAAAAGCCCTCCGATCTCCCTCAGGTGCTCTGTTTCCCCCACAGATCATCCAAAACAGAATGCGAATGCAATGAAAAGAAAAGAAGCGAAAAAAATGATCAATATATCTGGGAAAAGGTCTTACACCTTTTAACTTTTCCGTCCTTCCTTTGTCTTCGTTGATTTTTCCTGTGCTTCTCCCATTTTCCTCTGTTTTTCCGTCCTCAGGAACCTCAATCGGGTGGGACTTGGGAGGCTTGCTGCGGCGGCCGAACAAAGAAGCTTGGACGATGGCTAGAGTTTTGGGTTGTTGTTTATATATAAGATTTTAAAGGGAAAGGCAAACGAAATTATGATCATCCTATGTGGGAAAAGGTCTTACCTTTAATCTCAAGACGCCTCCGTCCCCAGAAATCTCGATCGGATGGGAATCCTACTCCACAATTTTTTCCGTCAGACTACGGCTTGAAGGTTGGAGCGGCGGCTGAGAGGTGAATCCGGGTTGGAGCGGCGGCCGAGAGGTGAGACGACGTGATCTAGGGTTTTCAAGCGCGATTTATAGAGATCGGATCGAGTATCCAGAAACATCCGCTCGACCGTCATCCCTAGTATCCACCTGGTCAGAAAAATTCCCACCCCGTCGCGTCAAGGATTTGCGGTGAGAAATCTCTCGGTGTTGCGTCGCGTCATCCCTATTGGACGGCTCTGATGCAAGTGAAATGCTTCGTTCGGTCGGGTGGATGGTCGGATTGGATTGATGTTCGAGATGTCTCAGCGCATGAGACTGAACGGATCTGGCCATCAGATTGGTGATATTGCAGTATTTTTTTTTGTACGTCTTTGGGGTCAAATTAGTTGTATATTAGAGTTGATTTTTTCTTTTCTTTACCTTTATTTTCTTAGAAATGTCATCATGCCCACAGCATCGGTGGATAAAACTTTTCCTCTTTAGCTTGGTTGAAAGGGGTTGATGCTTGTGATGTTCACAAGAATTAAAACGGATTTTATTGTTATAAGTTACCGGACATGCATAAGAGGTTCCAATCTGCATATGCGCGCTCCCAAATATGCGTATTATATACTCCGCATATTTAAAAGAGCTATGGTTTGAGTAAAAAGCATTTCTAAGTCGTATTGTATCAAAAGAAACTATAAAATAAAATCTGGTCTTTCACATATTAACAAATTTGATTGAAAGTAAAAAAAAACTCGAACAGGCAATCCAAAGAGTAGAATTTTGGTTGTAGCCTAGACTCCAAAATTAGTTCGATTAAATTTTACTCAGGTTGAACTTAAACTTGATCAACCGGTCCAAATATTTTTTTGACTGATCATATGCTACTCTAGTTACATCACAATTTGCACCAAACCATGTTTCAATTACACAACTATTGTTTTATTATGATGATTTGATATACTTGCATTGTGATTGGATGAAGCAATTTTGAGCATGGTATAATATTTTAATAATTACTTCTTTCCATAAGAAGATTATTATTTCTTTTCCTAGATAGAAATAAAATATAATTCATTTAATTTTAGATATTTCAAATTATGTTATTTATAGCAATTTAAACATCAACAAATTTTATTGAAACATCAATAAATTTTACAAATTCTTATATTATTTTTTTCATAATTTTGAAAAAAGATAATATGTAATTATTTTATATTTATATTGTAATTAAAGAATAGTGTAACATATAAATTCATGTGTTGTAAAGAATAACATTTAAATAAAATATTATTACATATATTTATAAAAAATCTATTTTTACATATTTTGATTGATTATTCAATATATTTTATTTCATTCGAGTGATGTTTTGAATTGCTATAGTTTACAAGGGTTAGTGGTATTACTTCGGCCCCATGCACCATTTCATCAATCATCATCTTCAATGTCAAGTAGGTGAACTAAGCGACGATCTAATAGGTAACCTCTAATACATTTTTTTTTAATTTAATATTTTTTATTTGAATACTAATCTTATTAGACCAATTGATCATGCAGGCAAGTTCACAATCAATAACTCTATATCGTTGTACCACTATTGTACCTATCATCCATCTATAAGTCTCTTTCGCCTCCTAACATCTCATCCATTATAGTTGTTCTAATCATTGGCCCCTCATTGACCATTGATACACCATGTTCTCTAGCCCCTCTCTGTACCCTTTAGAGCCATCCATAAGCAATAGTAGCGCAACTAATTATCATTGTTTTTGATCATTAAACCCTAGCAACCCCCACCACCACCATGGCTTGCTAGGTGATCTTTTCAAAGAAAAATTAGGTTTTCGTAGCAAGGTCAGATTAATTCTAATCTATCTTAAATTATGAATAAAAAACATCCAGTTTAACCTCTTCATTGGATTGGAATTAAGAAAGGTGGCTTAAAAGCAATGTTCCGGTTAGCTCCAACACAATACAGTTATAAGACAAACTAACTTAGGAAGTTTGTGTTCTTGCAAAAAATATATTTTTAAGAAGAAATATTGTTAGAGTGTTCTATTTCCCTTTTCCTTTCAAATATTTGATAAGTGGTGTCAAAATTTTTAATCTTATATACTATTTTCAATTTTCTCTTAGACAATTTACTTTTAAATTCAAAGTAGAAATCTTATTCTCAGTGTTGTGTCACTTTAAAAGCTTCAATCAGCAATCAGCAATTTGAGTGAATGAACATTATAAGGTGGGAAAGCTATTAGGATTAGAAATGAAGAAGGGGCAAAAAAAAGTTTGTAATAATGTATTATTAGCTGTGGATAAATGCTTTGAATTGAGTTAATAAATCTTGAAGAAGGCCTCGAATCTGAGTTTTGGGTGCCCTAATATGAAACATGGCATCTAACATGCATATGCAACATCTATGAGATTAACTCATTAAATTAGTAATCCCTGTTGCCATTGTTGTGCTAGCATGGTTCTTAGTCATCAACATTGTTATTATGTACATGAATAGATGTATATTTTATACAAGAATGTAGTACAAAAGAATTGTTTAGAAGGGAAGATGAAGAGTTGCTGGGGAAGATAAAGAATTGCATAAGAAAATGAAGAGTTGCATAGGAAGATGAAGACATGCATGAGAAAATGAAAGTTGCATGGGAACATTGCAAGGTGCAAAATATCTTAAAAATTCATGTGTCCTTGAAATTTTTAGAAAACTCTTCATTAATGTAGTCAAATAAGCCTAGGAAGGGTTTAGAACTCTCTCTATCTAGTTTTGTGCCTGCGCATTACATGTGGATTTTATTAGAGCTCTATTTAAAAAAATAAAAGATTTAATTTTTTTATCTCCTAATTTTAGTTATTTAAAATATTAAATTTATTTTAATTTAAGACGGTTCTTTCCGAAGAGATACGACTCTTTGAAAGAGAATATTGATTTTCGAAAAAATATGATATTTCTAAAGCATCGTATCTCTTCAAAACCATGGCACCTCCTCAGTAATCTGGATAGATCTAATTGTTTGAAAAGAATAAAATCTCTCAATCTTCTCTTTTATTCTATTTCTCTCTATTACTTTCTAAGATAGAAACCATCTTTCTTTTTCCACTTTCTTTTATTAATTAGACATCTGATGGAAATCTCTTGGGTCAGCCTCCCCCACGATCGTGCTCGTGAGAGGACGATCAGACTGAGCTGGGTCATTGTACCTCGAAAATGAGATCATTGAATATCCACGCATAGGGGACGAATTACGTTCTTAGAACAGTATTTCACACGTCTCGATTTAGACAAGATCTTTTCAATCTCTTATTTATTTTAGTATTCTGTTTTCTTTATAAAATCATTTAAAATCATATGAACAATAATAATAATTTCTAAGCTATTTGAACACATTAATTCCAATAGTCTAAGAATGTGATTTTGATGGAACTAGAAATTATTATTTATTATTTAGAATTAACTTTAAATTGATTGCATAATACCAAAAGTTTTAGTATTTATCATTTAGAAATTGTTCTTCTAAAGATTTCAGATTTATTAACAACCTTATTTGCTCTGAAAATAGTATAGATTAATTTTCTATATTTTTTTAAAAGCGAAACAAAAATTTTCTATAGTTCTAAATTTTTTGCAGAATTTTTCTACAACTTTAAAAATCATGCAAAAATTTTCTACAATTAATTTCTAGAGGTTTTAAGTTCCATATAAAAAAAAATTGCAACTTTAAAATCTAAGTAGAATTTTTTTGTATCTTTAAAATCTGTATAAAAATTTTTTACATATTCAAAAAATTGCATAAAAAATTTTGTTACTCTAAAAACTATGCAATAAACTAGTTACTCTTTCAAAATTCATATTGCTACTGTCTTGAAAAATGTGCAAAATAACATAATTATTTATTTATCATATTTTTAGTATAATTGTTTAATTTTATTCTTGTTATTATTCTTTATTGTATTATTTAAAATCTAAAGTTATATCATTGTAAACCATTAATTAATTACTCAAATATATAAGGCTAAGCCCTTGAACTTTATTTGCAGAATCAATTAAACAACCAGAACATCATAAATGGCTTCATTTGATGATCATAGTGCAATTAAATTTGAGAAATTTAGTGGATCATCCTTTAGAAGGTGGCAAAGTCAAATAAAATGTGGGCTCACCACTTTAAGATTGATCTTTATCCTAGAATTATCAGATCCTAGATCTTCCTCTGGATCAATCTATCCTAGTCCTCAAGATTCTGGATCTTCTGACCCTCATTCAAAAACTCCTGAAGTAATTGATTTTCATTGCCGCCATAGGATCCTTAGTGCTCTATTGGATTTTTTATATGATATGTACCTTTCCATAAAATCAACTAAGGAGCGTTGGGATGCTCTTGAAGCAGAATATGGAATGGATGATATAGGTCTTGATCAGTTCACCATATCCAAATTTCGTAAATATACTATGATAGATTCCAAATCTATCAGTGTCCAAATTCATGAGTTTCAAGACCTTTTTAGAAAGGTTGAATTAACTAGTTGTAAATTCTTTGAAAGTTATAAAATCCAATACTTGATTGATTCTCTCCCTCCTTCTTGATCGAACTTTTCTCATGAGTGAAGTCATAAGCAAGGTGGCTTAACCCTATCAGATATCCTAAACTCTATAAGGATCGAAGAAGAACTCAACTTAAGAATAAATTCAAATCTGATTTTAGACCCAAGATCAATTTGACTAAATCAAATCAAAGTCATTTCAAACTCCAAGGAAATTCTTCAAAAAGAATAATCTCCAAAACCTTCAAACCTAATTCTTCCACCAAACTTCCTAGAAGCCATAACCATCCAAATTAGAAGTCAAATAAGAAGAAAATCTTCTGCTTCATATGCAAATAAACAAATCATATGGCGAAGGACTGCTACCATAGGAAGACTGAACTATGAAAAAAGATCACCCAAATCTCAAGTGAACATGATTGAAGATGGTACCAGACCTTCCTTCAGATTAGAAAATCAAAATTCTTTGGTATACCTTATCTATTCTTTTATAATTGGTCGCTTGATTTAGGAGCTAATGTATATGTTTATTTTGATCGTTCCTAGTTCTCCACCTTTCAGAAATCAAATGGAGAAAGTATAATGCTTGGAAATGATTCTACAGCATAAATGTTAGCAAGAGATCGTGTGGATCTAAAGATGACATCTGAAAAAATCCTAATCCTTCATGAAGTGATGTACATCCCCAACATTAGAAGAAACCTAATCAATCGATCTTTTCTTGTATCTAGAGGCTACAAATTATATTAAATCTAATAACTTGTAATTACTCATAATAATGAGTTTATTAAAAAGACTTTGTATCCGAAGGCCTATTCAAGTTAAGTGTAATTCTTAAAGATTTTAATAAAGATCATTCTTTATTCTAAATCTTAAATCTTCAAATGTTTGTCATGGTAGGCTTGGTCATGTTAATTTGATTGGCTCCAACATATTACCAACTAAATTTAATCCCTAAGATTCATTTGGATAAAAAGATCAAATGTTAAATCTATGTTCAAGCCAAAAGTATCAAAAAATCTTTCAAATTTGTTCATAGAAATTCTAACCTTCTTGATCCAATTCATAGTGATGTATGTGACTTTACTAAATATCCAATTTGAAGAAAAATTATTATTTTGTAATATTCATTGATAATTTCTTTTGGTATTATTACACATGTCTAATCATATCTAAAAATGAAGTCCTAGATAGGTTTAAAATCTTTAAGATTGAAGCTGAAATCCAGATTGAGAAAAACATTAAAAGACTTAGGTCAGATCGAGATAGACGGTATACCTCTAATGAGATGGCTCTTTTTTGTGAAGAACATAAGATCATTCATGAGGTGACTCCTCCTTACTCCCTATAGTCAAATGGTATAGCAGAACAAAAAAATCATATCTTAATGGATTTGGTTAATTCAATGTTAATCAATTCAGGTGCACTCGAGAATTTGTGGGGGAAGTCTTATTAGCAGCCTATTATATCCTAAATTGAATATCTTTTAAGGATGGAAATAAGACTCCTTTTAAACTTTAGAATGGTAGAACTCTTAAATTAGATTACCTAATAGTGTGGGGGTGCTTAGCTAAAGTCGGTATACCTAAACCTAAGAAATAAAAATTGGTCCTAAAATTGTAAATGTAATTTTTGTAGGATACTCCTTAGATAGTAGCACTAATAGATTTTTAGTAATAAATTTCAAAATAAGTGACAGCTTTAATAATACTCTAATCAAGGCTAGAGATGCTACTTATTTTAAAAATATCTTTCTTTTTAGAAACCAAGTCCTAAATTCAATTCAATCTAATCTATCTTCTAATCCCAGCCTTGTTGAACTAGAGGTTCCTTATAATTTAAGAAAGAGGAAAAGGTCTAACTTTGATCATGGACCTTCTGAACCTAAAGAAGCTGCTGGATTTTGGAGGCACAGCAGAAGGATTAGGTATTTAAAATTTCATTCAAAATACCTGATGCACCAGAAATCTTAATGCCCAAAAATCTTTGACTATATCAATCAAAATATAATTGAATTAAACTTGGATAAGAAGAATACCTGTAGCGCTAATCTAATTTCCATGAGGTGTCTAAGTATCTATCCTCCAACGATAATCCACACAGAAATTAGATCAAAGATAGAACTTCTTCTTTATCTTGCTTCAAGAGTTCTAATTCCTAGAACTCGACTAGCCCTGTATCGGTTAGGCTTCTCCAAGAATCTGACTCGATCCTCTCAGAACCTCCTCTGGACTTCTGATTTTTCTTCTTTAGGATCTTTACAATCTTTTTTTGAATCAGATAAGATTTTATCTTAAATCTCAAAGCCTTGTCCCAAAACTAAGATAGATTATAAGAAAGAAGGGAGAGCAACGGAGAGAAATTGAAAAATTTTCTGAATGCCTTGGACACCCAATGCCCAGGCCTATTTATAGCCATTAGAGAGGTGCTTAAAAAAAAGACACGCCTCATCCAAGAGGCTTATTGATCTGAATATCGAGATAAGAGTTCCTTCAAGCAGAAGGACTCTTATCAATGATATGTCGATTAGCATCTTCACCTGCGCATGCGACCAGTGAAGGGATATTTTCGCATCCCTTCTCAAATCAAAAAAATTCACAAAAATCTATGTGGATAGGAGACTAGTTTTTGATTCCAGAACACATGATAAGGTGATAAAAATTTCATGAAAGGATGAGTTCCTCACATCCTTTCACATGAAGGCTGATCACCGCATGTGTGCACATGCATAGGTGCCTTTGGCATCTGATAAGCATCCTGATAAGTCTGAAAAAATTTCAAAAAATTATTCATTAAAATTAAATTAAAATAAATATTATCAAATAAAGATGTTCCATTTTAATCGAGTTTGATCAGGAGAAGGATTATCCAAAACGAGAGGAAATGCGATGCTTCAACGCGCACGCACGAGAGGTCCTCATTTTTCCAATTTTCTCCACCTCATTATTTCTAAAAAAATTCAATCTCATGTTTCAAATGTGCATTAGAGGATGGAGGGTGATATGGGCTTCCACATGCATCTTAATCTCATGCCAAAAGGACCCCTCCTTCTGTTCATGCCAACACGTGCATGGTGATTTATTTTTGCACCAAGAGTCCTTCACAATTTGGACTCTTCATGTATGGCATTAAATTGAGATGTGGCACCCCAATTTGGGCTGCTTCCAGGTGACACAACCAGACCCAAATATCCACCAAATTAAGCTAGCTAATTTGCAAGGGATGAGATCAAATTGATCTTCCAAGGAGCTAGGATTTTCACAAGTGCTAGCATGCTTACTAGGAACCCTAATTGAATCCAAAATTCCAATCAATCTTATCAAAAGGATCTTTGGCCAATTTCTATATGTGTATGATCCATTGGATTTCACATCTAGCTAACAGTAGATCTGGATGTAAGTTGATCAAATTTGATTAGACTTCAATATAACTGATTTAGGTCCAATCGAGCTAACTCGAGTTCAACAATTAGAATCTTTTCTAATTAACGATCGAGTTAAACTCTTTAATTTGATCAAACCTACAAATTAAGATTGATATCTAGCAATATATTATGACTATCCAGAAGATGTAAAATTTGATAGAAATATCAAATATATTTTTCAGTGGCAAGTTACCATGCAATTCAATCTTTCGATCATTCCTGCATCCCGAATATGTTCATAAGTATGGAATTATGTCAAACTCAAACACATATTTATTTTGATTTTCAATTAACCAATGATGAGTTCGATGATGAAGCATTAAAAATTCTTTCTAATCTCCTTCCTGCTTTTGGTCAAAAGATTTTTTCTGAGTTATCTAGGATTGAGAATACACAGGATGCGATCTCCTCTTACTATGAGTGATTGATTCCATGTTAACCTACTCATAATCTTCATACACATTCTACTATACCCAGAACATTCCGTACATGTCTTAATGTCATGCCTGGGTATGAACCAAAATATGTGTTCATATGCATAAAATTTCATGATGATCTCAGGTCTAAAGATCACTTACATAACTTTCACTTAAAGAACTATCTTTGATATGCAAGTAAGGCTTTCATAAGATGTTCTCTTTCATCGAATCAATTTAGTAGACTCATTTTCAAATGAGCACCCACATCCTTGTATTGGTGTCCCATACATAAGTGGCTAGTGAGATCTGCCACCTCTCCATCAAGCATACATAGGATGTGCCAATCTATTTGGAATATTGATCTTCGACTTAATGCACCTACGATCAAAAATATTTAAGATTAAAATTTTAGGATTTTAGATCTCACTAGTTTGACCCATTCATGTCTCCTAAAACCATTGCCCTAATTTTTGGAGTTCATCATTATCTTAGAGATAATAAGATGCAGCTGAAATGATGAATCAATATCTTATTTTATTATCAGGTAATAAATATCATTACATAAGTTGGAAAATTATAAAGAAAAATCTCATCGCAACACACTTGCGATAGGCTTATAAGGCACTCTTCTTTCAATTTCTTACTTGCACTAAAATCAATCATCTTTGTATTTCAATCCCATACAATCAAGATGGCGATCAAATAACTGCTGTGGTATGGCCTTAGTAAATGGATCTGCTATTTTGTTCTTTGTGTCAACTCATTCAAGAATAACATCTAATCTCTCTATAATTTTTTAAACGAGGTAGAAGCGTCTGAGAATGTGCTTGGATCTATGATGAGATCTAGATTCTTTAGATTGAATAACGGCCCAAATGTTATCACAATAGAGTGACATTGGTCCTTCAATCTCAGAAATGACTCCTAATTTCATGATGAATTTCTTCATCCAAACAGCTTTTTTAACGGCTTCACTAGCAGCGATATATTCTGCCTCAATGGTTGAGTCAGCTACTGTCTCCTGCTTGAAAATCTTTCAATTCACAGCCCCATCATTTAGGGTAAACACATATTCTAATATTGATTTATTATCATTTGGATCAATTAAAATTAAAATCTATATATCCCTCTAATTTCAATTCTGATCCTCCTCCATATATGAGAAAAATATCTTTAGTCCTTCTTAGGTATTTTAGAATATTTTTCATAATTTTTCAATGATCCTCTCCTAGATCAGTCTGAAATCTGCTAGCTACGCCTAAAGCATAGGCTACATCAGGCCTGGTACATAGCACGGCATACATAATTGATCCCACAGCCAAAGCATAAGAAATTTCGTTCATCCTCTTCCTCTCTTATGGTGTCTTAGGACATATTTTCTTGGAGAGATATATATCATGACTTGCAAACAGGTAATCTCTCTTACTTGTCTCCATATTAAATCTTTTTAATATGAGATCTATATACCGTGACTGGGATAAGCCTAGCATCTTTTAGATCTATCTCTATAGATCTTTATATTCAGTATATAGGATGCTTCACCCAAGTCTTTCATTAAAACTTATTCGATAGTCAAGTCTTGACCGATTGCATCATTGGAATATCATTCCCAATAAGTAGTATATCATCAACATACAGAATCAAGAAATAATAGCACTCCCACTTATCTTCTTATACATACATAGTTTATCCTTATTTTTGATAAAGCTAAACTCTTTGACTGTCATATCAAATCAAATATTCCAACTCCTCGAAGCCTGCTTTAATCCATAGATAGATCTTTTTAGCTTGCATACTTGATTTGTCTTCTCACTTGAGACAAATCCCTCTAGCTAAGTCATATAGACCTCTTTCTCTAGATTATCATTGAGAAAAGCGGTCTTAACATCTATCTGCTAGATCTCATAGTCATAGTATGCCGCTATAGCAAGTAAAATTCTGATGGACTTAAGCATAGCCACTGATGAGAAGGTTTCATCATAGTCAATTTTTTGTCTTTGTCTGAAATCTTTCGCCAACAATCTAGCTTTGTAGGTCTCTATTTGGCCATCTACTCCGATCTTCTTCTTGAAGACCCACTTTTATTTTATTGTGGTCACACCCTCAAATGCATCAACCAAGATCCACACTTGGTTGGTGTACATCGAGTCCATCTCAGATTTCATGACTTTCAGCCATCTGTCTGAGTCTCGACTCATAACAACTTCCGAATAGGTCAGTAGATCATCATCCTGAATGATGTTGATCGAATTATCATTCTCAATAACAAAATCATATCTCAGAGATACTTGATGCATTTTATTTGACCTTCAGAGAGAAAGTATGTATTATGGATGTACCTCATTCCTGGGTACTTCTGATTGAGGATCTTCTTGTGGTTCAACCATAGGTATTTCTGGATTAGTTTGTAGATCCTGAACTTTCATAAGTTCAATATTCCTCTCACTGCCTCCTTCTTGGATGAATTCATTTTTCAAGAAATAGCGTGCCTACTAACAAATACCTTTTGTTTAGTAGAGTGATAGAAATCGTATTCGTTAGTTTCTTAGGATGCCCTATAAACCTACACCTGTTTGATCTAGCACTAAACTTATGTCCAAAAATATTTTTGACATAAATAGGACAGCCTCAAATCTTAAGATATTTAAGATTAGACTTCTTTTCCTTCCATATCTCACATGGTGTGCTTGTAACAGACTTTGAAGGCACCTTATTTAATATATATGGCAGTCTCTAGAGCATATCCCCAGAAAGTTATTGAGAGATCAATGAAGCACATCATGGACTGCACCATATCCATCAAAGTACGATTTCTCTTTTTTGCTATACTATTTAACTGGGGTGTATAAGGAGGGGTCCATTCAGAGAGAATATCTTTACTTTTAAGGTGATCAAAAAATTCACTAGATAAGTATTCTCCTCCTCGATCAGATCGAAGAATCTTGATATTTTTTCAATTTATTCTCGACCATACATAGATACTCCTTGAACTTATCAAAGCTTCGAATTTATGTTCATAAGATACATATATCCGAACCTTGATAGATCTTCTGTAAAGATGATAAAATAGAAGTATCCTTCTTTGGCCTGAGTTATCATCGGTCCACATACATTTATATATACTAGGACTAACAACTTATTTGCTCTTTCTTCATGTCCAGAAAAAGGAGTCTTGGTCATCTTACCCATGAGACAAGATTCACAAATTTTCAATGATTCATAATCATACGGATCAAAAAATTCTTCTTTGTATAACTTGTTTATCCTTGACTCACTAATATGACCAAGACGACAATCCTAGAGAAATATGATATTCATATTTTTTCTCTTTCTTTTTATATTTCTTGTAATATGAAAATATTTTCATTGAGTGCAAGAATTAAAAGATTGTTATCAATATAACCACTGTCATAAAATTTATTAGAAAAAAAATGGAGCATCTATTTTTATTAGTTTATTTCATAACTTTATTTAATAACAAAGATACAAAATAATATTTTAATGACTTTTGACATGTAATAACAGTTTTTAATTTAAATTTTGTCTGAAGTAAATCAAGCATATAGGTTTCCATAGTCTCTGTGCTAATGGACTCTCCACTTACGTCATAAAGTTTAAAATTATCTCTTTTCAGACCTTTGATATTCTATAGTCGCTGTAATGAATTATAAATATACGATCTACAGACGATATCCAATACCCAAGTATCAGAGTGTGCCACTCAATAAAAATAGGTTTGCATCATATACATACCTTTTGATGCTGTACTTGCATCCTGCTTCAATCTCATAAGATAATTCTTTCCAATGTCCAAATTTGTCACAAAATGAATATATAATATCCATGTGGACATCTTTTGCTTTTTCATTATTACTGATCGATCTAAGATCAGAAACATTCAGAACATCGGAGTTCTTCTCTAGTGTAAACCTAATTTGTAAGTTTCTCAACCAATCCATATAATTTGGATTGATCAACATATTTTTATTATGATTTCATGTAGTGAAAATAATGAAGCCACAATGTATACTTAAATCTATATAAATAAAAAATAATAATATAAGCAAGCCACTCATGTTTGACATGCATAATTAGATGAGGTCTTTTAACTAGTTATGTCTCCCATTATTTTATCGAATACCATAGCCTTCTCCTATGATAAACGAAAATCCTAATCTGATTTCTTAATAGGGTTGAGATCCTAATCCCTCAATGAAGCTTTGTAGATATCACAATAATTTTAATGAGTTCAAAGATAGAAAATATATCTAATTGCATCTCATACAATTCTCAACATAATTCTTATCTCTAAAAATACTCATAGCCTTGTAGATATCACAACATACTATAGTATTTTGTAGTTAAGTCAGACCTTTCATTTTCATACAGCCATATCTTAAATACTGTCTTTGTAGATATCATAACAAAGCAACATATCCAAAATATACCATAAAGTATCTAATATGCACCAAGACAAACCCACATCAATCTCCATAGCAAGCCTTATGGATATCACAACAAGCCTACTATAGTTTTTAACAGGATATTGACTAGGCATGAAGGAAGGCATATGTAGTGTTCAAAATACTGAGCAACCTTTATTCAAAATTTGAACTAATCCAATTAGCTAGGAAGTATTAAGATTGGTGGGGGTCTCCCCGTTGCTTTTCTTAGATACCAATAAAATTGGTCAGGCCACCAAACGGAATCAATTAAATAACTACCGCACTTGAACACTCCTTAGATACTAAATAATTAATCGATTCAAAAAATAGATCAGCTATTGGTTCACAATACTACGACTTAATATGATTTTTACGAGGGCTTTAATGGTCTCATGCACATCCTAATTCAATGAATCATAATAATGCACTATTATAGTTATATCTTAACAATCATTACAAATAATCATAGCATCTAATCATATCTCTAAGATATGAAATCATAATCATACAATATGATTATAACATAGCAACTTAAGCATATCATATGCATGAATGCAAAATACTCTTTTTGCGGTTCATCTTCTTGGGATATCACAGTAGCATCCCTGCACACCATAAGAGTATCCTATAGAATGGGAAGAGAGGGTCTTTGAACCCTACTTGCTCTTATGATCGGACGGTCTGGTGATGAACCCTAATTAGAGTATTAAGCTACTAAAAAAGATTCTATACATACATCATGCATTTAACATAAAACATATCTTTAAGACATGCTAGGATTTGGCTGTTCAATTGGGTTCAACCCTTAACTCGACTTGAACTAACCAAAATTCATACTCGATCACAATCAAGATAATATTTTAATCTTTGATTATATAGATTAAGATAGGCTCTGATACTATTGTTGGATTTCAAAGGTACAGCAGAAGGGTTAAGTATTTAAAATTTCATTCAAAATACCTGATGCATCGAAAACCCTAATATCCAGAAATCTTTAACTATATCAATCAAAGTATAATTGAATTAAACTTGGATAAGAAGAATACCTATAGTGCTAATCCAATTTCTATAAGACATCCAAGTATCCACCCTCTAACAATGATCCACACAAAAATTAGACCAAAGACAGTACTCCTTCATTTTGCTTCAAGAGTTCTAACCCCTAGAACTTGACTAGCCCTGTATCGATCAGGCTTCTTCAAGAACCTGACTTGATCCTCTCAGAACCTACTTTGAACTTTTGATTCTTTTTC
>KE504702.1:948231-959930 GCA_000441515.1 Elaeis oleifera
ATATATATATATATATATATATATTAGATTAGATTCCTATCTATATATACACACCCATTGGAGGTTCACCACATATAAACAAATAGTAACCTACTAATTGCGTGTAATAGTCTTCAAATAAGACCCTTATAATCTCTTGTTAATAAAGCTTGAGTGTTCTTTGCTCCTCCAATCATGCTTCTTGTGTTCCTCTCTTAGTTTGATTCTTCTCCTATGATTTTAGGTGTGTTGTCTGGGATGTCTAAATATACTTTGAGAGGGAACATACTTTCCACACGATATGAGAGCCTATTTGAGGGCTTGATTATGCTTGTGTATTATAAGGAGGAGGATCAGTAGAAAAATATCTTAGCAGATCAGTTTGCATTGCGAAGGTTAGATCCAGTGGTAATTTGAAATAATTCGGAATGGAGAAGCTCAATAACACCAACTATCAATATTGGAGGTTTTGCATGATTGGAGATAGGACCTTTGGAAGATTGTTTCTAGAGTAGATCTACAGCCAGCAAATATACTGGAGAATATTAAAGCTAGGTGAAAGTGGGGAATAAGGTGTGCCAAGGCCTCATTCACTTTGAGGGGCTCTATCCATGAATACTTGATCGATCAAGTTCAAGATGCACTGATGAGCTACTTGGTGAGATCTTGATGAGCTAGAAATCTCAGAGTTGGATCTTGATGAGCTGGTTGGTGAGGCAAGATTATGTTCGTATATGATTCAAGTGATAAGAAAGAGTTCATGCCTTCTTGACATCCACCCGAGGATGGACAAATCTACCTACAATCGTTAAGTTGGTATATTTGCTTACCAATCAAAGGCCTTTGCGGTGCAATGATGGATAATACACCTATTTTTACGAAAATCAAAAACAAAGGCACTAATCAGAAGAAGATGAATTATAAGAAATAAGAAAGATGAATCGAGAAGCAGACTCTCAAAAAGGGGCTAAAAGGAAGTAAATGCTTGGGCATGTCGAGAAGTTTTGTAGGTCCAAGATTGTTGAAGGCAAAATATATAGGTACCTCCAAGCATGATGATGGAGAGAGTGGTTGTTCGTGATTGGGACCTTTGTTTGGCCACCATCACCGGGGAGAAGCCTCTTCATCAAGATTTTGCTTTAATAAATTCTATTGAAGTGGAGGCTAAAAAGATGCTCTCACCATCATGGATTACAAGAAAATTAGATTCTCAGCTCCAGGCACTCTCATCATCTTGCTAGAGACAAGTCTCTTTCTCATGTCTCCAAAAGTATAATGGAAATGATGCCATTGTGATTGCTGACAACTCCATACATCTAGTAGAGAATGAAGCAAGCATCAAGGAGAAAAACAATGGATCAGACGTGAGTACCATAACCTAAAGAGGACCTACCGTGCCTAATATGACTAAAAATCTCATCTTGTTCTCTCAAATTCCAAAATCGGGCAAATATTAGAAGCCATGATGCGGATATCTTGGTTAAAGGAAACAGGGAGACTAGCTAACAGGATAGTATTTTCTTATGACGACCTCGCTTCGGCTATATGGGCTCGAAAGGGCTTAAAGAAATTTTCTACAGACAAGATACCCGATGAATTTTCTTATTCGGGAACTTTTCATCAATATGTTGTTTCTGAATGATGCCAATATGGGAAGGGACATCGCCTGCCATTTGAAATTCTTCAATCAAAAGCAAAAAGACTCTGGAGCCTGTCTGCTCAAATAGGCACATCTAGAAAGTGAGCAATAGTGGTTTTTGCCAATTGTTTGTGTTTGTTGATGACTGCTCAAGGTTCTCATGGGTGTTCTTCACGAAAAAGAAGCCTGAGGCTTTCTATAATTTCAAGTTATTCAAAGAAAATGGATGGGAAGCTTAAAAGATGGAGGAAATGTTTAAGAATTGGTGATGGTAGTGAGTACCTATCAAAGGCACTTCATGATTTTGCGAAGAATATGGAATAGGAAGGCAAATGCCTTGTCCCGAACTTCGAAAAAATTGGCGAGGCAGAATGCAAATCAAGGCATTCGGCAAAGGAATGTAAAATTTAGATTTATACTAAAAGCTCACCTAAGAAATTGTGGGCAAAGGCTATGCAATGTGCTTGCCATGTTGTTATAAATCAGCTCCTTTATGGATCCATTAACATAATATGAGTTACAGATCCAAGCGATCCATAGCTTATTTCCATATGATTGGTTCTATATGTTTCGTTTATATTCTAGATCAATTGAGAACAAATTAGGGGCCAACATTAAAGAATGTGTTTGTGGGTATGACCCACGAAGGAAAGGATGGTGCTGCATGGGTCCAGATACGCATAAAGTTGTTACATTATGAGATTTTTTATGTTTAATTAATTTTCTTCTTATTATGTTCGACCTACTTAAACCCTTTCGGTGCACGTTCACGTGATGAAAGTGAAGAGAAATATGTTGAACATATTTCCAAATGTTACAACTTCTTCCCTTCCAAAAGATCTTCATTCAAGGGAAAGCGATGAGCCACAAAGTAAGGAGAATCATATGGTGGAGCATGGTGGAATAGCATCACAAGAGGTGGAACCATCAGTTAGAAGATAGAAAACAGATCAACAGAAACCTAAGAAGTTGAAGGTCTTCTACATGGAAAGGATCATTCCCACATTTCTGACTGTTTTCTGCTAGTCCACTTGTTGGTAGTGAACATTTTTACATGATGAAGCCAAGGGTATTCCAAAATGAGAATCTACCGTGAAGGAGGAGATGTGAGTACTTTTTTTGAAGAATGAGACATGGGATTTAGTTCTTAAGCCAGAATTTTCAACCTTTTTCATGCCAATGAGCATATAAAATCAAGTGCAAGATGGATGGACCATTGATAGTTACAAGATGAGGCCAGTGGCTTATGAAGAAACTTTTTGCCCAGCGACCAAGATAACATCTATTCATGCCATCCGATCTTTGGCAGCATCAAAAGCATGAAAGTTTTAGTAATTGAATGTTAAAATATATTTCTCAATGGAGATATTGATCAGGAGATCCACATTGAGCAACCACCTACCTTTTATTGAGGAGATTTCCTAATCATATATGCCAACTCATGAATGACCTTAGACAAGCACCATGGGCATGGTGGAGTAAAATTGCATTATCTCTTGAGTACAATCAATAACAGTGATATCAATTCTTCTTATGTGTGTGATTAGCATGATATCTGGCATTATATATTAGACCATGTTAGTAAGAAGACATTAAATAAAATGTCATTAATAGAATTAATGCCTAAAACTAGTGCTATACTTCTCATGTTAGATGTGAATGTTGTGCCCAAGCCAAATTAACTAAGAAATCATTTAAATCTTTAATTAGATCTTCTAGTATTTTGGAGTTAGTATATACCGACATTTGTGATAATAAAATATTGAAACTAGAGGAGGTAAAGATATTATATAACTTTATTGATAATTTTTCAAACTTTTCTTGTGTATATTTGATAAGAACTAGAGAAAATTAAAATTTATCAGACTAAAGTGGAAAATTAGTTAGGAACTACTATTAAAATACCTAGAAGTTATAGAGAAGGTGAATATTTATCTATTGAATTTGTGAAATTCTATGAAGAGAATAGAATAATACATCAAATTAGTACTCTCTACACACTACAAAAAAATGATATAGCAGAATGAAAAATATAGAACACTACTAGAAATAGTTAGTGCTATTTTAATTAACTGTAATTTATCACCTAATGTGTGGGAGAAGCATATTAACTGCTAATCATATTTGTAATAAAATATTGCATAAAGGTTTTGATAAACATCATATGAATAATGGAAGAATAGAGAACCTAATTTAACATACTTTAGAGTATGGGGGTGTCCTGCATATGCTTTAGATCCTTCACAAAAGAGCAACAATATTGGTTCTAAGGGTATACAATCTATATTCATTGGTTATGCTAAAAATACTAAAGCTTATAGATTTTTAAATCTTAAGAAAATACTATAATTGAATCTGCTACTGTAGAATTTTTTGAACATTTAGCAAGTAAAGATTCTAAACCATTTGTATTGAGAAAGAACTAGATAAGGATATACATGAAAATATATGCAGTAACTTTTCGTAAGATAGAGTAAGAGAACAAAATTTGAATGACTAGTGAATCTAGAATGGATACCTTTAGAAAACTAGAACTTAGAAGAAGTAAAAGGAAAAGATTGAAAAATATTTAGGTCTTGATGCATTCATCTTTAACATAGAAGATCCTAAAAACTATAAAGAGGCTATGTTTCTTTGTGATGCTAATAAGTGGAAAGAGGTGATCGATGATGAAAGCAAATCTATTCAAGATAAGAATACTTGGACTTTAACAAATTTACCATCTAATACAAAATACTTACAAAGTAAATGGGTGTTGAAGAAAAAACTAAAAATAGATAGACGTCTAGATAAATATAAAGCAAGATTAGAACTTAAAAATTTCAAACAAAAAGAGGAGTTGATTATTTTAAATATTTTCTCCTGTTACTCAATTGACATCTATAAAAATACTGCTAGCAATAACTTTACTATATAATCTAGAAATACATCAAATAGACGTAAAATAGCTTTTCTAAATAGAGATTTATAAGAAGAAATATATATAGATCAACCTAAAAGTTACGTTGAAAAGGACAAGAACAATTAGTATGCGAACTTAATAAATCTTTATATGGTCTTAACAAGTTTCTAGAATTTGCAACGAGGTTACATTTCCCAAGTACATTAAATCTTTGAACTTTGAGATTTTAAGACAAGTTCCATTTCTATGAGGTAATGAACCTTTTTCTGTATGAATTAATGAAAGGGATAGACTTCAAGTCTTTAACATGCTTATAGACATATTTATTGCAATGAGCGAAAGCACTCTTGGTAAGCTTGTCTATATAAGTGTGGTAGTCAGGGTTGCTTCCTATGGACCTAACTAGTAAAGTCCTAAAGCACTTGTGAATAAAGAACAAAGCATATGACCTTTTAAAGTGCAGTCTTTTAAACATCAATACCCAAGGACTATATGAATATAATCCTTCAAACAACCATATTAACAAGATCAAAGTTTAATCCTTTTGTTTTTTGAGCCTGATTGAATTTATTCAAACTATAATAAGAAGTACTCTGCTTACAGCATGACATCATGCCAACACTTAAGAATTTATATTAAACTTTATTTATCTTGAAAATGGCTAGGGATTGTTACAGTTCTTTATATTTTGAAATAATACCTTTCATTTTTATCCGTTTGAAGTAGTTTAGCTCCGAAATTTTGATTGCATGTTTCCTTTTACAACGGGATACTTTGTTTCCTCTTATTATCTGTTAGGAGGAAGTTTGAAATTTTTACAGGCTATATTTTTGGACAAAAGTCATGTTTCTCCACTTCTATATATAATACAATGCACTTTGGTATATCCCAATAAGTCTTCACTTAATTCTTGCAATCTATCTCTTCTTTCTTACAAATTAGCAAGTGTACGTGCATTGGTGTACGATGCTTGGGGTGCAGCCTAAAGCATAGGAAGTGTGGGCTTGGTATCCCGAGGACAATATTTCCACAAAGCCATCTCATTGTGGGGAAACAATTGTCTCTAACAAAATACCTCAAGTGGTTCACATCGCCCAAATTTAACATCTCATTTGTGGGTCTTCCTTCGACTTGATCATGAAGTTTTCCTCACTTAGCTCATTAAAGAAGGAAAAAAAAAGTTTATTCCGGTTGTCACATTAAAGATGAGTAGCCGAACGGAGAGAACCATCGTGTGAGATTCTCTTTCCTTTTGATCGTCAAATTTCAGTCAGAGCATGAATTTGAAGTCTGTTATTGGTTTCCTTTCGAGGAACGGCAGGTACTACGGTGATCCGGGTGTGTCGATGGGGCATGGAGGTACAGCGATGAGCAGGATGTGATGCATGGCTGATTTTCTCACCGATCAGACTCTATATTGCTAAAGATAGAGAAGGTGTCTCCAAATGGTGGTTGAGTTGTGGCTAGACTCTCTGTAGAGTTCAGAACTGGTCATGAATTTGAACAAAAAAAGCTATCAAATTTAAATAGATTTGGCTCAAAACTTGACTGAAATAAATAGTTTAAACCCGAGATCCAGCCCATCATCAACTCTAGCAAAACCAGATAGTGGTTAGAGATTGGTGTTTATTTTTATATTTATATTTTATTTTTTGGTGTGTGTTGGTGTTTGGTGTTGGGGGGGGGGGGGGTGTGGTGTGAGAGCATGAGAGGTCTTTCTCATTCCGAATTTCAAATTTCGATCTCAACTTTTGAAATTTGTTTCGAAATTTCAAATTCAGTTGAGTTGGGTTGCCACCCGGACCTGTATAACTTTGTGCTGAGTTTTCCTTTTGGGACTCTGTATGTTGCGCTGGTGGCTCGTCTTTTAGCATCCCTATTTTTCGTCTTTTCTTCATGCGCCGCTGATGTATCTAATTTTCTTTATGCAGCTTGGATCTTAATTTGATGCAAATATTGGAACTAAACAAAATAACTTACCATAGTTGTAAAATTCTACCGCATGGTCCACGAGATCCAGTCTCTGTCAGGAAGGCCCAAACCTCGCTTTTGCAGCATAACCCTCGCCTAAATCAGGGCCTGCCGGAGTGAGTAATTTTATGGGCTTCTATTTTGTGCACCTGCCAAGTATGCAAGGAGATTGGTGTAAACTGCAGGATAATTGATCATAAAATTTTCAGGCTGGTATCAAAGAGTCGAGAAAATTTTCATATTTTTGGAGGTATTTTCAATTCTAGACCTCTATGGTCATGATGACCCAAACTGGAGAGGATCAGAAGTTGCAATGAACCACATATACCTAGGTAAAAAAAAATTGAAAAAAAAATAGAGAGCAAAAAGTTTGTGCTGCCAGGCACCTTGGTGGCAATGGAGAACAGCCGAAGCTGCACTCCATAGGAAGACGGGGATGAAACGGGCATAGAAATGAGCCCGAGAGTCTTTCTTGGCTTTGCTTGCGGTGCTTTTGCTTCCACGGACACCATAGAGAGTGCCACATGACGCCGTTAATTGTATCCTTGGTGGCACCATACTCGCCGGAAAGAGGACGATGGCCCTGCTTCTAACTGAAACAAATGGTGGAACTGAAGAAAGAAGTTGCCTCCATTACATCCCAGAAAGAACATGGTGAGTCCATCATGCAAGCGACTACGGAGAAAGAAAGAAAAAATGATGGTATTGGTGGAAGGACCTCGTGAACGGGGTGTCTCACGCGTGGAGCCAAAGTCATGCCACTAAGACCTTTTTTTATAGGGCAAGGGCTCAGCCATCCTATAAATTATTCTGGTGGATGGTTGTACCTACCTTGCTTTTCTTTATTTTTTTAACTTTTTTAATTATGTTGACATGGTCCTCATTGTCCGTTGCCGACCAGTCCAGCAAAATTAGATATATCAATGCATAAAAATTAATGTTGATTAGTATTGCTATCGGAAACCAATCTGACTAAACTGGCTGGCATATTGGAGGGCTCAATGAGGTGCGCAGGAATCCGAGGAGCTAACCGAAGATCTCAATGCACTTTTGGAAGATGGATGACTATGGCTGGATCTTCGCTTCTTGGATGCTCTAATGGATAACTATGATTATGACCGTGTCTAAGAAGTTTCGGAACCTTACATTCACTGGACAATAATTGACTGCCCCTCTTCTACTCCACTCCTATAGAATCCCAACAAACTTCGGGATGTGCAAATTGTTATCTCTTGACAATTCGAGCATGCCTTCATGACCCTCGAAAGAAAAAATAGCGCGCATTCTCCTAGATGACAGGTATCTACCATCGTCTATAAAATCCAAACTCCTAGGGACCCTCCAGATAAATGAAGACTTATTTCGCATGCCCTCCTCTGAAAATAAGTTTCATACGAACTGGATCAGTCTCTTCCACAGAACTTTGAATGCTCTGATTCCATTAGAGCAACTCTCTTGCTCCATACAGTATCCACTGGACCTTTGCACTCTGTCTCTCCATCTAAAACCCCATCCCACCTTATACTCGATTCTGCATCACCACTAATTTTCTTGAGAGCTCAGATCTCTTTTGTATGCTTCCATGGAGAACTGACTTAGATATCGAAGGATCCACCATCGTGGAACCACCCAGTATGAGGACTTCTTTATCTTTGGTGGTTTTACAGGATTCAGCTTATGGGATCGATTAAGGATCGGGCATCAGTACGTGTACCCGCCGAAGGTCTCGTCCGACCAACCAGAGACTATCATGTTCCATCCTCCTGACTCCAGCTCAGCGGTCTAAGCTAGATTATCCTTCCAACGGCAACAGATTGATGCTAAAGGAAGGACCCAATCCGAATATGAGATTTTGAGCTTTCTTCTTCCTATCAGTCGAGCATGATGCGTGGGAAGACCATGGGGACATCTTCTGCCGCTCTTTTGGAGGTACGGTGGAATCCGCTTTCTCCGATCAGAGCCATTAGGATCCTAATACCTTGAAGGCATCGACTCGAAACCCTCACCTCCGAGTAGTTTCAACAGCTTCTATTATAGATCCAGGCACTCACTACCACGGTGCAGGATTTGCAGCAATTGACTCACCAATCTATCTCTGCACTAAGCGATTACCCAATGTTAGCATGCTAAGAGCTTCCTCATTCCTCAGGAGTCTATGATGGGGCAACCATTCTTGCCCTGTTAGTCTAAAAGGAGTGCTCTGGGTTATCCGACCTACCAATCGAAGCCCCAAGTGAGTTTCACTCCATCATCAACCTTGCCCCTCAGATGGCGAGCAAGGTAAGGAGTGCGAACCGCTTGATGTTTTCTTCTCATAGGACTCATTTGCTAATGGATCTACAAGCTGCCAACCTAGGAAGAGAACCAGTCAGTGCGACGAGCTGGATTGGAAGATCCAAGAGGTGGACTGCTACCTCGAGGTCCTCCGTCATTACTAATTGGCTCCAGGAGGAGAACTCTTATTTTCGACTTGCCCTCCTTTCATAGAGCATATTATGAGAGAACCGATCCCTTGCCTTTTCAAGATGCTGTATATAGGAATCTACGACGGCACCACTAACTCTTATGACCATCTGGAGAGTTTTAAGGCCCTTATAATACTGCAAGGGGCCTCGGATGTGCTACTGTGCAAGTGCTTCCTCGCTACTCTTCAAGGTGCTATTCGAGCCTGGTACATCAAGCTCCAACTAGACTCCATCCACTACTTCAAGGAGTTTTGCCATCAATTTGTTGCTCCATTGCAGAGCAACCAAAATCCAAGGAAGGGCACTGATGCCCTCTTCTCCATCAAGTAGGAAGATAGAAAATCTCTTCGAAGCTATATGAGTTGCTTCAAAGAGGCTATATTGGAAGTCTGTGACCCAAATCACTCGATTGTGATGGTAGCCCTCAAGAAAGGGCTGAAGGCAAATAGCTTCTACTTCTCTCTTTCAAAGAAGTTTCTTTGCGACTTCTCCAAACTTCTTGTACGAACTGATAAATACATCGACGGAGAAGAGAGGATGGCAGAGAAGTGAAGGGAGAAGTCAGACTAGAAAGAGCTAGAGAAGATCACTCAGCTCTCCAACTAAAAAAGCAGAAGCCTAATGGGAAGCCACCCTGTCATTCTCGGAGCCCTTGACTATTCGAGGACTTCATGCCTCTGAATACATCATGGAGGCAAATTTTGATGGAATAACAACTAAGATATCCTCTAATGGCTTGGAAAGATGAGCTAGCAAACTCAGTCTCTATATAATCAATTGAAGTGTTGCCACTTCCACAAGATCATGATCACGATATATAGAAGACTGCTACTAGCTCAAAGAAGATAGATGCCCTCATCTGACAAGGCTACCTATGAAACTTTGTCAACTACCCAAAGGATTTTGGGGGCCCCAGATCAAGAGCCTTAGCCCACGCCTGAGCCTCCAGTCAATGGCAAACCCATCATCGGGGTCATCTACACCATTGCTAGCGGACCTACAACTGGAGGTGAGAGCTCATCCACGAGAAAAGTCTATATCCATGCGACCCAAGCTAGGGCCCTACACCAAAGCAGCAAATGTCAGATGCCCTTATCTCTTTCTTGGATGTTGATGCTGAAGGCATCCTGACTCCTCATGATGATGCTATAGTTATCTCTATGACCATTATAAATTATGATATATATAAAAAAATTAATTTGATAATGAAAACTCTACATGCATCTTAATCTATGATACTTTTGTAAGATGAATGTGCCTGCGAATTGACTCTAAAGGATCAACTCACCCTTAGTTGGTTTTTTGGAGAATTTTGTCTCCACCAAAGGAGCTATGGCCTTGTTTGTCATCATAGGACAGGCCTTGAGGCAAGCCATGACCATGCTGGACTTTTGGTTGTGAAGGTTGCCTCAACCTATAATGTAATATTCGGAACGTCCAGCCTGAATGCCCTCCGATCCATCATTTTGACTTACCACTTGTTGGTCAAGTTCTCTATTGTCCAAGGTGTAGGTGAATTCTTGGGTGATTAGGCCCTAGCCAGACACTGTTATGTCACCTCCCACAAAGGAAAGAAGCCTAAGAAAGCCTTGCCAATTGAAGGATTCGACACCGATGATGGAGGAAGGCAAAAGCGTGGGAGCTGATCGAGCAGCTTATTTCGATCCCTTATGCGAGTTGGATTCAAGCTGGATGATTCAAGTTGGATCATAGTAGGATGAAGCCTCTCGTGCCAAGCTCCTGGACTTCCTGCAAGCCAATGCTGATGTCTTCACATGCTCAGCTGAAGATATGCCAGGAGTTGACCTAGAGGTCATGATGCACCATCTGCATGTTGACCCATCGCATCGGCCCGTGCAACAGAGGAAGTGAAGCTTCACCTTGAGCATCAACAAGCCATTAAATAGGAGGTGGACAAGCACTTGATAGCTGGTTTCATTCGTGATGTGTATTACCTCGAGTCGCTAGTGAATGTGGTCCTCATCTAGAAGGCGAACGACAAGGTGACAGGTATGTATTGACTTCATTGATTTAAATAAATTTTTTTCAAAAGATAGTTTTTTTCAAAAGATAGTTTTTCTCTATCCAAATAGTTTTCTCTATCCATAATCTTATTAACGATAAATTTTTTTTCTATCACCAATAATTTATTTTGGGCAAAAAATTTTTAGAGAGAAAATTTTTTTGGCGAAAATTTTTTTTGGAGGGAATTATTGATTATGAAATTAAAGTTTTATTGCTAATAATATTATTAATGATAAATTTTTTTTTCATCATCAATAATTTTTTTTCTTACGAAAAAATTTTTTTAGTGGAGAAATTTTTTTTTGTCAGAATTATCGATGACGAAAATTATTTTCCATCGCTAATAATAGTATTAGTGATGAAAATTTTCATCGCTAATAGTTCTGTATTCAATGGACGTCAACTCGACATCTCTTCGTGTGAAATCCATTTTCTTCCCTTTCCCTCTCCTCTCCTCTTTCCCTGAGCCCTCCCCTCTCCCCTCTCCTCTCTCCCTTTTCTCTCTCCTCTCCGAGCTCTCCCCCCCTCTCTTCCCGTTGGTGAGCCCATCTCCACCGTCGCCACCATCGTCAGCCATTCGCACCATTGCCGCGCCATTGTTGCCGTCCGCTGTCCGTCGGAGGTAAGGTTCTACCAACCCTCTTTTTTTTTGGGTTGATCGGGCCACCGAGGGTGGAGGGGTTCGGGGGGAGGGGGCCGTGGGTGGCTGGTGGCTCCA
>KE504702.1:967699-978938 GCA_000441515.1 Elaeis oleifera
AATTAAATTAATAGCGATGAAATATTTCATTGCTATTAATTTATTATTTATTAATGATAAAATTTACATCAAAAATTGACATATTTGCGATACAAAATTTATGTCGCTAATTTTTTTTAAATTTAATTTTTATAAAATTTTAAATCAAATTAATAATGATGAAAAAAGTTTATCATAAATAAATATTTTTTATTAATGACGTAAGATTTTATCATAATTTATTTTTTTACGACTAAAACTTTTTTTCGTAAATAGTTTTTAAAAAATAATTTTTTAATGATGAAATTTTTTCGTCGGTAATATTGATTGTTTATGATGAAATTTTTTTTTATCACAAAAATTATCAACAATGCTATTATTTACAACTAAATATTAGTGATGATAATTTTCATCGCTAATAACTATTAGCGATGAAAATTAATTATTAGCGATGATTTTTTTCATCATTAATATCCTATTTTGTTGTAGTGATATTTCAAGCATCAAACTATTAAGTTCAGAAAAAGAATATAAATATTTTAACTTGGTTTCAAATAATATTATATCAGGAATATATCAATACAAAATTAATTTGAGACACAATACTCATTTTTTTATCAAAATAATGTAATAGAGTGCAAGGCAAGATTTAAAAGAGCATCATTAAAATTAATTGTATTCAAATTTCATAATTTTTTTCCTTTTCAAATTTCAGATGGAATTTTAGAATAATATAGATTCAAAAACTTTTTCTCTCCCTTTTTGAATAAAATAGATACATCGAGTAGATTCTTAAATTTAATTACAAAATTATTTTCAATTTGATAAATCCCAAAGAGATAGATCTTTTCAAAATTAAGCATGTTGAGTAAATGATTCAAAGCAAGACATAAGACATATTTAATTTTATAAAAAGTATTTTTTTCTTCTAAAGAAGTATTAATTAATTTGATTTATAAAGATATCAATCTTTAGAATTTGTCTCATAGGTATAATGTCAAGGTTATGCAAAATATATTTAAGATAAAGCAATCTTATTATTTTGCCAAAAGTTTTGAATAATTGAGTACAGGACAACATATGATACCAATTATGAAAATATAATATCCATAATCCATGTGATACCAATTATAAAAATATGATACAAATTGTGAAAATAATCTTCTTTATGCTATTTATTTTGAAACCAATCCAAATGGTAACTTCTTAAAATAATTTTGATACCAATTATTAAACTATTTTAAAAATGATCAAAATATTTTGATATTAGTTAATTATCAAAATATTGATACAATCAAACCAAATAAAGTGTGAATGATGAAATCAAGTAAAATGATTTTTCAAGAACAAATCAAGACAATAGAGGTGTACAAATAAATCAACAATTTTATTTTATTAGATTCCAAAGTAATTTCTCCTTTAAGTTCTAATAATGTTATCTTCCTCTATTTTTCATAGTTAGTACCAAATGATTCACTTATCTCGATACTCCTCCTTTTTCTTCTGAACTATGCACATTTAATTAATTTTAAAAGTATTTATATAAGATGATGTATATATGTAGAACAACCAAAAATTGGATTGCTGGGAGAACTATGATTTTACAGTGAATGTCCTAGCATCCTAATAAAGAAGGAATAGAAAAAGGGGATGGCTTGGATTATAATATCCTATCTCGAAAAAAAGATCGACTCGTCTCAGAAATGAGTCAAATCCAGAGGGGTCAAAAATGATATTCAAATCAAATTTAAGAATAAAAATTAGGTCAATTAAGGGTGAGATAATTAATCAAATTTAGGGTATCAAGGAAAGGGAATCTAGATAAAAGCTCTATGTATTTTGATTCAACTAGAAAATTTTGAATCCTTAGGGGTCAACCTAAGATGCAATACAAATTAACACATCAAGCATTTGAGTTTTATGATTGAGTATCTTATCTTCAAGTACTTAGGTCATACAAATTTTGAAGAGATTTCAATAATTAAGCATCTTGTTGGGGGAAGTCGAAATTAATAATTTTTGTGATAAAAAACATTCATAGAAAACTAAGGTTCTTTCAATTTAGGTTTATCAATTACAAATTTTGATATGGGGAAGCTAGAATATTATGCTAAATTTTAAGATAAGTTCATTTCAAATTGATTCAAAATATGAAACATAGAGGAGAGGCTATCGATTTTTCAAATGAAAACATTCAACTCATTACAAACATCAAAATCAATCAATCGTACTAATCTTATCAATAAATGAAAAGTATTTCAATTAAACATAATATGAAATCATATTAATAAATCATTAAAATAGATTCAATCAAAATAATTTTAACAATCACTGATAGAATGATGTGAGAATGATTTAGATTATACCAAACATCATCACCCATCCAAGTTCATTTCAAGGCATCCATCTATAATTTTTTTTCTTTCATTCCATTGAATCCTTGGTGTACTTGCAAAATTATTTACTAATTTTGGTACCCAAGTTATCTTGAGTCTACGGAGGTTAGAGCACATGGTCCTTTTTGGAACCCAAATTTGTTTAATAAAAGTTTGGCCAATTCTTTGAGCATTACATTCAAAAATTTTGTGACCAACTTTATTATATTTAAATATATAATTAATAATTTTTGGTTGAAGCTTTGTTGAGCATGTTTTTGATAAGTTTTTGTTTTCTCAATGAATTGTACCCAATTCCAACTTTATCAAAAATTGCCATTTGATTATTTAAAATGGTTTGAAGCTTTTGAGATCCAATTATAAACTTTTAAACATGGACTTCAAGCTCTCAATCTCTTTCTTTAATTTGATATTTTTTCTAAAAGAGATTTTTCAGAAATCAAAGATTTATCTTTCTTATCCTTTAAAAATCTTTGAGATTTCAAAAGTTTATCTTTTTCTTCAACTAGAGATTTTTCAAATTTTGTAAGATTTTCTTTTTTCTTAGTTAAAGCTTCTATTTGTTTCAAAAAATTTTCTTTTCTTTGGCTATGTTTTCATATTTTTAAACGATATTTTTTTCATTCAAATATTTTTTTCAGCCAAAAAAAAAAGATTTTCTAAGCTCTTTGCTTTTCAGCCATAACTTTTTAATTCATGCATTAAATCATTAAAGGCCTCAAACAACTCACTAAAAGTAAGATGAGAGGAGTTTTCAAAATTCACCTCATCCTTATTGGCCATGAGGCAAAGATTTGATGCTTCCTCTTTCTTATCCGAACTTGATGTGTCATTATCTCCCCATATTCTTAGTATAGCTCTTTTCTTTACTCTTTTGGGGTGCTTTTTACGGCTAGTATTTTTTTTCTTTTCTTCATTCTCTTTCTTCTTCATGTCTTTCTTTTTGAGGAACTTCTTGAATTTTCTTGTTAAAAGTCCTAAGTCCACATCATTTTCACTCTCTTCTTTATCTTCTTCTTCATCTGACTCATCGTTTTCTTCATATTGTACAGTGGACTTGAAGGCGATGGTCTTCATCTTTCTTGGCTCTTCTTCTTCTACTTTTTGAGCCATATTCAACTTATGAGTCATAAGTGAATCCATTAATTCTTCAAGGGATAACTTTGTAAGATCTTTCACTTCTTGTATGGCCATCACCTTTGCTTCCTATTCTTTTGGCAAAGATCTTAACACTTTGCAAATAAGATCATAGTTAGAGTAGATTTTGCTAAGACCATTAAGAATATTAACAATATCAGTGAATTTAAAAATATATTAGAAATTGATTAATATTTTTATTTAAATATTTCATATTTATGAACAAGCAAGTAGATTTTGAACTCTTTTACTTGGCTTGTTCTCTCATGAGTCACTTCCAATCTTTTCAAATTTTTTGTTAATGTACAAGTAGATATTCTATTAAATTTTGTATATCAAGAGAGTAATAAGAATATTGATGATTTTTGCATTTAATTGAGCCATCATTTTATCATTATCATTCCAATCCTTCTCGAGCTTGGGAAGGAGCACTCCATTTACTTCAATTATGGATGTGTGTAGTCCTCTAGTTATGATTCTCTGTATATCATAGTCTAGAGCTTGTATAAAAATTCTCATTTTTATTTTCAAAAGAATATTTTGTTCCATCAAAAGTGGTGGCCTAGATGTGGATTGTCCTTCAGCAAATAAAGACCACTTGGGATTGTCATGATCTTTGGATCTTGACTGCTAGATCAACATGCAACTAATATTAAAGCACCTACTCTAATACCACTTATTGTCCAGAGATAGAAACTCAAGAGAGGGGGGGATGAATTGGGTTGTTTAAAATTTTAATCAAATTTACTTTCTAAATAATAATATTTCTTAATTTAAATTTAACTAAGTGCTTGTGATGTGATCAATATGTACAGCAGCAAAAGTAAATGATCAACAAAATTTTATAACTAATAATCTAATTAAAATAAGAACTAAAAGCAAGTAAAGTAAGAGAGTGAAGAGAGCAATGCATAATCATAAACATAAATTTTATAGTGGTTCGGTGCAATCTGCACCTACGTCCACTCTCCAAATTTTCTTAAGATTTTCACGATAATCCTCTTTGGATTATAGTGTGTTTATTTTCTAAACTCTTAAATAAATTTAGTTAATTTTTGGGATCACCAATCAAATTTACACCATTAATTTTCAGGCTCACTAACAACCCAGTTGATTTTTCTGATCAATCAATCAAACCTTACACTCATCCAATTATCGGCTTGGACTAGCCTAATCTTCAAGTTTCTTTTTCTCCAAAAAAATTTGTAAAAAAATCACAAAATAAGCAAAAGTATTCAATTTAACAAAAAATAAATTATTTTCAGCATGAAGAAGAGGCTGAAGGATGGCTTGATTAAAGCTTACTTTCTCTTCTTTGAATATTGAGAGGATGCTTGAGAATTTGTAGAAGATGGCCCTTGAAAGCTCTCTGAATTTCAACACTTAAAATTTTTCTTTTTTTCTTGTAGATATGCAATGTGGTTCACTCTTATTTTGAAATATCTCATTTTAAGCTCTCATTTTCTCAAAAAACTTTCTTTCAATTTGATTTCTAGCCTTAAATATACTTGAACATAGCAGGAGAGTGAGTTCTAGCCATTGAAAGCTCTAAAATTACAGTTGGAGTGGAGAAATAGCCATTGAGCAATGGTCAAAAAAACTAACTGTTAAGCCTGTCAGAAGCCATCGAGTTGGCTCAAATTGGTTTCAAGTCGGCTTGATTTGGATTTGAGCTGGCTGGCTCGAATAGCAGAACAAGATTCAGCTTTCTAGAGTACTGATAGAGGTGGTTTGGGTCTTACTTCGAGCTGACTCAAGCTGTAGAACTCAAAATTCACCTTTCTATCCATTTGAGAGAGCTGGCTCAAATTTATCTCGAGCTGGCTCGAATTTATCTTGAGTTGGCTTGACTTGCAGAACTCAAAAATCACTTCTCTGTTATCTTGAGAGAGCTGGCTCGGATCCATTTTAAGCTAGCTCGACTTTATGCCAAACCAAAATATCAATTGCGTTTCATACCAGAGCTGGCTTGATTCTTTAGTGGATCTACTCTAATTTTTTAAATTATTTTTTTTCATTATTTAATCTTTCAAATTTGAATTTTTTGACCTCAATCTCTTTTAAATAATATTTTCATCTTCCACTTTCATTTTTTTCATAACGAGCCATTCTTATTTCAGTAAAGGAGTCGGCTCATGTTGCTTTGGGGTCGACTCTACTAAGTCTAAACATGAATTTTTCTTTCAAAGACTTAATTTGACTTAATAAATTTTGTGAAGATCTTTTCAATGAATATTTTTTAATGTTAATATTTGAAGAGACCTACAAATATTCTTGAAACACATGATTAGATATATGATATACTCAAAGTTTGACAATCATTAAAATCAATCGCAGGTACCATGAGCCTAATTGGATGGACCTACTAATCAGGTACCTACAAAAGAGATCACTGCTAGAAGACCAAGCCGAAGCCTAGAGGATCTGAGTTAAGTCCACATGGTACATAATGTTCGAGGAAAGACTCTACCGACGATCCTACTCCATGCCCCTCCTTCGTCACTTTTGACCTTTCGAGATAGAATACGCCTTACGAGAAATCCATTAGAGCATCTATGACAACCACTTGGGGGGCAGGGCCTTAGCCTATAAGGTCCTACGGTAGGGATACTACTAGCGAGCATCCATGAAGATACTATTGAGTTCATAAAGCACTGCGACCAGTGTTAGGGACACTCGAGCATTCAGCATCTGTCAGTGGCTCCCTTCTCTTCAATCGGCTCTCCTTGGCCATTTGCTCGATAGGGGATGGACATTTTTGGTCCATTCCCATAGACCATCAGGTAGAGAAAGTTTTTTATAGAGATGATCAACTACTTCACCAAGTGGATCAAAGTCAACCACTCATTCGAATCATTGAGAAGAATGCCCGCAACTTCACCTAGATAAATATTATCTATTACTTTGATCTACCTTGGATCATCATAATCAACAATGATCGATAGTTCAACAATGCTTCCTTTCATGAGTTCTATCAAGAACTCTACATCAGCCATTGTTTCACCACCATCGGACACCTCCAAACTAATGGAGAGGCTGAAGTGACCAATTGGACCATCCTTCAAGTACTGAAGACCTGGTTGGATAAGGCCAATAGACTTTGAATGGATGAATTGCATAGTATTCTTTGGGCCTACTACACTCGCATCAGCTTCCGACAAGCGAAATGCCATTCAACCTTGCCTTCAAAACCGAAGCGGTCATCTCTGTGGAGATAGGCCTATCCTTGTAACAGGTAGAGAACTTTGATGTACAGAGGAACTCAAAAGATTTGCAGGCAAACTTGGATCTTTTGGAGGAAGTTTGAGAAAAGGCATAGGTTCTGATGGCAGTGTATCGACAACGCATCGTGTGTTACTATAACTATAGAATGAAGGAGAAGCATTTTCGATCTGGAGACTTGGTGCTCAGGATGATTGAAGTTAGCTGACCCAATGAGCAAGAAAAGCTCTGACTTAACTAGGAAGGACCATATCATGTTAATGAGGTAATACACATCAGGATCTATTGTCTGGTGCAGTTGGATGGGACACCTATACTCCAAACCTGGAACTCTGCCAATCTCCAACCTTACTACCAATAAAGAATATCTTGTAAAAGTAGACTGTAATAAACTCTAATTTTCTATATCCAAAGAAATATTATCGAGTGAAGCAGACTGAAGCAACAAAGTCTCAAGTCAGGTTAGGCCACCATGCTTCTTGGAAGCCCTCCGTGATCTAACATGCCCTAGGTCGGATCATCATGCTCAAAAGTCTTGGCTATCTCACCTCTAAAGGTAAAAGGCTCCAAGTCTCGAATAAGAGTAAGCCATGTTGGCTGAAGAATCGTGACAGAAAATACTGAGAAAGCTTCACACCTTAGGTCGGGCCATTGCTCCTCTTGGAAGTTCTGGGTGAGCTAACATGCCCTAGGCTGGGTCATTATACCTGAAAGTCTCAGCTATCTCACTTTCAAAGGTAGAAGGTTTAACCTTAAGAAAAATCCTGAGAAAGCTTTGTGCCTTAGGTCAGGCCACCGTGCCTCTTGAAAGCCCTGGATGAGCTAACATACCTAAGGTCGGGTCACCACACCTACATATCTCAACTGTCTCATCTCCAAAGGTAGAAGACTTTGAGCCTCAGGTAAAAGTAAGTCTATATTGGCTGAAGAATCTTGAGAAAGTCATAGATGAGCAGCATACCCCAAGCTTGGCCATCATATCTGTCTCCTTCAAGCCTTGAAGATCATAGTATAAATACTTCTTAGAGTCCAAGATAAAAAACAACTGAGTCTTCAAAAATCTTCTCTCCGAACCTTCACAAGCTGCTCCTTGACCCAAGAAAGGCAGGTCCTTGGAAGAAGCCTACCAAAGTAGAAGAATAGAAGTATGAGGGGAGACAACCCCTCGGGTCACAACACTGTAGAGGTATTCATCCATGGCAAAATAGAGAGAGATTGAAACAAAATTCTCCTTTATTTCTTTGAAGATCAAGAGTTATAAGATTTTAACTCAAAGACTCAACTATAAGATATATAGACTTGAAGTACAAGGACACTAGGGGGCAGAATCCCTCATGCCTGATCTTGAAGAGACATCCCTATCGGGCTGAGTCAAAGAATTTTGGGATGGAACAAGTCCGGCTAGACTCATCCATCTCCTAGATACTCCTTGACAAAAAGCCTGAGGAAGATATCTCGGAGGAGGTGCAGGCAGGATTGAAAGATCCATGGCCTTCCAGAAGGGTCTGAAGTAGAGAAGGCCCCCTAACCTATCATAAGCTCCTCATCGAAAATAATGGCTAACAAGGGTTGCCTCATTGCCAACCATTCTTGCACCATGTTGGAATGGTTGGAGTGTTAGCAGCCCATGTTGGAATGGTGGGAACCTCAGCAGTCTGCTTCGATCATGACCTCACAATCAGAGTAATGATGCCCATCGATGCCTCTTGCACACAACCTTTGAGAATCTGCGGACCGTTGAAGGGTGGAGGAGAACTCTCTCATACTATGATGAGCACCAGCGACTACTACTTCATTGGTGGGAGACTATGCCACCAACATTTCCTCCCAAGACCTTCACTGAGGATGGAGGTAGATCTTGCCAATAGGCCAAGACATCTCTCCCTTTTATAGAAGATCCAAGAGGGACGACAATCCTCTAACCCCTAGTCCAAGTGCTAGATGGTGTATATCCAATGGCCTCAAAAGACCATGCTCTCCAAGAAAAATGATGCCCAGGCACCCCTTTTGGCGAAGTGCCATTTCGAGGACTGCGACATTGAATGATCATGTAGTTTTCCAAAAAGAAAGACATGTTGATTGATGGAACAATAAATGCCCTGTATGACCAGAGGTAAGGCACTCCAGCATGAGTCCCAAACCAGTATGAGGCAAACATTGAACAATTGTTTGCCTGCCATCACCGAACAACGAAGTCAGAAATCCTAGTGCACAAAAGAGAAGTAAAGACAAATGAAAGTTTTGTTCCATTTCATAAAGAATGTTACATCAGACAAGCAAATACATCCTAGATTATCTTCTTCCTTTGATACAAAACCTCTGCTGCCTCCTTAGGAATGATCAGCTAAGAGATATGGGTCCTTTGCTCATGCTCCAACACCTGAAGATGAGCTTGGACGATGCGATGACAACACTGGAAGCCTTTCTTGAAAGATTCATGTGAACGTCTAACCACAGCCTCAGAGTCTGTTGCTAGTTTGAAACCTGACATAGGTGGCCTCCACATTGCGATGGTGCAATCACCACCAAATTGGTGACGAGCCTCGTCCTGATTAGATCAAGGTTGAGGATCCCTTCAAAGATTAGCTATTTTGGCTTCTGAATGATCGAGCCTCCTTCTCACATCGATTAGCTCTGTCTTCGCATTAGCCACTTGGTCAAGAGAGCGAGCTCCATCTGTTCGGGTGGAAGAAGCCTAGTTCTCCTTCTCTGGGCCTTGCAACCTCACCTTGAAAAGTGGCTTCTCCATCAGCAACTCATCATGGGCAAACATCCTAGCACATGCTAACTTGGACCCTTTGCTCACAGAAAGTGGGGCAAGGAGTCTCTGACAACCTCCTATGCATATCAGTTTGGATTCCTCATTCATGGAAAACTGGATGAACAACCTCCAAAGATCTCTCTCGCACACCAACTTGGACCCTTGTTCAAAGAATGTGGGGCAAGGAGTCTCCAACAAATCATGCACATCAATTTGGATCCCTTGTTCGAGAACCAGATGATGAATCTTCGAAGACCCTTCACACACGTCAACTTGAACCTCTTCTTAAGGAAGACAGGATGAAGTACCTCTAGAGAGTGAAGACCACCCTTCTTCAGCTCCTCGATTTTTCATTGAGTAGCCTCCAAGATCCTCTTTAGGTTTCATTCCTAATAATGGCACTATTGAGCTATTTAGGAGACTCTCTCGAGCTTCTTTAGTAATGCTCCGCTCCATCTTTGCGGCCATGTCTAGTGATCTCCTCCCGATGCTCGGCCATTGAAGCCTAACCCTTAGCTACCCTCACTCGAGCAAGCAAAGTCGCTAGTTGAGCCTCCAATGCTAGAATTCCAAAGCCCGCCTAAGAGGATGGCCAATTAGTCAATCCTAAAGGCATAAAATATAGACACCAAGTAAAGGTGGTGAAATTTACCATTATGGTGCTATGATACACACTCAGAAATACCTGCTCGTCAGTCATACTAGCCTTTCATCGTAAAGAATTATCAGGCCCTTGATTATCCTATAGGACTGACGATACTCGAAGATCACCATTTCTTCCTGTTGGATGTCGACATCACATGACGACAGGTATGCATGTAGAAATTTCAAATTTAATCTAACAAAGATCGCAGTGAAATAAAATTTTAGATCTAAATTCTCAACATGGTTCTAAGATAATCATTCAGCATAACTTTTAACCATTATGTCAGGACAACCTTGTATCAAAATGATTTAAAAATTCAGATCAATAATTAGATCTAATCTAACTGGCATGCATAAAGAAATTATATCTCAAATAAAATAGTAGACATCAATATTAAATACAAGACTAAAGATCTAGAAGAGAATTTGAATTTATATCTTTGTGCGGATAGATCTTCACCGCGATCTGATAGTCGATAGATATCTTCGAGATCTTGATGTAGTCGCACAAATATCCAGCCTATAGGTGTCCACCAAGATTGATCTGATCAAGAGGACTTGATCTCATTGAAGTGCTAGCTCCGTTGCAGAGATTGCTTTCTGAAATGTCAAATCGATTTGATCTTTTAATTCTCTTCTCAAAAAAATCAAATAGATATGTAGGAGGAATATAAAATCAGATCAAATCTGATTTTTCTTTTCATTTTCTCTTCTCAAGAGAAAAATCAAGATCTATAGAAGAAGATAAGAGATCTAATCTCTTTTTCTTCCTTCTTGTCCAACCCTTGGACGAGATCTAGGAAAGATTGAGAAGAATTTATGTCCATTTCATGGATCAATAGGCGATGAGAAAAATTAGATCAACTTTTGGACATCTATGGAGGAGAGGATGAGGGAGATATGTCTAACCTTTGGACATAAGAAAGAGATAGATAATTACCTGCAACAACCAAAACTTTGTTGTAGAAAGAAGAGATAGGAAGAGGGGCATCCCACTTTTCCTATCATTGAAAAGCTTCACGCCACAAGCCTTGGGTGTCCCTCCTATCTCCACACCAATCCTCTCTCTATGGGGTGTTGATAAGTGGTATATTTTTAT
>KE504702.1:991852-1002163 GCA_000441515.1 Elaeis oleifera
TGTTGAAGATTGAGAGAAATTGGAGGAAATAGCTTTTAGCACAATTAGAATGTGCCTTGCTGATGAGATTTTATCTGAGATTAACACAGAGACCACACCAAAATAGCTCTGGAAGAAGCTTGAGAATACATACATGGATAAGAATATGACAAACAAGTTATGGTTGAAGAAGCAACTGTATAGTTTGAGGATGCCCGAAGAAAGAGATCTGATTACTCACATCTACAAATTCGATCAAGTTTGCTCCGATGTCATGAGCCTTGATGTGAAGATAGATGAAGAGAATAGAGCTCTCCTGTTATTGTGTTTGTTGCCAATTTCTTATGATGGTCTCATCACTACTTTGGTGTATGCGAAGGAGATCCTGATTTTGAGGAAGTGGTTGGAGTTCTTAGATTAAATGAGCAGCTAGAGAAGCTATGTAAAGGTAGTCCTAATTCAGAGGTGCTTGCGGTGAATGAGAGGCAAGAGAGACCTAAGAAGAGGACTCGAGATAAGTCTAAGGGCAGATCGAAGTCTCGAAAAAATTTGAAGGTTGAAAAATGCTACAAGTATCATCATCCTGATCATCTAAGGAGGAATTGCCCACTTCTGAAGAATGAGAAGGAAAGGACAAGGTTGGATCGACTAGTGTGAGTGGTGCTCTATCATCTAGAGATAGTGGAGATAATATACTGGTAGTATCAGATGGGACAGCGAGTTTGATAGCCATTGGATACTTGATTCAGCATGTTTCCACCACTACATTGTACATCGTGATTGGTTTGCCTCCTATGAGAAATCAGATGGTGGTAGTGTGTCTTGGAGATTATCACCCATATAAAGTGGCTGGTGTTGGTGCTATCAGGGTGAGGATATATGATGGAGTCATACGGACACTTACCAATATGAAGCATGTGTCAGAACTGAAGAAGAATTTGATATCTTTGGGTTACTTGGAGAAGTAGGGATATATTTTAGTTGTCAGTCGGGGAGTGGGTGTTTGAGGATCTCCAAGGGTGCTTTGGTGGTGATGAAAGGGAGAAGACTAAGCAATAACCTGTATAGGATGGAAGGCTCAGTGGTTATCGATAGTACGGAGGCTTCTGTAGTAGCATAGGAGGAGCAGTTTGCCTACTAGTTGTGGCACTATCGTATAGGTCACATGAGTGACCAGGGGCTCATAGAATTGAGTAAGAAAGAACTGATCCCAGTACTCAAGAAAGAGGGTGATGACCTTTATGAGCCTTGTATCTGTTGCAAATAGCATAGGATGAAATTTGCTAGTAGTTTCAAGCAGAGTGAAGTTATTTTGGAGCTTGCTTACTTGGACGTATGGAGACCGACACCGATTGTATCTTGGGGTGGAGCTAGATACTTTGTCACCTTTGTAGATGACTTCTTCAAGAGAGTTTGAGTGTATCTGATCCGAGAGAAATCAGAGATGTTTACCCAGTTTAAGGTCTAGAGAGTTGAAGTGGAGGAGACAGGGTAGCTAGTGAAGTATTTAAGGTCTGATAATTGAGGAGAGTACACAAGCTTGGAGTTCAGAGGATACTATGAGGAAAATGGCATCAAGCATGATTACACAGTGAGGATGATCTCTCAGCAGAATGGTGTCACAAAGAGGATGAATCGACACTGACTGAGAAAGCCACGAGCTTGAGGTTGCAAGCATCACTGCCCAAGTTTTTTGGATGATGCTTTAATATTTTTTGTTCCTTGTTAATAGGTTTCCCATGTATCACTCAATGGAGGACTTTCAGAAGTAGTTTGGAGTGCGAAGTAAAGAATTATGCCCTACAAGCTAATCACATATGGGATGCGATAGAGTATTTTTCTGTATTTTATCTTCCAAACTCATTTACTTGACATTGTTAATTAATAAAATAGATATTTCGATTCATTATATGCTGCATCTTATTATTGTTTAAGATTATAATAAATCCTATAGGTCTAGGCAATAGTTTTAGGGCCGTGATGAGATCACACTAGTAAGATCTAAATCTTTGATAGCTTTGATCTAAAATATTCTCAGTCATTGGTTCATTGAGTCGAAAATCAATGATACCGGTATGGCTGGCACATCCTATATATGCTCAGTGATGAGGACAATTGATCTCACAACCATTTATGTTGTGATACTAATATAAGGATGTGGGTGCTCATTAGAAAATGAGTTCATTGAATTAACCTGCAAGAGAACATCTGATGGAGTTTTATTTACATGTCAGCTGGTTGTTCTCTAGTGGGAGTTGTACAAGTGATCATTTGATCTGAGATCACCATGGTACTTTGTGTACATGAATTCATATTTTGGTTCACTTCCTAATTTGATTTTTGATCTTTGTGTGAGGTGTTCTGGATATGGTGAAGTGTGCATGGAGGTTGTAAGTGGTCAATAAGGGATCGGTCACTCCTAATAAGGGGAGCGGATATCCTTTGTGATCTCATAGGTTGATGATTTTGGAAGTCTTTGGCAAAAGCAGAATGATAGTTAGAAAAATTTTAATGTATCATCAACTGAATCATCACCTTCTGATCAAGATATATTTAGTTAAGTAATTGGACTTGACATGATTCCATACCCAAAGCTCATCTGGAGTGTTGTATGATTGAAGGTTTGAATTGTACAGTAACTTACCACTAAAAGATATTTTTGATATTTCTATCAAATTTCATCTCTTTCGAATAGTCATGACACATTGCTAGACATCAATCTTGACTTATGAACTTATAAAAATTAAAAAAATTAATTAAAATTAATTAGAAAGAGTCCTAGTTAATTGGTGCAATTTGGCTGATCTAGTCTAATCGGATTAGGATTAGGTCAAGAGCTGGAGTCTATTACTGGCTAGATTTATAACCCAATGGGTCACACACTTTAGAATTTAATCTTAATCTAATTTAATTAGAGTTTAATATAAATTTTAGAGATTAATTTGATATGCTAGCATATTGTATTAACCCAAATTTTCAATTAGGTTAGTTCAAATGAATTTGAGCTAGTCTTAACATATTGCCTTTGATCTAATTAGATTAGGTCTAATTTATTTGATTTATTTTTTATCTTGGAAGTGTTTCAAATGGGAAAAGAGTTCTCCATTCCATCAGGTTCATGCCATTATTTTTACTGCCCCATATTTTTGGTGCCTAAGAGAAGGAAGAGTCGTTCTGCATTAAGGTACCTAACCGCCTCCTGTTTATCCACTCATTCCTTAATTATCACATGCTAAATTAATCTAGAGAATTTATGAGGCATAGAAGAGGAGGAGTCCTTCTATATGAAGGCTCTTCTACACCAATTAATTTATTAGAGATTTAATTCTCTATGTAGGAAAGTAGAGCGCCAAGAGTTGGTGCCCCTTGGGACTCCCGGCTATTCTTTCATCCCATATTTATATGGGACATCCTACATGGGTTAAAATCCTAAAAAATTAGTTCTTAGGTGTGTGATAAGAGAGGAAAAAGTTTAAAAAAAATTAGAGCAAAAAAATAAAAAATTAAGTAAAAATAAAATAAAGAAGAGAGGTGAGAAAAAAGGCAAGTGTGGTGTGCTTATCCTAAGGTTTGATTTTTCTATATGTTGGGATATAAAATCAAATCCTAAGTTGTAAGATTTCTGGAGAAAACTCTCATGGTGTGGTCCTAATGGAGGAATCGAAGGCAAATGGATGTTGGTGTGATTGTTCTTCAAGAAAGAAGCCGGCAGCACACTTGTGAAGAAAAGGCTGCAATGCTGCATTGGTTGGGAAGGACCTTGATCATCTTTCATGTGGATCATCATTGAAGGACTTCTACTTTAGAGTCTCATGGAGATTACCATTTTATCATATTACTTATTTAAAAGTATAAATTTTTAACTCTTTGCATGCTTGGTTTGGTTTGTTCGATATCTACAAGGTGATTTTAGGATTTGAGTTTCGGTTGGATAGTTTAATTGTTAAACTTTAATATGCATGTTAAATTTTTTAAAAGTCATATTTTGCTACATGACTAGAACCCAATAGTGGTATCAGAGCCATCTTTGTTAGATTCGATCAAACAAATGTCAAAGTTATAGTATAAATTTGATCTGATTCATATAATGCCAATATGCTATATTGATTTCTAGCATCGATCTTAAAATCAAAAATTATTTTGACCTTGTTAGAAGCATGAATTTAAATTTCAATTATTAAATTCAAAATTTGCTATAATCTAAAATTTTATAGTTCATGGTTGTTTGATGCTTAAATCATTTTGATTGAGGGTGTATTGTACTTACATGCCTAATTCGATTAGGGTTTAGTAGGTTGACTAAACTTGTTATATGTTAAGTCAAAATTATTTGTACATCCTTTGTGATTCTAGTAATCATTTTTGGCATGACAATATGAATGATATTATAACTTAAAAGTATGTTGTATAGCATGAATTGTTATATGTATATTACATATTTTGTAGATGTTAGGATGTGCTGAGACCAGTCTATGGCCCTCTATAAAAATTAATTAAGTTGTAGTGTCAGGATTCACTTACAAATCGAATGTTGAATTTATTTGATCAATTGGTGTTTAGGTAAGTGTTAAAGATGGTTCTCTAATTAAGTCTGTATGCTGGTTTGGCCAACTATGTTGGTGTCTAAGAAAAGCTACGAGGAGTCTCCCACCTACGTACCTAGTCAATTTGATCTAATTGAGTTTCAAACTTAGATTGATTAATGATGTAGATACTATAAAGGCCTTTCTTCATGCTTAGTCAATGGAGTATGTCAAGATCTTAGTGAGCTGGTTGTGCTATCTACAAGGCTTACTATAGAAATTGATATGATATTGACTAAGTACATACTGATGCTTATGGTATATTTGAATAATATTGTCTTATTGTGCATCCACAAGGGTAGCATTGTTTGAGTATGACCATATAGAAATAAAGAGTTAACTTAACTAGAACACTATAGTTTGTTGTGCTATCCACAAGACTATGGGTGATCTAAAGGCAAGAAAATGTTGAGAATTGTATGAAGTACAATTGGTAAAGAGTTACCTACTCTTGAACTCATGAATGTTTATTGTGCTATCCACAAGGTGTTTGTGAGGAATAGGGATCTCAATCTCACTTAAAAAATTGATAAATTTTTTTTGTTAATCTTATTAGAGGGCTATGATATTCGATAAAATAGTGGGAGTAACAATTAGATAAAAGACCTAGTCCAGTTGTTTCTGTCATCATGAGTTGTCCGATCATACAGTGTTCTTGTTATTGTAGATTAACTGTATAATGACATTCTCACTATCATTACATGGTATACTAGATGCAAACAAATTGATCGGACCAAATTATGTAAACTGGTTAAGAACTTGAGAATAGTTCTCACATAGGAGAAGATCTCCTATATACTAGATACCCATACATCTGATACGATCGGAGAAGATGCATCCGAGGAGGAAAGGGCCACATATAAAATATGACAAGATGATAGTATAACTGTCAAATGTATCATGCTTGTCTTCATAAAATGAGCTTCAAAGGCAGCATGAAGGCATGAATGTTCCTTTATACCCCTTAATTTGAAGGAGTTATACAGAGAACAAAGCCAAACTACTAGATATGAGATATCTAAGCAGTTGTTACGTATCGAAATGAGTAAAGGTACATCCATACAAACTCATATCCTTAAGATGATTGATCTGATCACTTGTCTGGGACCATTGGGTTTCACCATGGATGGTGAGCTCAGTCAGGATTTGATCCTGCAGTCACTCTCCAATTTTTTTTCACAGTTTGTCATTAACTTTCATATGAACAAACTGAATACTAGCCTACCTGAACTGCTGAATATGCTTAAAATAGTAGAGAGCTATTTCAATGGTGAAAAGATTCTAGTTCTTCTTATAGATAAGATCTTCAAGAAGAAAAAAAAGAAGGGTTCTAAAAAAAACCTGAACATAAGGCTAGCATCTTGAAGAAGAAGGTGAAGAAGGTCTCCACCAAAGATACTGGCTATCATTATGGCAAGGACGGGTACTGGAAGAGAAATTGCAACGAATACCTTGCAACTTTGAAGCACAAGGAAGCAAATATTGCTAAAAGTTTGTATATGATACAAACAAACTTATCATTAAGTACTTCAACTTCAGATTTTTGGGTATTGGATACTGCATGTGGTTTATATTTTTGCAAATCATTGCAGGATCTATAGGAAATAAGGAGTCTGAATGAAGGTAACTTCGTACTGTTCGATGGTAGTGGAGAGTCCATCCAGACCAGAGCCATAGGAACCAAGATGTTGAAGTTGCCTTTGGGCAAAGTTTTGAAACTGAAGACCTATTATTACATTCTTAAAATTATTAAAAATATTATTTTGTACCTCTGTTATTAGAACAATATTTTGAATAAAAGCTAAGAGCAACGGTTATTCTATTTATCTTTCTAATGAATTTATAAAATACTTACATTGATAATGGTCTTTTATTCTTATCACTTAATGATAATGTACTTCATATTGATAATATGAAGAAAAGAAAGAAAAAGATGTAAATATCACATACATCTGGTACTGTCGATTTGATCATATAAATGAGTCAAGAATTAACAAGTTATATAAAGATAAATTCTTTGATTCTTATGATTTTGAATCATATAGAACTTATGAATCTTATCTCATATGTAAGATAATCAAGACTCTATTTACTAGATATAAAGAAATGACGAGTGACATTTTGGACCTAGTACATACTGATGTTTGTGATCTAATATCGACTCAGGCCAGAGGAGGATACTCCTACTTCATCATATTTACTGATGATAAGTTAAGATTTGGATATGTGTATTTAATGAAATACAAATCTGAAACATTTGATAAGTTTAAAGAATATCAAAGAGTGGTTGAGAGATAAACTGACAAAAGTATTAAAGTTCTTCGATCTGATCGAGAAGGAGAATACTTAACTAGTGAGTTCCTCGATCATTTAAAAAAATAATATTCTCTTTCAGTGGACACCTCCTTACACTCCATAATTAAATGATATCATGAAAATGAAGAATCACACCTTATTAGATATGGTGCGGTCCATAATGTGCTTCACGGATCTTTTGATCTCTTTTTGAAGATTTATTCTTGAGATCGCGGCATATATTTTGAACAAAGTACTATCAAAATTTTTTTCTAGTACTCCATATGAGATATGGAAAGGAAAGAGCCTAGTCTTAAACATCTTAAGATTTGGAGTTGTCCTGTTTATGTGAAAATATTGATGGACATAAACTTAGTGCTAGATTAGAAAATATAAAATTGTAGGTTATCCCAAAGAGAGTATAGAGTACTACTTCTACCATGCTACTTAACAAAAGATGTTTGTTGGTAGGCATACCATTTTTTTAGAGAAAAAATTCATCTAAGAAGGAGATAGTAGGAGGATAGTTGAACTTGAGAAAGTTCTAGATTTACAGTCTATCCAGAATTAGCATGTAGAGAATTCACAAGCTGACGCTCAACCAGAAGTACCCATTGTTGAGATACAATCACTACACATATCTCCTCTCTGAAGATCAAGTAGAGTGCATAATGTATCACTCAGGTATGGATTTATCATTGAGAATGATAACACATCACACATCATTGAGAATAATGATCCAATAACCTATTCAGAAGCTATCATGAGTAGTGACTCTGACAAATGGCTTGAAACTATGAAATTCGAAATGGACTGCATGTATACCAACCAAGTTTGGACTTTGATTGATGCACCTGAGGGTGTAACTCCAATAGGTTGTAAATGGATCATCAAGAAGAAGATTGGAGCAGATGGTCAAGTAGAGACCTATAAAGCCAGGTTGGTGGTAAAAGATTTCAGACAAAGACAAGGTGTTGATTATAAAAAACTTTTCATCTGTAACCATGCTCAAGTCTTTTCGGATCATGCTTGCTATTTCTGCATACCATGACTATGAGATCTAACAGATGGATGTCAAGACTGCCTTCCTCAATAAAAATCTTAAGAAAGAAGTCTATATGTCTCAACCAGAAGAATTTATCTCTAGTGGGAGAGCAAATCAAATATGCAAGCTAAATAAAATCATCTATGGATTAAAGCAAGTATCAAAGAGTTGGAACATCTATTTTGATGAGACAGTCAAATTATTTGGCTTTATCAAAATATGGATGAACTTTATGTGTACAAGAAGACTAGTGAGAGTGTTGTTGTCTTCTTGATCTTGTATGTGGATGATATGTTGCTCATTGAGAATGACATCCATATGTTGCAATCGGTCAAAACATGGCTATCACAAAAGTTTTCATGAAGGACTTGGGTGAAGCATCCTATATACTTGGTATAAAGATCTATAGGAATAGATCGAAAAGGATGCTTGGCTTGTCCTAATCAAGGTACATAGATATTGTGTTGAAGAGGTTCAACATGGAGAGAAGTAAAAGAAGTTACTTGTCCATGAGTTATGGCATACAACTCTCTAAGAAGATATCTCCTAAGACACCTGAAGAGAGATATAGAATGAGTTCTATTCCTTATGCTTCGATTGTAAGATCGATTATGTATGCTATGCTGTGTACCAGGCCTGATGTGGCTTATGCCTTAGGCATTGTAAGCAGATTTCAGAAAGATTCAGGGGAGGATCATTGGAAAGCTGTGAAAAATATACTCAAGTACTTGAGAAGGATTAGAGATATTTTTCTTATATATAGAGGATTTGATTTGAAACTGAAAGGTTATACTGATTCTAGTTTTCAATCTGATTCGGATGATAGTAAATCCATATCTGGGTATGTGTTCACCCTGTATGGTAGAGCAGTAAGTTGGAAGAGTTCCAAACAGAAAATCGTTGCTGACTCAGTCACTGAGGCTGAGTACATTACTGTTAGTGAGGCTACTAAGGAGGCCATCTGGATGAAGAAGTTTATCTCAGAATTGGATATGGTTCTGAGAATTGAACAATCAGTGCCTCTTTATTGTGACAATACTGGGGTAGTTGTTTAAGCCACGAAACTGAGGTCTCATCATAAATCCAAGCACATCCTAAGACGGTTCCACCTCATTCGAAAGATAGTTGAAAGATGTAATATGATCGTGGAGTGAGTTGACACCAAGAACAATATAGTGGATCCGTTCATTAAGGCTTTGTCATTGTAGTAGTTTGATCTCCACCTAGATAGCATGGGCATCAAGTATAGAGGTGATTGGCTTTAGTGCAAGTGGAAGATTGAAAGAATTATGTCCTACAAGCCAATCACATATAGGATGCGATGGGATATTTTTTATATTTTATCTTTCAAACTTATATACTTGACATTGTTAATTAATAAATAGACATTTCGATTCATTATATGCGGCATCTTATTATTGTTTAAGATTATAATGAACCCTATAGGTCTAGACAATGATTTTCGGGCCGTAATGAGATCACGTCAATGAGATCTAAATCTTTGATAGCTCTGATCTAAATATTTCAGTCATTGGTTCATTGAGTTGAAGATTAATAATATCGATAAGGCTGGCACATCCTATGTATGCTCAGTGATGAGGGTGGTTGATCTCACAACCACTTGTGTAGTGATACTAATACAAGGATATGGATACTCATTAGAGAATGAGTTCACTGAATTAACTTGTGAGAGAATATTTGATGGAGTCTTATTTATATATCAGCTGATTGTTTTCTAGTGAGAGTTGCACAAGTGATCTTTTGACCTGAGATCATCATGGTACATTGTGTACATGAATCCATATTTTGGTTCACTTCCTAATTTGATTCTTTGATCCTTGTATGGGGTGTTCTGGATATGGTGAAGTATGCATAGAGATTGTGAGTGGTCAATAAGGGATCGATCACTCCTAATAAAGGGAGCGAACATCCTATATGATCTCATAGATTGATGATTCTGAAAGTTTTTTGCCAAAGTAGGATGATAATTAGAAAGAAGTTTCTAATATATCATCAACTGAATCATCACCTTCTGATCGAGATATATTTAGATAAGCAATTGAGCTTGACATGATTCCATGTCCAAAGCTCATCTGGGATGTTATATGATTGAAGAATTGAATTGCACGGTAACTTATCATTGAAAGATATTTTTGATATTTCTATCAAATTTCATCCCTTTCAGATAGTCATGATACATTATTAGACATCAATCTTGATTTATAAACTCACAAAAATTAAAAAATTTAATCAAAATTAATTAGAAAGAATCTTAGTTAATTGGTACAATTAGACTGATCTAGTCTAATTGGATTAGGATTAGGTCAAGAGCCTGAGTCTACTGCTGGCTAGATTTGTAATTCAATGGGTCACACATTTTAAAATTTGATCTTGGTATAATTTAATTAG
>KE504702.1:1014271-1028081 GCA_000441515.1 Elaeis oleifera
GTGTCGGGACCGTTTTTAGCGATATTTTTTCATTTAAGAAATCTAGGTATAGTTGAGTTTTGAATTTTAACTTTTATCAAAATTTAATATCTATCATGTGGTCCAACTAATATATTAATTATAGAACATATGCTAGTGGAAAGGACGTAGTATAGCATTTTAAAGAGGAGATATGCTAGGTAAATTTTGTGAAACAATCTCTGAATATATAACAACAGACTCTACTTTGTTGGCGATCAAAAGCGGGTGATGTCACTTCATAAATGAGAGATTTTTGAGTGTTTTTTCCATAAGAAAACATGCTACCCTATTATTCTTTACACCAATGCCATCTTGTGAGTCACAATTCATCTCCTCATACCATATGGCTAGCTAAAAGTGCAGAAAATTATTTGGCATAGGTTGCAATCCATGGTAGTACTATTTTTACAAAAATTGCAATCCTAGTCTTGCTTCGCTGAGCACTTCTATACACATTATCACTAAGGATGACAATGCATAGGTATGATTAGGTTGTAGTAAGGTGGAAAAGTCCTCAACCCATACATGATTTATCCATAACTGGGTTGAAAAATAATTTATACAAAGCCAATTATTCAGATGGACCTTTATCCAACTCCTAAAACATCAAGGACTCATTTGGTTGATGGAAAGTGGAGAAGAGAAGAGGTAATTTTAGAAAGTGGAGAGGAAGCCTCTTATTTGATTGGAGTTTTAAGAGAAGAGAGAGTGGCAAAAGTTCTTTCCATAGAAAGTCACTTCCCACATTTCATGAGAGGTAAAAATCCATGAGAGAGATAGATTTTAGCACTTCCTATGGAATGAAAAGTAGTAATACTTTTTCTTTCCAAAATATCCTATTAAGATCTATGGCTAAGATTATGCAAAATATCAATGGATGATTACAATGAAATATTGAAAAGTGATATAATATTAAATTATTATTATCTTAATATTTATATAAATATAATATTATATTTATATCTATATTATTAATTATTATAATAAATATTAATATTATATTAATATAATATTAATATATATTAGTATTATATTAGCACAATAAATTATCATGATCTAATATTATATTATAATATTATATTCATGTAAAGTTTAGGAGCAAAAATATACAGTCTTATATCTACGAGGGTATAATGGATATTTTATGTAGTTTTCCTACGAAAATGGATACTCAACCAAACATAAGCTACTCTGTAATTAGTCATTTTTCTCGTGATCAATCAAACATGCTAAAATTTTATTTCAAAAATAATTTTTCAGAAAGTAACTTCTTGAGAAGAAAAGTTCTTCTCGCGAACCAAACGAATTCTAAGGATTGACGGTTATCCTAAAATAAAAAATTAAACAGAATTTCAAGAAGAAAGAATTTAGGATTAGAATTAAGTAAAGCATTTAAGAAAGAGGATAATATTAAGCGGAGAAGAGCATGTCATAAGTCTTAACTATGCTTTACTTAATCGAGCATGGATCCCCTGTTGTGCACGTGATGTACCGCATGATGCAGTACATCGTACGCACCATCCATCGCATGATGGATGGTGTGCGCAGTCGCACGTGGCATGCATCGCACAGTCTACTGGATATGTGGGTGTGCGTGCTGTACACCGCACCGTATAGTGCATAGCAAAAGATCCGTGTGCTTATTTAGCCATTAATTTGGTGCCTGCCTGATTACTTGAGTCAAGTGTGACCAGCCATAGGCCGACACATTACTACCATTAGGCTATAGGCCTTCGGTTGGTTTCAGTCCAAATTGACCCATCAAGTTCAAAGATTAAATCCTAATCCAACCTTTCATGATTAACTTGGTCTTTCCATTAACCTATACCAAACTCATTTATTAAAAACCATCACCTAAAGCTATTATTTTGAGTCAGTTTGGATGGATGAACAGGTTTAAGTTAGAAATTGCTACTCCCTTCACCACTTTGATTCTTGTATTGCCTCGATAATGTGTTGCTCATGTGTTGTTCCTTTGTGGAGAGCTATATTATCTAAGTGAACTTTTAGATAATTTTATCTTTATGAGGATCCGTATAGATATGTATTTAATTCTATATTGCTTATTCACCGAAAAATCCTTGAGTATTTATATAGGATCAAGAAATTTAAATACTATCTTCCAACTAGCATTTTTGAATGAGATCTTAAATTATTACAATGATAACCAAGTCGACTCAGTCTATAGCCTATGTAGACTAGAGGATACTGTAGTATGGATTCATTGATGTTGACCATAGGCTAATCATGGTGTTTACGGATGGATTTGGATCTTTAGCCTGACAAGGATATCAAGACTTAAATGGAGGAGTATATATGTAAGGACCTGTGCGAGTATATTTTGGTCTCGCATCAGTTATTTGTCGAAAAGATCTTGTATATTGATACGGGATCCATGAACCTAAATAATATCTTTCAGCTAATCTTTTTAAGTGAGCTCCTACATCGTTATAATGGTATCAAAGTTAACCCAACCCATTGCCTATATAGACTGGGGGATATTGCAGTATGGATTTATTAAAGCTAACTATGGGCCAATCATAGTGTTTATAAATAGATTTGTATGGATTTATACCCTTCGCCTAAAAAAAATATGGGGCTTAAATTAGGAGAGTATGTATGGATCCGTGCAGCTGTATATTTAGTCTCATATGAATTATTCGTTAGAAAGATTTTGGATACTTATATAAAGCCAAAAAATCCAAATAATACTTTCTGATTAGTTTTTTTTGGATGAGATCCTAGGTCGTTACAATTAATTTTGACCAAGTTTTAAATTGTTCATTGGTCAAAAAAGAGAAAAAAATTGGGGTAGGGCCCTCCACTCTGAACCTTCGTTCTTTCTCAGAAAAAGCTGGATATGAGATGTTCAACTGATTTTCATTAAAAGACCAAGTGGAGGAAAGGAAAATATACTATAAACCCTCTTTTATATGTTCATTGATTTGTAACCTTAAAAATGGAGTTAATCAGGATCAGAATTCTTTGAAGAATAAAAATCCACAATTTGATCTTTCTTTGGTCTCATTAAAAATCCACTATATAAGTTTGGTTGGGCTATACATATGTCGGTTTGGCTTGGTTTAATACTTAATCTGGATTTCAAGATCGGATGGAGTCCTATTAAGATCTTAGGTAACATGGCCCATCCATTGAACTCGAATCTGAGCAAATGTTTTCTGTACGGCCTCAAAACTGACCAACTTGATTGGGGTTAACTTAAATTATATGGTTAAAAGGTTTATAGCTTTTCTAGTTAAAAATTAAACTGATATTATATACTTATTCCCTAAATCTCACTTGAACCAAAATTTTAGAGTTGGGTTAGATTTGAGTTTTGGGGTCAGGTTTTCGCTCGAGTATGTTTTGGTAATTCTTATCTGGAGTGGGTTTGAATTGGCTTTCAACCCAACCCAAATTGTCCAATTTGTCTCCTAAGTCCTCACCAAATTAAAAGTGGTATAACATTGGATCCCTTCAAACTTGGCACCTACCCATCCAATTAGGAGGCCCTCCATACTTGAAACTAGACTTGTAAAAGACTGGATTTAAATGTTGACCTATACCCTACCCATCCAACATTCTGTTTGATCTAGATCACGTTAGAGAACTTGCAAGTCCTAGGGAGTTCGTAGGTCACATCTAGATATGCAGAGCTACACACTGTCCAGCTTTTATGGGGCTTGGACCAGGTACAGAAAAGATGCATGCATAAACATAAAATCTATGAGGAAAGAAAGATTTAAAACTGGCATCAGTCTCTCTCACAAAAGCAAAAATCGTATGTCTAAAAAATAATAAACTGAATTCCAGAAAACAAGATCTTACCTAGAGATACCTAACAAGTTGAGTATGGGTTGGAAATCTGAAATTTACCTAATACAAAGACCACTCTTGGAACAGTACAGGATGAGGCCTTTGGGTGAACTATTGGCATGTCCTATGTAAACCTTTTCTTATTGGTGTAATGAACGAGAAGCCTTATTCTCCACTAATGCAATGAATGAGGATCAACGAAAATGCTGCCGAACCAAGGCTTATTCTTTTGTGGACCGATCTGGGGTTTGATTCTCAGGCTTTTTAAAGATATTTTGCTTTCTGATTTTCTTAGATGTTTCCACATAAGACTTGTATCAATGATCCGTCTTTATCCAACGAAAAAAAAAAAAAAGACTTGAAATCAATAATCAAGTTCTTGTAAGTGGACTTTCAAGCTTTAATTAATTTCATCTCAATTTAGGAATATCAACTATAGAGCCAAAAATAATTTGAATACGAATTGAATATTAGTATATCCATATCCAAATCCATTACTTTTTTTTATATATGAAAAATTTATCCAAAATAATCGCATCCATTTGTGATTGCTAAAATAAATGTACCCATAAAAAATCCACCCAAAGAAGAAAAATAATTCATTCATAATATTTCTAATTTGGATTTTCAATGGGAATCTTCAAAAATGGAAAAATTATTTTGTTAAGAAGAAAAATTCACTATTCACAAAAACTATTTTGCACCCACAAAAGAAAATCAATCTAAAAAATTGCACTTCTTATTTCTTTTGAGAACTATGCATGCACAAAAAGAATTTGTTCTTTACATTTCTTCATGAGCATGAAAAATTAAAATAAATCAGATATTTAGTGGGATTCTTCAAAAAGGACAAAAAATTCATTCAAAAGAAATGCACATACAAAAATTCAGAAAAAACAGAAAGAAAATCATGCAAGTTTACTTTAGAAGTCATGTTAAAACAGAAAATTTTGCACATCTTTTCTTCCACTAAAAAAAAATCTCTTCTTAATAAATTTAGGAAGTCCACACACAATAAAAAGGAAAAATATTTTGAGAATTCGACACACAAAACAGAAAAAATGATTCACTTTTATTGGGATTCTTTGAAAAACAAAAATTCATACAAAAAAGAACAGATGCATAAAAAATTGCATGCACAAGAAAGAAAAATAAACTCATTTTTAGTGGGACCCTTCAAAAACAAAAAAATTCCAAAAGAAATGTATGTACAAAAAATTTCATACAAAAAAAGGAAAAACAATATTTGTAATATTTCTAAATTAGACTTTTAGTTGATTTTTTGAAGAAGGAAGAAAATTATTTCATTCAAAAAGAAAATCCTGCATGAGAAAAAATTGAACACATAAAAAAAACACTCAAAAAAATTCCTCCTTTATTTCTTTTGGACACTCCATATGCAAAAGAAATGAGAGAAAATAATTCGTTGGTAATATTTTCTCCATGAGCACAAAAAATAAAAAGGAATACATTGTTCAAAAAAAACATCCACATCAAAATCAATATCCACATACAAAAAGAAAGGAAAAAAATTTAGCTTTTATTCTTTTAGAAACTCCACATGCACCAAAAATAATAATAATAATAATAATTTGTTTGTCACATTGTCCTCACAAGCATTGGAAAAGAAATTAGATTTTTAATGGGACTCTTGAAAAGGAAAAAAGTCATGTCAAACAAGAACATTCAAAAATGAAAAAATTTCTCCATTAGCACAAAAATTTTAAGATAAATTAGATTTTTAGTACGACTCTTTGAAAAGAAATAAATTAGATTCTTACTAGGATTCTTAACATGGAAAAAGTATTTTGTTCAAAAAAAATATTGCTACATGCACAAAAAATGTCAAATATGGATATAAGTCAGATAGTTAAACTTCGTAACATAAAATCAAAGATGACATCAAATGGAAGGTACATTAACTTAGCAACATATTAATATGATTGTTATTTTCTTAAAAGTTCATGATTGCTATATAAATGCAAAACTTTATATTAACAGACACAAATATTGATTGGATGCAAAACTTTATATTCATATTTATTTTGAATGGATCTAGATATATATTGAATATTAAAATATAGATACAAATATAGATACAGCTCAAATAGTTAAAGTTTATGATCATAGAATCAAAGATATCACTAATTAAATAGAGGTAAATTTAGTCAATAATATCTTAATATGGTCATTTATTTTTAAAATTCATGAGTCATATATAAGATTAAGTAGTATATGAATGTTAGCATATGAATGTTGATTGGATGCAAGAAATCATATCGCTATTTATTTAAATAAACATAGGTACGTATTAGATATTGATGGTACGTATATAAATATGGATATAAGTCAAATAGTTAAACTTTGTAACCATAAAATCAAATATATCATTAAATAGAAAGTAAATTAAGCTAGTAACATATTAATATGGTCATTTAGTTTCCTTAAAAGTTTATGAATTCTATATAAAATTATGTAGGATTACAAAAAGAATCGAATATTCAAAGATAGATAGGATAGTTATCTATCTATATTTGTATCTTTTTCTTTTGGCAAATATAAATATAAATATGGATATTAGTCAGGCACTCAAATATATGGAAGTGTGTTCAAACAGATATCACAAAATTGAAGATAAATTGAGTTAGTAACATGTTTGGAAACAAACATCATCCAACCTCTGGGTCCAGTTTGACTATAACTCCGTGCAATGACTATGGGATGATCAAAAACATCTGCTCTCCAGCAAAATCAGCCCACTAATCTGATGCACGACAGTGGCATCAGTCTATTAGATTCTTTGGAAAGAAAGAAATTGAAGAATATTTATCTTTGAGACTTTCCATCTTGTCATAATATACTCTTTTCTACTCATCATGCTAGCTGAACTATCCTCTTGCTGTGATTGTAGAATGAAGAATGGAATGGATAAAGCTCTTGAAGCTCTCAAACGGGAATGAAAGGAAAGTAGGTAGACTAGTAGAAGCTCACAAGATAGTTAGAAGAGAAATAGTCAATCACTTGTGAGCCTCGTATCATTTTTGACCCTCTTATTGTTAAAATTATCTTATAACGTGTCTCTCGTTCAGACATCTGCATGGGCTTTTAACTTTGAGTGGGCCTACAGCAAAAATTCCACTCATTTGTAACAAGCTCATCATAAGTCTGACCTATATATATATATATTAAGTGTTCAAATATATATCACTACAAAAAATCTGATTTTTAGCAACGAAATTTTAACAATAAAAATAATTTCATCGTAAATAATTATATTTTATGATAAAAAATTCATTGCCAAAATTAAGTATTTATGATGAAAAAATTTTCGTTGCAAAAAGTTAAATCTTTCACGACAAAATCATAATTTTCGTTGCTAAAAGTAAATTTTTAGTGACGAAATTTTTTTTCGTCACAAGAATTTTATTTTTTATGATAAATAATTTTTGGTCACCAAAATAAGTTATTTGCGATGAAAAAAATTTTCATCGTTAAAATTAATTATTTGCGACGAAATAATTTTCATTGTAAAAAATATAATTTTTGCGATAAAATTTTCTATATTTGATGATGAAATATTTCATCGCTAAATGTTATTTTGTTGAAAAAAAATTAATCTTTTGTGATGAAAGTTTATTTTTCATTGCTAGAAGTATATTTTTCACGATGAAATTTTTTTTCGTCGCTAGAGTTTTATTTTTTTGCAATAAATAAATTTTTTGTTGTTAAAAATATAATTATTTGTGGTGAAATAAATTTTTCGTCGCTAAAAATTAATTATTTGTGATAAAAAAAATTTCATTGCAAAAAATTGATTTTGCGATAAAATTTTATTTTGACGATGAAATTATTTCGTCGCTAAAGATTTGTTGGCAAAAAAAATTTATTTAGGGCAAATTTGCCCCAAAATGTGAGAGAGGCCCTCTTGGTGTCCCACGCCGCCAATACGCCGCTCCCTCCCCAGTCGAGCCCGGCGCCAGCCATATTCCAGTTGGTTCATATATGGAAGTGGATTCAGACGAATATTGTCTAAACCACTTTTAACACTAATCATTGAGGGTTGTCTTTGACTTGTATGATATTAAACTTGAATTGAGCTCAAAATAATAATAAACAAACCGAGCTTGGCCGAACCTAAGTTCGATCAAGCTTCACTCTAATATGCCCATACTTCTTATCACATCAAAGTCATCAGTCTTTCTCATTATGGAATGAGTAATACCTGTGAGAAGCATCCGATCCATGAGAAGCATGTGTAAGTTGATATAACGTCCAATCTCTGCAGAAATATTTCCATTTATTCGATTCCTCCCAAGCCGAGCCATGTCAATTGAGTGGATAGGTTGGCGATTGAGATTGGCAGCATGCCTTCTAGCATGTTGTTGGATAGATCCAATGTTTTCAGATTGCTGCAATTGGCCAAGGATGTCAGAAATTGCCAATCCTCGCCTTGCTTAGCTTCCAATAGATTGTTGCAGAGGCTCACCGAAGTTAGATTTCGCAACATACCAATATTCTTGGGCACTGGGCCACTCAATTTGTTGTCACATAAAACAATTTGTTCGAGCCTAGAAGCATTTGGCAGTGAAATAGGGATGGGCCCTTCAAACTCGTTACTAAATGCTTGCAAGACTTGAAGCCTAGGGAGCATGTTGCCAATATTGGATGGGAGCACCCCTGAGAACTTGTTATCTCCGACATAGAATTCACAAAGAGAAGATAAGTTAAGAAAAGAGGATGGGATCTCTCCTGCTAATCTATTGCTAGTTACAGTGAAATATTTTAAGTGGACAAGTCGTCCAAGACTCGAGGGAATTTGTCCACTTAGATTGTTCTCCCACAGATCGATGCCTACCAGATGTGAGAGATTCCCCAAGGAGGGAGGGATGACCCCGTGAGGTTGTTCCAGCAAGGAGAAGGGCAGAAAGCTTAGGAAGACTTCCAAGCTCTATCGAGATCTCCCCTACTAGCTTGTTACCATCTAGGCTTAGGAGCACAAGGTTGGAGCAATTGGCTAGGCTTGTGGGAATAGTGCCTTCAAAAGCATTATCCATCAAAATGAGAAACTGAAGGTTGGAAAGGCGGCCAAACTCTTGCGGGATATATCCCTGCAATTGGTTACTAGAGAGGTTGAGCTTCTGGAGGAAGGTAAGGTTCCCTATATCAGGTGATATTTTGCCAGTTAAGTTAAGAGAGTCCAGGTCCAAAGCCGTGACTCTCTTAGGGTGTTGAGGGCTACCACACTTCACGCCTAGCCATTTGCAATAGTGCATGGTTGGTTTTCGCTACCCCATAAGGACAAGGATTCAGATGGATATAAATGAGCCTTGATGGAGAGGAGAGCTTGTAGGTCATCGGTGTTCTTGCTGCAACAATAGTGGAAGGTGCGGGAGCTTGGAAGGACAACATTATGTGGCAATAAAGGAACAAAAAAGATGAGTTAGCAGCGGAGATGGAGCTCCTAGAGGGATTAAATGGTTGGAACAGTAGAGATCCATAGTAATGACAAAGCACTATGGGCTAAGAGACGAACCAGTGTCGAGGTCCCAACACCAACCCACACATTTTATAGAGTATACAAGTCTATAGACAAGTGTACAAAAGGAACATCATTGGGAAACTTCCTTTTTGAGCTTTAACGAAAATTAAGCTGACTACGACTCAAGTCTATCATTTTTAGTCATTTTTTGAAACCATCTAACTACTTTGATGGTTCTATTTGTATTCATTTTCACATTTTGGATGGAACTTTAGCTAGCTCAACGGGTGCCTCTTTTACCTAGTAAACAAATATAAACAATGACCTCCCACCTCGACATTAGAGCCGTTACATCATGTCTCAACTACTAGATTTGAATTCTTAGTATACATTTGGGTGGGTGTTGAATTATTCGGTTAGCACAGTTGCTGGGAATTGATAAAAATATATTTAATCAGTTAACATTTTTTCTGCCTTGACAACCTTATGTGGAAAGTGATGTCTCTCCAAAGTTAGACAGCAGATGTTTTAAATAAAAGGTGTTAGGAAAATGCTTCATCTACCTTAAAACTTTCCCAAAATCTCCCTCAGTTTTTTCGTTGAATCGCAGGGTCAAACTTAGTATTTCGTCCCCTGTTAAACCATCCACCGCCATGTTTGGCACCAAATGATCCTGGTTTACATCCGTTCCGAGGAGATTTTCGGGTAAACATAGCAACTTCCGAAGTATTAATGCAGCCATACATCATCTGCTGACATACATGGATGACATGCCCAGCTAATGATGATGTGGCTCAACTATTTAATCGGGATTCGAACACCAAACAGCAATAGCCACAGATTGGTGCGTGACATCTACTCACTTCCAGGGGCCACGGAAAGAATGCTCAAATTCTTGTGTGTTTGTATGCTAAAACGCACTTCCATGGAGCCAAATCCGAAGGTGATCTGAGACTCCGGAAGAATTTGACCAGTCCATAAGCAGGCATCGCATTCTTAGGAACTACTATGCGTGGATGGAGAATATTTTTTAGATTGCGTTTGGTAGCTGGCAATCTATCCAGATTATTGATATTTTAATGTAATAATTTAGATTACTGTATTTAGTAGGTTTTTGGATGAAAATCCAGATTACCTCATAGAAATAATTTGGATTACTTTGAAGAGGGGTGCCTATCTAGATTATCATATTTTTGAAAATATTGCAATAAAAATTTTGGACAAAATTATCTCTCAAATAAATCACATAAAATCATTACTCAACCTCCCCCTATATCCCTCTCCACATACGGCCTAACCCATGGCTCCTCCATCTTCCTTTACCTACTCACAGCTCCTTTGCTCTTATCCCCTCACCAGCCCTTCGTGGCTCATCCACGCCCATCCTCACTACCCCCATAATACCACATGCGGCCACCCCTCTCTACCCTCTAGTGCTTACGATTTTTTATACCCTTCGACCCGTCATTTCTCGATGCTACCACCGTATCTACATTATTCTTATTACTTCTCATCAGAAAAAAAGTATCAGAACAAAATTATTGAAGATATTTTAATTTAATTTATATTATCAATAATCTGATTATCATACCAAACATGTCCATCAAGATTTCAATAATTTATTATAATATTATCTTTATGTATCAAATATAGTAATCAATATTATTAATAATTTAATTATAAAATTATTTTAAAATAATTTATATTATTTTTTAAAGTTATTATCGATGCACCAAATGCAATAGACTTGTCTAAGTCATCAAGCGTTATCCTCTCTCTCTGTTATTTTTTTGGTTGGTGGAGGGTGGGTGCTGTGGGGTAAGGTCACAGGTTAAATCTCTCTATAGCCGCCAAGGTGCGTTGACGTAGGGACAGGGGTGTTCAAACAAGCTTGGAGGGTCAGGGTTGTTGCTCTAATTAATGTTTACACAGCATAGCTAACGTACTCGTTCATGATGTAATTATACACCAATAGGTACCGGTGGTTAGCATCTTGACTTGCCCTGGGCCAAGCATAGAGTGACAGTCGCATAAGTAGAACTTTTTGTCAAGGCTGACAATTGTACGGCGTACCACGGAGCGGAATCCTAAACCCCGGCGCCTTCAAATACATACATATATATATATATATATATATATATATGCATGTATGCATGTATATATGTACACCAAGCATCAACTTTAAGGGATAAATATATACTAAATCATATTTGTAAGATATATGCAAAAAAAAAAAACTAAAAACCAAAGGTGCATTACGTGATATCTAAGAGTCAACAAGCGTTATCCAGTATACAAGCAGACATCCCGTTCTTTCACATGAAATATTTTACTCTTTTTCCTGGAAGAATAACTTTATTTGGACTTGTCCAGGTTACCAAGTTTCCTTGTCTCGAAGGAAGCAGGCCACAAGATTTATCGTGTTCAGCCAAGGCAAGTGTAAAGGAGACAGAAAGGAGTTTGGTCACATGGCCTGTGACTGCAAAAGATGACAACAACATTGGAGAGTAGGCATTAGACAGCGGCCCTCAACTGCCATTTCTCTACCTTTTTTTTATCTACATCTTTAAATATGACCATTGCTCCATCTACTACAATATTTTTGACTGAGATGCCAACCATGTTGAGAGTCGTTTTTTCTAAGAGTTGTTGGAAACCAACCATAATACATGATGACCATAGCACGTTGCATGATAGCGAATCTATGTATACCGTAATGAATTTATTATGAATTTGTTGTAGCTACTATAAATATTTATACAAAAAAATGATATAACAATAACTGTTTAGTATTTGTTGGGAAATCCAATGGGATTTGGACTGAGCTTTTTGATGGATTCATAGACTAGGAGATCAATTTGAACATGATCCTTGTCACTCCAAAACCCTCAATCAAAATCTTGTGGTACTTTTTTTCTTCTTACAGACCAACAGACCCACAAACTACAACTTAGGCCAGGACTTGGCAGATTTTTAGAAGACAGGTTCTAAGCAAGGCTCGATTCCTGAAGAAATATCCAAATAAGTCTGGTGAAATTCTATCCTACACCCATATATGGGTACACATGTTACTAGAAAAAAAAATCTTAATCACATATTAATGTTTAGGTGTTCAAGGACTTCTAGTTGACCCTTGCCTTGTTGTATGTTATTAGGCGGTAGTTCCCCCTTGCAAATTTGTTATGAATCTGCTTCATAAGTACCTTGAACAGACATGAATGGCTTAAAACTACCAAAATTTGCATAATATATTGTAATTTCTCTTCAGCCTCTCATATATTTATGGTGTTTTAGGGGGTAATGAGGAGATCAAAAAGACCACTCACACAGTAATCACCAGGCCATGCAAAAATACTGTAAACAAGTTTGGTACGTGTAGTACACTTTCTTTCTTTTTGTTATTGTCAGCATTTGAACGACAACCTTTGGAGGACAAATACTCTTCTGCAAGTTGAAGGTTTTTCATTTTTTTTAACTCATGGCTTCATGTCCTTCCTAACTTTTATAAGAACTCAATTAAATGTTCGGGGTAGTGGTGGGGCTTGCAGGAAAGGATATTATTGGCTCACTTACAAATGCTTTGGAACTTTGGTGGGCTCAGGAAAATAATCTCCTTGCTTAAAATGGAGGCTCCCTTGGAAATTGGGATAAAGCAAGAAACTGGTGGTTTGATCGTTTTGTCATTCTATTTCCATCTCACCCCATTTGGATGCATCACAGCATCAAGACTCAAGAACAAGACTGAGCTCAAGGAAGAGCCCAACCATCAAAGGAGTTCTATTTAGAATGCATTTTGGGTGTGCTTTAAAATCACGGTACTTTATGATTTAGAAATGCTAATTAAGATTTTGTAGTGTGAGAGATTTGGTTGTGCAATCAAATATTAAAAATATTGATCTAAAAATCATGAAATAGAAAAATTCAACTTGGACTAGAATTTTTCAAATTCCTATTGCAAGGACCTAGATACTTTAAAACACTCCGCACGAATCTTAAAGCAAGCTAAAAAAAAAGTTGAAACCTCACTCACTGAGCACGTAAGGCGGAAGAAAAGGACTTCCGGCAGAGTCCTTCTCCTCTTCGAATCTGATTAGAAAAGGAATTCTAGGATCAATCAAACTCTGACGAGGATCTTAGGACTCTCATCTATAAATCCTCCAGCCCCCTTCCTCTAGACATCATCCAGTTTTTCTGTTAAATCGTTAGTGAAATCAAAGGTTTAGAAGATCCTCTCTGTCAAGTGTTTCCGACAGAGTTACTATCAATTTAGGTATTGACCCTCTTACTTTTCTTCTTCTCCTCTTTCCGAACTCAAGGAAGTTTTTGACGATCGAATTAACTGTGTTTCTGGTTGTCGGATTTCTTAAGGAATCAAGCTTCCCTATTTTTTTTATTTTTCTTCTACTAGAGCAGCTGCTTGCACCAACCATGCTTTGGCTACTGAAGGCTAAGGCCACGTGGGGGGGCGGGGGGGGGGGGGGGGGCGGTAGTCGA
>KE504702.1:1028101-1039263 GCA_000441515.1 Elaeis oleifera
AAGAAAAAGAGAAGAAGGTAAAATTTTTTTTTTCTCTCTCTTCTCCTTATCTTCTCTCTCCACTTTCTCTCTCAATAAATTTCTCTTTCTTCTTTTTATCTCTGATTGTTTCTCCCTTTTTTTGACGGATTTCTCTCTTTAGCAATCCTAGTAATCAGTAGAGGATCCAGATGTTTAGGTGCAATCAGATTGACTCTTTAACCCCGCAAGGAGTCTTAGACCTTTTAATATTAGAATCGTTTATCATGATTTTCTACATGAAGCATAATTATTATGATTTATCACTATGGACCGAAATACAGTTATTATGGATGGCCACTAAGGACTAAACATAGTTTGTGGTTTCAAAGTCACAAGCCGAAGCATGATCATGATTAATTCAAATTGAAAGATGATGATTGATTGAAAAAAGATTAATAAAACATAAATGATAAATCGTATGAACATACATGATATTATTTTTAAATAATTTTTTCACTGTCTAAATATCATAAATTATTTTTTAGATAAATGGTTCTGGAAATCGTCCTAACTAAACAATACACTTTGGTCCTCTATTTTGGATGAGCATAAACTTTGATCCTCGTCTTTCGCTTGCTGTCACTAGCTGTCCTCTCTTTCCTTTCAAAAGCTTGTAAAAGACGCTTAGCTGCAGCTTCTAATTATCCTCCATAGAGCGAGATGCAAGACGATGGTTTCCAACAGTATGATCGTGTTCTTGATTGCGTTACTGGCCGGGTTTTGGTGGCTCAATCGCTTCCTCAGCCCTCCGTCGACGTTTTATATGCTGCCATTGCCTGGCACTGGCAGTCCAATCATCCTACGTCCAGTCTCTGCCATGCCCTCTGCGGCGGAGCATCCCTTGCTGTGAACAAAGACCAGGCTCTATCCCTTGCCGATGCCTGCAAACTCCAGCCCCACGCTCTTGAACCCTGCTACAGTATTAGTTTTCCATCCATAGAGTATTCCAAGTTGTTAGAGGCATATAGTTGCTGAGCCCACAAGGTGTATAACAAATGGTCTTTATAATTTCTTTAGTTTCTTAAAGTCTTTTCTTTTTTAATGATATATTTTCATGTGCGTTTTCCTCTCATTCTCTAAAACTCATATATACCCTGATTTAGCTGAACAAAAAGTGTGCATGGTTTTAATAATTTCGCCACACTTCTCCAGATACACTTCTAATATATATGTTTGGTCATATTCCACATGAATCCGGCCTTGCAAACTCTTTCACACACGCAGTTTGCTCTTGTTGGCTGACATACCATCTACACTTTCTGATTTCAACGCTCATTTTCTTCTTGTTTCCTCAATTTCCTGCTTTGAAGACTTCAAGACACCTTTCCCAATTTTCTATTCGTTTCTATTAATTTAAACAAGTTTTTAGGACCAGTATAACTGACGTTTTTTGGTGTTGATTTTTCTTTTTGTTACTGATGAAGATATGTGACAAAACTTTAATGGGGCATTTAGATATCCTGCTATATAGGGATTGCATGCATGCCAAGGCATTAGCTTGCTAATTTACTAGAAGAAGAGAACTCTTTACTGTATGATGATTTGGAAATATAAATGAGCAAAAGGTAATAGAGAGATCCAAGAGGTAGACCTTTTCAGTGCTATCCTTTTCAGTGCGAACATCTAGAAGTAGTTTCTTTCATGTATTGCGTGGGATCTAATATCATTTAAGGTAATGTTTCCCCGCCCCAGCCCGCCCTCTCCCCTCTTTCAAAATAAGTAAGGCACTTTGGGTGGCACACAAGGCTGGATAATGTGCTTCTAGTTGTCAGTATAGCTGCATTGGTCACTTGATAGATTGATGCGACATACTTACACGTATCTTAGATGCTGTTGAGGTATGTCTGTCCTATAGTACGGACTTTCTCTTTCCATCAAACACGTGCGGTATTATCCGTTCTGAGACGACGTGTGCCCGCTACAGAAAATCACAATCGTCGCCCTCACGGTTTTGCCCCTCTGCCCCGCACGGGGGCAAAAGACGCCTCACGGTGGGCAAGAGGAGTCCATACTATATAAATAGTACACTCTCTTGATTTCTTTCGGTATGGGACTTTCGGGTTCGATGCCCCCGATGCCCACCCCACAACAGCCCCCCAGCAAGGAAGTGTACTGCCATGGGTAGGGACGGGTTCCCACAGACGGCGTCAATATTGAGGTGTCCTATAGTACGGACCTTCCCCTCCACCAAACACGTGCGGTATTGTCCGCTCTGAGATGGCGTGTGCCCGCTACAGAGAACCACAATCGTCGCCCTTCACGGTTTTGTCCCTCTGCTCCGCACGGGGGCAAAAGACGCCTCACGTGGGCAAAAAAAGCCCATACTATATAAGCAGTACACTCTTGATTTCTTTCGATATGAAATTTTCGGACTCGATGCCCCCGATGTCCACCCCACAGCAGATGCATTATTGGATAATTCTATTTTGGATTGTCAGAGCCTGGTCTAGCAGCTGGTTGAGTAGGCGAATGGTCTAGCTTGACCAGCTTGGATCAAGCAGTCAAAGAGAGGAGAGCGGCATGAATAGGGGCACTGCACTGCTCGTGGGAACAGAAGGGAGAAGGAAAGTGCCACACTACTCTCTACCAAATGAAAAAAAAATAGTGCCAAACTACTCAACTAAGCAAAGGAGGGTGGCGTCCTACGACCCTATCTGCCTTCAAAATTTTGAGCAGGTTTTTGTCTCGATCGTAGAAAATGCTCTATGGATCAAGGCTCACTATCACCTCTTCTAACACCGCAATTTGCATAGCAGTTCCAACAATTTGGTAAGCATTGATTCCTCACTCCTCTTTGTGATGAAAATAAACCCTCAATTCCTTCTTACATTTGTGAGTTTCAAAGTCCTCATCCATAGTTCAAAACCTAACCCGCTACATGAAGGCGCTTGCTATTCAATATCATTGGATTGTTCTAGTAGGCAACTTGACATACGACTAGTAAAATTACTTTTGTGTACAATGAAATTTGATTTCTTCCCCTTTTCTTTAGTTAATTAAATTTATACAGTACTATGGTTTGCTACTCATAGATTAGAGAGTGATCATAATTAGTCCAAATGCCAGAAATAAATGTTATTGGCTCTAACCTATGCTACTTGATAATGATAAATAACTAAATTATAGTTGAATGGAACTACTAATCTGGTGATATATGATAAGCATATTGAAATTGTGATTTTGAAGATATAATATATGCATTTGAGCTGCTATATTGTAAAAAAAATACTCAATATGTGCATGCCATCATTGTTTATACACGATATATATATATATATATATATTAGATTTGTAGGCAATTATTATTACCAAATTGTTGACCTATGAATTTATTATTTCATTAAATTGTTGACATATAAATCTTATTATTTTCTTAGAAATTATGTATTTCCTGAAAACTGTTATGTATATATGGGGGATTCTTATGAAGCTCTTAGCTCACATCATTATTTTATCTCTTTTCAGAGCCATAGGATGCCAAGCTTCATGGAGTGGATCTAGAATGTTTTAGAAAGAGTGATAGATGCTATATTTGATATCGAATGTATATGAATCCTATATTTTGGATATTTATTTATTTATAAAGTATATTGCCTATCTTAACTTCTAATATATTGTTATTAAGTATTTGCTTTAGATCTATAGACCAAAGATATCATGGAATTAGATATATTCATCTATTTATATCCTCATTTATAACCATCTTCTGATATCATACATTCACATTGCATTACAGTAGTATTTAATAAAACCAATATTGGTTTATTAATTTTCTAACTTTGCAAGTAGCATAAGCCTTGAGCTTATTGTTTTCTTCTTCTTTTTTTTCTTTTTTTTTTTTTCATTCCAAGGGAACATGCATTACTTCAAACAACATAGTTTTAGCACAATAGGTTATTTTCTATTTTTTGGATTTGCGATCCATAATACATAAATAGTTAAAACCAAAAATTGTAAGTTTTTTAGACCTTTTACAGAAACAAATTCATGGTACAATGTATTAGTTTGATTTATAACTTAATTAGAAATGTCCAAATTAATCTGTATTTATTTTAAACATTTAAATCAAATAAATAATCTGTGCTATATTTTTTAACGCACGTGATCCAAGTTATGATCATGCCATGATATATAGCTCGTAAAGCAAGAGAATCACAAACCCACTCGTTTTCATATAAGCACTTCCTAATTCTAGGAGCACACCAGATCTAATAAAGAAAGGAGAAGACAGAAATATATTACGGATATTATAGCGCAGCTCTAATATAAACACTTTGATACGCACCTGCGACCAAAATCACATTCGCGCGGATACGCACTCTGGTAGCGCCGCGTGGCTTATCCCGAGGGCAAGCAAGTTGCGTGCCGAAGAGGTTCGTCGCTGAGAAAGTCCTAAAGAACGAGAGGGGAAGGGGTAGCGCCGCGTGGCTTATCCCGAGGGCAAGCAAGTTGCGTGCCGAAGAGGTTCGTCGCTGAGAAAGTCCTAAAGAACGAGAGGGAAGGGGAAGGTGGAGGCACATTGACTTGGTCAACCGTTTAGATATTTTAAATACAAGGCTAAAAAATCTTTGACATGGAGCTAAATTTAAGCGCAGGTTCTCTACGGTATCTATGATGCAGTGTATGGTACAATATGCATACATTCATTGCATGATGGACGAATGCATACGACCACACATAATATTATGCATCTCACAACATGCATCTATACATAACCGTCTCATAAGATGGATAGTGCATACGGTGCACCATACAGTACAGTAGAAGATCCGTGCGCACAAAATTTATGTGGACTGAGCATAAATACCTTGTGGGACACAAGAAGATTGTGGGCCCCATATAAATCTGTTGTAAAAAAAATAATAAAAGCAAAAATAAAAAGGATTGTGGAGCAAGCACTGACCCAATGGGACAGTCACAGGACAAAAAAATACCAGTAAATGAGGGAAATAAAAACTAACAATGGACTTATGATACCAGTGAAAAAAATAATCAAATAGCAAAAGATATTTGCTACTAATAAAATAAGACCTTGCCACTAGGGTTGAAAGTAAATCGGATAATATCTGTATGGATCTATTTTGGTATTCAAATTTATTCAAATATAGATAGAAATTTGACCTCCAGCTAATCAATCTTGCCATTCTCTAATAGTCTTTCATAAATTGATCCAACCTTGAACCAATCAAGCTCCCCCTATTTCAGATATTTATCTATAAATTAATTTTATTCTTTTTTAAGATCTTTAGGGAAGTATGGAACCAGAATTTACTTTTCGGTAATCTTTGTTTGGGAAGTGTCATCCGATATGAATTTGAGTGGATGACCGCAAGTATATCTCATATTTTCTTTGGCTCCTTTACATCCTAAATATGAAAATAATTTCTTTACCAACTAATTAAAATTTGAATGATCCATATTACCTTTCGAGATTTAACATTTCATTTTTTTTCACAATCCCATCTCTTGGCATCATTTTAACTCATCAAAAGTATCCCAAAATCTTGATCTTTCAAATAAAACTTGACAATAACTTTCCAATATAAGTAACACGTGCTGTTCAACTTACAGCGAGAAACAAGATTAGCAAAAGCAACTTTATTACGGTTAACAAGGTCGGCATCTCAAATCCATTAAGATAAAAAGTAGTAGCACCAGTCATGATGATTCCCCTTTTAAATCACCGAAACAAGAGTCCATATACTTGCACTACCATAAAATAATTATTGGAAGATCTTCGGTTATGCCGAGCTACAAATATGGAATCACCACTAATCAAATCACTGCTCCAAAATTTGTGCTCTAAATAAATCTAATCGAAACCATAAATCACTCAACTACTCTTCAAACCCATTGTTTTAACACCATGTAGAGCCAAAAACATATAGGTCATCAATCTCAAAACCTTAATTTTAGTTCCATATAGAATGGCAAACATGCGGACCACCAATTTTCACAGCCTAAAGCTTTGATCCCATGTAAAATGACACCCTACCCAGGGTAAATCGATCATGCCAGCCTAACATGCAGAATAAACACCAAACACACAAATATATTTGTAGAGAATTACCAGAAAAATTATAAAGAAAATATTGGAAGAAAACAAATTTATCTAAAAAAATAAAGGCCAAAAACTCACAAAAATACCTCGTAAAAGAGTCTCTATATACAAAAATAATCTCTCCTCTCTCTCTTTGATTCGATCAGAGAGAAAATTTTTTTTTTCCACTCGCTCAACACGAATTTCTTAAAAGAACTAAAGATGATGGAAGAATTACAAAATATAGCATAAGTCTTCTACTCTTTCATTGATTGATTTTTCTCCATAAATTGAGATATATAATCTTTATTTATAATTATGAGATCCATCTTTACATAGTTCAGATTTGATTACTCTTCTTATTTAATAAAAAATATCTATCCTTAAACAAGTTTGATTGAACTCTTCTTCCTAACTTAAATAGGATTCTATCTCTAAAAAAACATAATAAATATAAAAAAATATAAAAACATATTAAAACTTTACTAAAGATAGATTTCGATTTGTACATTAGCTTTGCCTTCTATCACTCCATCCAATTCTTCATAGACTGAAAAATAACTCACAGTCAAAGTCTTTTTTGAAAAGGAGTTTTAGTTTTACCAGCCCATTTCGAAGCCCAAATAATAGAAATTTGGCTCAATTTAGCCATTGGGGCTAGCCCAAAGTTTTAAATCTCAAAGGGATATTCAATTTTATAAAAAAATCATCTTAATCAGATATCATATGATCCGGTTATAATTTTTTGAAATTTGACTTATAATTCGGCTTCCAATGTAGCAAATCTTTTTCTTGGATTATGTTCCGTTATATTCATAGTGGCCAATGTGATCTATATCGAGTTTTTGCAGTAGCAAAAGGAATCTATATTAAATCTGATGATATTTCTAGATACCTCTAATGGTTAAAATAGTTTATACATCTCAGGCATGCACTAGCATAACTGTGCATGTAGTGAACGCAACAATTTTCCCTGTTATTGAGTAGTCTAAGCCATGCATGTAAGAGTACGATGAATTGATAGTTTGTGCACTTAAAAAGGTCCTGCCAAGTATGCAAGGAGATTGGTGTAAACTGTAAGATAATTATTAAATTTTCAAGCTGGTATCAAAGAGTCGAGGAAATTTTGGTATTTCAAGATATTTTTCTATTGGCATCAATGTTTTGTAAGCGAAAAGGCATGCACTGCTTTAGGGTGCTGCCTCACACATAGCATGGGGCTGTGATAATCACAGCCATCGTGCATTACATGGACGGCCATGATTACATATTTTTCTTTGATACCAACAATTCTAGACCTCTATTGTTAGACCTACTTATCGGACGGATCAATCAAGATTCAGGATGGGCTCAACCCTATACATAACTAAAGTTAGCCGGGCTCGAGCCTGACCTAGCATGGGCTATGAGCTTGCTTCCCAGGCCTGAACACAGTAGCCTCGGACATCGGGCCGGACATAGGGCTTTTCGAATCACGATATAAAGAGGGGGGAGAGGACGGTGCGACAAGGTAGTGCTGAGGCAACGAGGCGACAAGATCAGGGATTTAAGAGTTAGGTTAGGGATGTAATTTTCACAAAACTCTAAGGATATTTAAGGAATATCATATATATAATATAATATAATGTATTTATTAATTAAATAATTGGTTTGGATTGGACTCGAGCAGGGTTGATGCAAACCAAAGTCTAGCTCACTTAAAGGATGGGCTCACACTTCTGGTCCAATACAGCCTGCCGGGCTAATAAATCAGACGCTAAGCCCATTCAACATATGCCAAACTTGGGCGGGCTATATAGTGTTTGAGGAGGTCTACTCTAAGATCAAGGTCCGAACAATAGAAGATCAGAATTAAAGCTAATCATGGGCCGGATCTCAAATCCAAACTTCATTCATTTTCTGTCGGGCTTCAGATCGGGCCTATTAAACTTTGATATTTTTCTTCTCGGATCAGCTCTAATCATAGCAAACAACCAAGGATCAGAACTTGTAACGGAAACATATACCTAGGGACATAGAAAAGTGAAAATAAATAAAAGAAATCAAGTAGAGAGCAAAAAATTTGTTCTAGAAATCACATTGGGATCAGTGGGTCCGTCACGGACCTCTAGTCAAATTGAACTTTGATAACGATGAAAGTAATTGAGTAACGCAAGCACATCAGCCTGATGACGAGGTTTTCTTGCAGGGCAGGGAAGGAATCTTCAGCCAGATTTGAACTTTGACGGAGAAGGGAGTAATTGGTACACAAATAAATCAGCATTTTCTTACAGGGCAAGGAAGGAGCAAAGAAGTCTTCGCACATATAAAGCAATTATAGCTTGAACGGTTGTACCTATTTATCGTGTTTGACCAACTCCCGTCGCAAGAGTGAATAGAATCAGAATCGGTGTCAAAAGAAATTAGAATGGAAATCAAAATACCTACATCCCCAATACATTTCATTTGTGATCGGAGTTGAAATCAGGATTTGAATGGACTTTGAACACTACAAAAAAGAAAAAAAGAGGGGAATTGGGTTTTAAAGGATTAAAGCATTCCTGTTTCCTCTTAAATCGGAATAAAAGTAAAACTCCTTCCAACCAAATAGTTAGAATGAGAATCACTCCCAACTCTCCCCAATCAAACATATGCTAAGAGTGTACATGTTTCAAATTCGATTAGTTTAGAAGTATTTTTGAAACCTTTAACATGGAGCGTTATTCTTCAAGCATTCAGTGAAGCATTATTTTGAAGAAAATAAATAGAATATTTGCTTATGTTTTGCTTCATATGAGACTTCCATTAGAGGAGAAAAAGGAGAGAAATTTGATTCTAAAGTATATAAACTCAACAATATTATCGATGGAGCATGTTCTACAATCGGGACAAAACTTACTCAAAATGTTTAAAGCTTAAAATCATACATTTTCTATAAGAAAAACTAAATCTTGTGCTTCTTTAACTTTAGGGCTCATTCTTTGTGGACAAATATTATGAAAAAATTGATCAACTTTTTCATCGACCAACTTACTCATATTCTCCATTTTTTAAGATGGATAACTTACTTTTCATTGATAGCATTATCCATGAAATGAGAAAAAAATCTAACCACCTTGGGTGGCTAAATTATTTTCCATCAGCCAGTGAAGAGGGTATTTAATTTATTTTTAAAATATCTCATTCTCATTTCAATGCTTCCATCATTTAATATCCAATAACTCAGTCATCTATTTTATTTAAACCTAAAAATATAAAGAATTTTATAAAAAGATGGATAAATTTGAGCAATTTATCTAGAAAAGTAGTAATGTAAAAGAACATGAGAAACAGATTTTGAAGCAACTTTTCTATATATAAAGAATATGGATAATCATTTTCTGTCTAAATATTATATGAAATATTTATGTAGAAAATATAAAGTTTTAGATAAATTTTTACTCACAAAGAATGGACTCTCAAAACTAATATATGTCTACCATAGGAATCTTCACCATACGTCAAAAAGCAAGAGACCTACCATTTTTTTGGAGTGAAAGCTAGATGATTTGGACATCTCTTTGGGAGATTCTATTGGTGACTTGATCTTTCCAGAACCATCTGCATACAACAAATAAGTAGTAGCAAGAATTTATTAAATTCTTTATAAAGATATGAAATGCAGCTTAACAATTTAAACATACGTGGAAAATTGCATAAATTTGGTTCTTTAGGATGGGGAATCATGCTTGGCAAGTAATTGTCAGCTAGAAATTTGACATAACTTGGACTTATATTATGTGGTACTTGAAACTACATATTGAAGCAGATCAACATTTGATCTACGTTCCGGCAGCGGGAACCTCTGGGTTCGGCTGAAATGACCGATGGGCGCAAAGCACTGTGGAGCCGGCAGGCTTCCTTGACTCCACTTAATTCTACATAATCTTCTGTAGTTATTTGTTTGGGTACGTTCTTCTCTGTAACCTCTGCCCTCGTACTCTGTTCTTCTGTACGCTTAGTCTTCTGTAGTTATAGGTTTGGATGCTGGGTCTTCCAGCAACCCTGTTCTACGTTCTTCCATTTGCTTCCCTGTCACCTCTTCCCTTGTACTCTATTCTTTTATATAATACAGTGGAAGGTATCTTACTTCCTCCACTATCCATTAAATCAAAAAAAAAAAAAAAAAAAGACATTTGTTCTACATGAACATGTGGATCGGATCGTCTTCAGCAGTACTTGAAACTAAAATGTATCATGAATACTTTTGGCATGACTGCAACTATTTCCAATGATGAAAGTACTTAATGGTTGAAACTAAAGTCGAAGCTCTAATATGATTTAGCAAGATAGCGTATCACTACTAGGCAATTCTTAGATGTCAGTTTCTCCTGACTCTAATGCAATCTCATATAGTACTCTGTTGAAAAATCAGATGTGACCTAGTTATTCCATCACTATTGATAATTTTAGTTTTCATTGGCGTAATTAGACCAGTAGAGCTGTGCATAGTTTACAGTACAGTATTACAAAGATCATGCTTCCAAAGAATGAAATACTCAACTATGTTTGATTTTAGTGTACATAATTGGCCATTCAGATGGAATCAATATGTCCAATTTCATGCATAAATAGAATATCATACTTGACGTTCAAAGCAATCTACAAAATTCTGGTTTGCTCAATTTCCAACCTCTTGGAAGTCATCTAGTTCTCATCTAGTTAATTAGCAAGCAAATGCCTTGGCATGCAACCCCTATCCAGTGTATCAGGATTACTCAATGCCCCATTAAAGTTTTGCCGCAATTCTTCACCACTAACAGATGTCTGGGGAAAGAAAAAAATCAACACCAAAAAAGGACAGATATACTGGTATGAAACAGTTGTTTAAATAGAAACGAATTCAAAATTATTAGAACTAAGCTAATATTTATAATTCCTTTTATCTTTTTCCACACTTTTTACGATTTCCATATACTTTTTCAGTGTTTTGCCACACTCTGCTATCATTACCTCAAAATTTTGGGAACCCATTAAGATTGGAGAATTCGCTGTCCCGGTGATTTACATAAGAAACTGAAGGCTACAAAGCAAAATCTTGGGTAACCATGCAAATATATCATTTTAAAGATAGATATATATA